>JAVIWB010003744.1:0-10965 GCA_031893035.1 Dermolepida albohirtum
TTCATAACTAGTTGTCTGAAATACAACATTCTAATTTTTATTATGGGAAGAGCAATATCAAATGAGGTCAATATTTATTGAATTTTTTTATGTTTCAAACTAGGCAACAGATAATATCATATACTGTAGGTTCTCTATTTAACGAACAGTAGCGGTGTATATAAAACTGTCCTTTATTCAGAGATGTCCATTGGTGGGAGAAAAGAGTATAAATAATTTTTAATTAATTTATTCTTACGACAATCTTAAAACTAACTTATTTAAAAAAATCTGAAATTTTAGTTTATTTTAGATTTTCAATTCTTCTGTTTACAATTTGTGTTTCTACATTGTATACTATCCCAGCGACTCTTTCTCCTTGAGTAATGTCGCCAGACAAGAAAAATAAATTTTGAATATCCTTTAGCTTTTCATAAGCTTCGTTAATGTTTATAGTTTCTGAAATAATATCATAATCATCCTCACTGTCGCTATCACGTACATTGGTACCATTTTGAAATTCACGCACACACTCTTGTACGCTAGTATAGGGATTCTTGGTATTTAAATTATCATCAATTTGTGCATACGCTAATATGTCAGGATAGGGTTTACAAAGTTTTGACAATGACACATCGTCTTCAGCACTGAAGTCTATTCCTCGCTAATATCTTCAGATATTTCATCCATATTTACTGAGGCGGCTTCAGCACAAATTATTCGAAACGATATGTTGTGTCGCTAAGAAAACCTATCAAACCACACACTTGAAGCTTTGAATTCATAATTTAGCTCTTGTCCAACTTCGAGAGCTTTTTCCCTTGTAATTTTACTGGACAATGGAATATTTTTAGCGCGCACTTTGCAAAAATAGTCATACATTATTTGGTCCAGTGCAGCTCCTTCTGTTTTCACAAATTTCTTAATATCAACTTTGTTTTTCAAAATATCGCCCACTTGACTTTTACCGATACAGAATCTTTCCGCAAGCAGTCTCACGCTAAGTTTATTCTTCTCTGCACACATGAGTAACATCAACTTTTTCTTCTAAACTGATAAATTTTCTCTTTTTCGAATACTAAAACACTAGATATCTAACTTGTTAGAGCACTAGGTATCAAATGAATGCTATAAAAGCTACAGCCATTTTATATAAGACTATCAGTACAGTTGTGTATATTACCTGCCTTAATTATATGTTGTTCATGTCCATTTTTAAGTATGTTATAGCGACCATAATTATTATACATTTATATGTATGTAATTACATATAATAAACCGAAAGACCATTACAATACTTATTATATCAAAATATGTAATTATGTCTAGAAATTATAGGAATTGCAATAAATTTATTGTATACCTGGCTTAATCCTCCTATAGGCAACTATACAGCACTTATTATATGTATTAAAATAATTATGTTTAAAATTATAAGAATTGCAATAAAGTACTAATGATAAAGAGATATTGTTAATTAGCAAATAGTATACTGACGGTCGGTGCATCAAAAACTGTCCATTGATTAGAGATGTCCATTGTCGGAAGATGTCCGTTAAGTGAGAATATGCTGTATTTTAATATATTGGTTACATTTATAACAACTATAATTATAGTATTTACAAATAAGTAGTCCAGTAGAAGCAATAAAAATTGTGTTTGAAGATCAGAAAACAATTTTTATACACTTTGCATTTCACTAATTGAACGATTGTAGCTATTCATTTCGTTCTAAATGTATAAGCAGCAGGGTCAGATACTACATCTATAATACAAATGGTTTGTTAACTTTCGAGTTGAAAATATTGGCTGCGATTATATTGTACATCCGGTAAAAGTATATATTTTTAAAATCAATTTTATACAAACGTTTACTGTATTGAAAATAATAAATAATTTGGCTCTCTTCATCAACACAATAGACGATGTAATTAAAGAAAGCAAAATGAAATTAAGAAATATACAATAAAATGGCGTAGAATGCAACCAGTGAACGCGGAGGTATGCATATTCGCAGATGATGTGGTTTTAATGGCTGAAATGGAAGATAAATTAAAGTATAACTTAGAAATATGGAACGTAGCAGCAAAGAATACTGGACTAAAGATGAATACAGAAAAAAACACAAGTAATGAGGATAACGAGGAACAAAGAAGAGAAGAAACAAATAGACATAGTTATTGACAACAAGAAGATAGAACAAAGAGATAAGTATAGATATCTGGGAACAATATGCAACAGCAGAGGAAATTTGAATGATGAAATAAACATAACAGATTAGATAAGACAGGATGATTGTTTAATGCATTGAGGACGGGATTTCTAAGTAATAAACAAATCTCGGAAAAAACAAAAATGAATATATATATAACGATATACATATACCCCTACAATAATACACGGTTGCGAGAACTGGATACTAACAGATAGGCAAAAAAGCAAATTGCAAGCAGCCGAAATGAGGTACCTCAGAAGAGTAAAGAACATTACAAGGAGAGAAAGAATAAGAAATACGGAGATAAGAAATAAATTGAATGTAAAGCCATTGATAGAATTAATAGAAGAAAAGAAATTGGGATGTATGGACATGAATGGGGAACGATAGACAAACAAAAAGAGTATGGGAAGCAAAAGAAACGGGGAAAAACAGAAGAGAAAAGCCGTGCAAGACCTGGAATGACGATATTGGGGAAATGCTGAAGAGGAGGTGTAAAGCATGGCAAGAGGCTCAGTGTTTGGTCAGGGACAGGAAACAATGGAGGGAATTTGTGAGAAAATAAACAAAACACGCACCTCGACAGCGCAAGGTAGCGGGGGAAGGATTATGATGATGATGATTAAATTTTTATTGAAAAATTTAAATGCTTTATAGAGAAAACGTAATAAAGAGTTGCTTCTTCATATATACGAACACATTCTGCTTTTTACCCGAGCGTACTTTTAATTAGGTAATAAATTCCTGTCGAAGATCATTCCAAGCAACTTGTAGGGCAAGATACAGCTGTTGCAATTTCATTGAAGGTTTAAGAGGCATACCGACCTTCCAAACTATCAAATCCTAGATTTTCTCTATAGACGATACGTTTGGCGGCTGCGCAAGCCAATTGGAAGTATTTTATTGGCCTATTCCAGACATCGTAATGTAACAGCTGCAACATGAAAACGGGCGTCATATCCTTCTGTCACAGATTAAGACTTTTACCCTCTAATTTTGAAAAGTGTCGATGACAAATCTCGATTATAATTTATCAATAACGTAGCTGAACTTCTTTTTCTTTGAAAAAGATATACTCTATAATATATGTATACTCTAACGAAGTGTTCAATTTTAAAGATTCAGCAATTTTCAGGGGTATTTGGTCTAGTGTATCTAATCCAATTGGCAAATTTCCGCATTTACCATTACTTTAAATTAAACAGAAATGCTTCTGGTACTGTGTAAATTATATACTTGAATTTTTATAATTATTTAATAAGCAATTAAATCCAGTCATTTTCGTAATTGCAAGTGTTGCAAGTGTAGTTAGAAATATTATATCAGTTTTAACAAAGTCATAATCAATCAACGATAAAATATTGTACAGTCCTTCGCCGGATACTCCCATTATTAATGCTGTCTAAAATTCATTTTAATACATAAAATTTCAATAAATAAAAAATCACCAAGTATTCTTCTCCAAGAGAAATAGCTTTATTAATAAAACTATTTATTCCCTCATCTGAGAAAATTAAATGGTAATAAGGTTACTGTATTTTAAAATATTAATGTTATTATAAATTAATAAAGAAGTTTATAATCGAATAAATTAATCTAAATTACGTTTTATTTGGTGTTTTTTGAAAACGCACAAACAAGGAATTTTCTGTATACATTTTAATTTTTTCAATTTTAGACCATTCCATAAGTTTTGTATATGTGACTTTGTAGTTTTGTTTTGATTTAGAGGGTGATAAATTATTTATTAGAATGTTTGCAAGATACAGAACTTCAGGACGTATACGAGAAATAAAATACCATCAAATAATTTTTACCATAAAATAATTGTTGGCTATCAACCCAAACTATTCTGGAATAATTTAATTTCAAGTTGACTGAATTAAATTTATTAGTGCTTTAAATGTTAACGTATTGTAAACTATAAAATCAAGACTGGTATTATGTTTTTATATAATACAAATGGTGCTAGGAAAGTTTTGCAATACAGCCTCGTTTATTTAATTTTTTTGAAGTATTTTCATCTACACTCAATACACCTCTCCATCCTCCGAAACAAATCTTTAAACCAGTTCTGCCAAGTTTCACTAGGGAGTAAAGCACACTCGTTGTCCCAAGCCCACAGAAGGTCCTCATCACTGGAAAACCGCCCCTCTTTTAGTTTCATTTTCACATGCGGAAACAGTGCAAGGGTGCCCAAGAAATTTCAATACTGTCGTAGTCAAATTATGGGTGTAGGTTTTGGCGCGGTGAGCTGGAGCATTATCGTGATGGAGGAACCAGGTGTACATTCTTGAATTTGGCCGCAGGTTCTTCATAGATCCAATGACTTTAGGCAGGCACTATTCAGTATACCACTTAGCTGTGACTCTTCTGTGTGTCCAAAACGACGCGTTCCACAATTCTACTCGATATGAAAATTACAGCTATCATTTTCTTCTTCACAGATCGGGATTTTCTGACAACTTCGGGTGTGTCCTCATCATCAAAGACCCAAACTTTGTTTTGAGCTTCGGTCGGCACATCTTAAGAGTACAGCCAAGTCTCGTCACCTGTCACGATGTTGTTCACATACTGAGATTATCCTTTATTAAACTTATTTTAGCATCTCCCGGCACCAAGTCACACGTCGTGTCATCTGCTCTTCAGTCAGTCGATGCGGCACCCAGAGAGAATAAAGTTTCTTCACGTGTCACGATCATGCAGAATCGAACGAGTTGCTGATACATCTGGGCTTGAAGTACCCTCTATCTGTTGGTAGGTCACTCGCCTGTCCTCGCCAAGCATTTTCCTCACAGTAGTAACATTTTCCTCCGTAACCGACGTTCGTGGCCTTCCCGGCCTCTCAGCATCCTCCACAGTTAAAGTTCCCCTTTGGAATTTTCTATACCACCTGAATATCGTTGCGCGATGTGGACAAACATCACTTAGTGCAATAGTCATTTCTTCGACGCATTGGTCTATATTTAAACCACGCACGAAATTATAACGCAAAACTGCCCTTATCTCATTTCGTGACCACGATACCATCGCAAGCACTTTACACTCTCACTGCTAATAAATAACTGAGTCCATCGACATGACGCGGCGGCTACTATGCACTTATGAACATGTCTCAAAATTCAGCAACAAGCAGTTTCCTACGATTCATTGTTGCGTCGTATTGCAAAACTTTTCTAGTACCCTCTAATATAATTGAATAACGAACAATTGTCATTCGATATTTAAATTTTGAATATGTTCTCATTAAGGTTTAATATTACTCCGCCAAACACCAATAGTTACATATATAAATGTAGTATTTACTAATAAAAAATATTGTACACACTATGGGTGCAAAAACTTTTTCCAGCATTCCACTCATGCAGGTAAGTTCTCTTCGCGCATTTAATTTGTAAATAACTATTTCTTCTTATTAATTCGCGAGGAACTTTACAAAATACTGTTTTCACGTGAGTACAATAAATTTTTCTGATTAGTTTTCAAAAATTATTGTGAAAGGAAACATCGTTTGACTTTAGAATGCAACATCAAAATGAATCCAAGTTCGCTTACTCGTTCGTGTCTCAATTCTAACTTATTTTTAGTTTCTAGACCAGTGTATTAGATAAAATAAAATATTAGTGTTTCAATGTGTAGACCTGCTATTAATAAATATAATAACGTTGGATATATTCAGTTTTATATTTCCATATTTCCTTGGTGACGCCCAGATGGTAGACATGAAGCCCTACTAGTGGTAGTAGAAAAGCAAGAAATATATGAAATAGAATCGCCCAGACTGCATGTCTGCTATATGTTTCTGATATCATCAAGAAAGTAGGTAGAATATTAAGAAATGAGATTATAAATGTAATGACAAACAGAGAAAAGAAATCTAGACAATATGTTTGTCAGTGTGGAAAATAATTTGTTCACTGGATTATATATATATATATATATATATTAAAGAATAAAAAGAATTAATCCTTTTTTATACAATATTATAATTTGCACTTATATATAGTATATAGTTTTTGCTTGTAATGTAAATGTATTCTAGATATTTCATATTATAATGAAAATTAAAGACATATAAAGATTTTAATGTGCATATGCGTCCCCATTTTACGAAAACTAAAAATTTTCTTAGGATTTGCTTAACGTTCTAGTCTTACTAAAATGTTTTATAAATATAAGTTTAATTTTTTAAAAAAAAATTAAATATATAGAAATAGCAAGTGGGTAAAGCGATACTTCCACGAGTTCCGCAAATCAAATGAGTAGGAAAAGTGCTTCGCGCACGTATTACACTATATTTTTTCTACGACCATATTTTTTTATCATAAAATATGTTGTCCATATATGTAGATGTGTATATTTATTTGAACAGTATGACATGTCATTTAATATGAATTGTCAATACATAAATACATAACATGTCAGAGCCAATATAAATTTTACATGCCAAATTTCTCGAAAACGATATACAGGGTATCTGCAAAATGCTTGGACATGGCTTAACCACAAACTCCTTGCATCAAAATAAGATGATTTAACCAAACTTACCTATATTCAAAATCGCATCGTTACGCCGGTATTCAGCTTTAAAGTTTTTCGAAAAAAACAAAAAAATTCTTATTAAAACATAACACTTTGATCGATTTTAATTATTTTTGGTACAACATTTCAAGTAAGTGTATGTCATGTTTTGAGATGATTTGGGTCTTTATAAGTAGACCGCAAGTGTATGAAACATCGATGACGTGGCACATTTCTGCCTGTAACTTTTTGATATGAAGGTTAAGAGCTTTAATTTTTTTTACCCGAGAAGATACATTTCTTAGTGACATTTTTGTGTCTTTGTAATTTTTGATATCTCTTACAGTTTAGTCACAAAAAATAATATCCGACTCGAACGTAATCTGCTTTCCTGGCAACACGCATAATCTGGTTGGCTTATTATTTAGTAAAATAAGTGGCGAATAAAAATTTTTTTGCAAAAATTTATTAACGGCAAATAAACAAAAACTAAATTACTACAAATGTTCGATATGTCCGCCATTTTGTTGAATACAGAGAGCGATTCTGCGCAAGTAATTGAATTGCACTCTTTGCAAACTTTCTTCATTATTTCTAATTGATTGAGTGGCGTTTTGTATCCTAGCCCAAAGCTCATTCTCCGTGTTTATAGCAGTAGAATACACGATGCTCTTGAGTGTTCCCCATAAAAACGAATCACAGATATTCAAATCTGGCGAGCGAGGAGGCCATTTTACAGGTGCGTCGTTTCCTCGGCCGATCCATTTATTAGGAAACTGTGCATGAAGATGATTCCTAACATTCTACGTAAAATGAGGTGGTGCTCCATCATGTAGAAACCACATGTCACGTCTTAGATCTAGTGGCAAGTCCTCCAATAAGCCTGGCAAAGTATTTTGTAAAAATCTAAGTAAATCACTCCATTTAGTCGATTAGGTAAAACGACAGGACCTATGATGTTATTGCCGATTATACCTGCCCATACATTAATTCGGAACTCCTGCTGAAAGCGGCCTTGTTTAAAAGCATGTGGATTTTGATCTGCATACACGTGTTCGTTGTGTAAATTTGTAACACCTCTCCTTGTGAAGTATGCTTCGTCGGTGAAGAGAATTTTGTTGTGAAAATAAATATCTCTAGCCCTTTTTCTGTGAATAAATCGGCAAAATGTGAGACGCGCATCGGGGTCTGCTGGTAAAAGTTCTTGTACTACTTGCAAATGATATAGATACAGGAGTTGCTCTTTAAAAATTTTATGAACAACATCTTTTGAGACTCCTAATTCACGGGACAAGCCACGAGTACTTTTTTGTGGATGAGCTCCTATTCTGTCTAGAACTTCTTCTTCCAAGTCAGGGTTTTGAACTACACGAGGGCGTCCACGATCAGCAGTCATTGGTTGAAATCTCCCAGTTTCCCGAAGACGCCTCTCAATGTTTGCAAATGTTTGTCGATTTGGTATACGACGATTAGGATATTTTTGCTGGTATACTGTCACACTCCTCCGACAATTTCCTTCGCTAAACCCGAGAACCAGCAACATATCAGTTTGTTCAGCGAAAGAGAAAGTCATTATTATCAATCGAAGATACAACCACAATTACACAATCAAAATGACAATAGTCAAAAACACTCAATAAAGAAACCGTAATCAAAGATCACAAAACGCACACTATCATTTCTTTTATGACAGCTGTAGAAAACTAAAGGCAATCGTTTTTACTAAATAATAAGCCAACCAGATTATGCGTGTTGCCAGGAAAGCAGATTACGTTCGAGTCGGATATTATTTTTTGTGACTAAACTGTAACAGATATCAAAAATTACAAAGATACAAAAAATGTCACTAACAAATGTATCTTCTCGGGTAAAAAAAATTAAAGCTCTTAACCTTCATATAACACTTACTTGAAATGTTGTACCAAAAATAATTAAAATCGATCAAAGTGTTATGTTTTAATAAGAATTTTTTTGTTTTTTTCGAAAAACTTTAAAGCTGAATACCGGCGTAACGATGCGATTTTTGATATAGGTAAGTTTGGTTAAATCATCTTATTTTGATGCAAGGAGTTTGTGGTTAAGCCATGTCCAAGCATTTTGCAGATACCCTGTATGTTCTAATAATGTTGCAGAGTGTTATATTAACGAATTCATATTTAATAAAATGGAAATTGACAACAAAATCGTGCACTCAATTTCCTCTAGCCCGTTTACTTCCTTTAATAATAATCAATTAATAAATATCTAACAACCGTCAACGTCCTACTGTGTCTATACAAAATGATTCGTTTCACAACAGTTATCGTAAAATAGGTACAAATGTCACTGTCTACATAAAACATAACTATATGCAAGTGCTAAATGAAGTATTAAATTAATATTAATTAAATTAATTTATATCATTAATTTCTAATTATTAGAAAATACTTGCCACTAAAGAACTAACATTGTTATCGTCTCCAAAGTAATTTAAGTCTCATCGAACTTGATCAAGAACATTTATCTATTTATTGTATACATACACACATCTCTACATGCACACACATGTATATATATATATATATATTACACTATCAGTTTCTCCCGCTCTCTCTTCCGTACGTGGATGTGTCTATAGTCGACAACGGATCGAGTGGAGTTAGTTCTAGCTAATGGTGATATCATATGTCACATCCTGATAGAAGTCGGATTTCATCGCGGAAGCCGGCAAGAATTTAAGAACGCGTGCAATCTGTCAACCTTTACAAGACCCGCAAACCTCTTGTGTAGTTTAAGATTCGCCTTCCAGTTCTGTCTCCTTTTTCTCTGTGTAGTCTCAGTTTCGAAACTTTCGTAATCTATTTTCTAGAATATTTCTTTCATATATATTCTACCTGGTACAAAAAGATAGAAAATTCCTTTGTAAAGAAGGAATGTCATAAAAATATGTACATATGTACATATTTTAAGGATTCCCATATTTGGTTATATTAAAATAATTGCACTAGAATAAAGCATTATACTTTTATTAAGGTTAAATTTTTAATCTAATTCAAAATCTTGTGATAATTCATATAAAAGAAAATCTTATTTCATCAGATCAAGTGAGCACTGAAAGTTGTCCATCCATTCATATATCAGCTTTTTTTCTTGCATAGATATCATATCATGCACTCAACAAATATCTTTGTGTATAGCTATTTATTTTCTTATATTAACATCCTATCCTTTCGTTCTTCTTCTTCGGAATCTGTTGCAAAGTTTTACTCAATTTATTTAAAGCAATTATTAAGGAAGGAAGTACATTTCGCTATTTTGGAATGACGAATTCTGCTCCCAACACAGAACTTTTAGCTTGTATGTAGTTCCTTTTTAATAATTTCGAAATTGATTCGTTTTTTATTAAATATTGAACTCATATGTCAGTGTCTGATGTGTATTTATATTCAATAAGTTTATTTTAATATAAAAATTGTTTATTAGTGTATATAATAGGTTGATTCGTAAATAACATGTTACGGTTTATTTTTCATTTAGAACAATTTCGGAATCTTGTATATTTATTTATTTGTTAAAAGAACCCCGTCGTATTATATATAAGGGACGCCTATGGTCGTTGAAGAAGGTTATGTGGCAAAACACATATTTAGGATTATCATATTCGTTTTAAAGTTTTAAAAATATCTTTAAATAAATATATTTCGGCGCACGTTTACATCGACCTTGATTTTGTTGATATCAAGGAACGCTTTTTGTGATGTGCAGGTGTTCTTTAGCAAATGCTAAAACATCCGTTCATTTTACTTGCCCTGGTCCGAGACAATCTCTCTATATCGTGGGATTTTGATAACTAACTTCGTAGAAGGGTAGACGTCGACATTCGACTTCGTTCTTTTTGATCAAATAAGAGTCTCATTCGTGAGCTAAGTCACTATTACTATTGGTTTAAATCATCTTAAGAGCCCGTTTACCATCGACAGGTACTGTGTCAGCCAATTAATTAAACCTATATGTACAGACCCTTATTCGTAATTGTTGTTATAGGGCTTCTTTTATGCCGTGATTCCTAGAGCAGTATCGCTCGTAAGGCCCCGGCAATAGGACGTCGATCCGCTGCGAATTTGGAAACCCCGGATTGTACTTCAGCTTCCGGGAGCGATAAGTAGCCCATTAGATATTTTTTTTCGGGTTTTACATCATTTAAATTGAAAATTTGAGAGAATTAAACATATTCCGTGGAAATATGTTATTAACACTCAAGTGTTATGTGA
>JAVIWB010003745.1:0-7500 GCA_031893035.1 Dermolepida albohirtum
TATTACCGATCACTATTCGTCTCAATGTACCTTGTGGTACTCTATTATACCCGATTCTGTAACACTTCTCATTTAAGTCGAGAGTTTATACTCGATTATGTCCATAGCTATTTTTCACTATAGTCTAGGAACTGAACAAAATTGAATAGTAATAGTAGATATCCATCTTATTTTCAAGTAATGTAAGTTGATTTACTTTTACGTTGTCAAGATTGGCGTCCCATAAATCATATCAAACAGTTCTATCAAACTAAAATATTCTAATCACCCTTAATCGGTGATATTGATAACTACATTATCGATGTTAAATACCGATGTCAATAAGACCGGTAAATACAAAACTACACAGTGGTGTATTTTATGAAATGCTTAAGTTTGTTCGTTTTTTTTTTTGCTTCATGTGCTGATTACTAATAAGCTAGTTTTTGAAAAGTAAATTGTCTTCCAAAAGTTTAATTTTGACAGACCAGCAGAAAGTATTATTATAAAACTCAAATGGCATTTTGTCAACGACAGCAACATTTCTTTCATTTACAAAACTACTTGGACGTCCGCTCAACTATTCGTTTTCTAGCGATGTTTTGTCAACTTTAAAGCGATCGACTCAT
Organism: Dermolepida albohirtum; assembly: GCA_031893035.1. Taxonomy (NCBI): domain Eukaryota; kingdom Metazoa; phylum Arthropoda; class Insecta; order Coleoptera; family Scarabaeidae; genus Dermolepida; species Dermolepida albohirtum. The sequence goes on from JAVIWB010003745.1 coordinate 609, forward strand.
CGATAAACAGTAGTTTTACATTTTGCAGAGTCTCGAAGCATATCTTCCAGAAGTTGAACTGTTTCTGAACGTTTTACACCCCTTTTAAACAAAAAGAAAATGTTATCTCTTTGTGACTTAGTTGCGTCTTCCATGGTTGAAAAATCAGCGGTCCAGAAATATGTATGTATCAGTCAAGTAACTTAAGTAAACTAAGCAATATTGTACGGGACTTCACTGACTAATAGCGTGACCAATAGGTTTTACACAATTACTACAACCGAATTCATGGATCACTGGAAACATCTCTTATATTGCAATTATGTTGAAGTTCATAAAGTTTTAATAAAGTAATTAAATTTATATATATAAAACAGCACAGAAGTGCTGTGTCGGTCTATTATGTGTCAACCTTTCCGCTTAGAGACAATAATGTAGGGTTAGACTTCAAGTTTCACCCAGGTATTTAAATAATTTCCCCAACGTCCCGATGACTACGAACAAATAAAAGTAGAGACAGAGCACGTCACATATTTAATTCATACTTTCTATTTTCACATTATATAACTTTAAGTGAAACGCAGTTTTTCACAAGTTTAGGCCGTGACGTATGAACTGTTCTCAAAATGTAGGGAAATAAATTTCGTTTGTAAATGGAATGTATTATTTTATGTTACCAATTTTCGAATAATTTTCATCAGTGCTCATCTACAATTATAAAATAATTTTTTTTCAGAATTCTTTAGCTATCGAGACCGCATTTACTTGTTGTGAGAGTTGAAATAACACTGTTCGACAAGATCAATTAAATCATCTTATAAGTTTAAATGTGCACGTTTAATGAATATTTCGAATAACTTTTTCGCCGGCAAGATTGGAGGATCCATTAATGAATATGATTAAATATGAGTAGATAGGAATAGGCCTTGTGTAACTTGAAGATTTTTATATATATATATATATATATATATATATATATATATATATATATCATTTAAAAATACATTTAGCAAAAGTTATTTGAGATGAAGTACTCTATGCAGTAAAGCTGCTGTAAAAGACAGAGCCCCCGCCCTCGTTAATAACTGTCATTTTAAATGGAACAGCCTGTATATTATTATATTTTTAGATTCGCCGTTGCATTCAATATATGTAATATGTAATTGTGACATCGTTTCAAGTTGAACAATATTAAATATTTTCTTTATATTGGATGTTTCAAAATTGAAAATGAAATGTAATATCTTTAGAATGTTAAAACTTGTTTTTCTTTCAAATAGAACATCCTGTATATTTTTATGCTGTTTGATATAATTTTAAGTTATCTTTTAATCTAAATCGCATATATTTTAAGTTACAGATAATTTAATATAAAAAAACCCTATACTATAAAATAAGATGACGTGATCGTAAAATCTTCTAAGATAAATTTATTTAGCAAGTACCTGAATGAATACGTTATTTTTATTTGTAGTTTATACTAAAATTTTAAAATATCTGGCATAGGAAAGTTTTGCAATACAGCTTTGGTTAATTAAATTTTTGCAAAGTAATTTCCTCTACACTCAATACATCTTTCCATCCCCCGAAACCAATCTTTAAACCAGTTTTGCCAAGTTTCACTAGGGAGTAAAGCACACTCGTTGTCCCAAGCCCGCAGAAGGTCCTCATCATTGGAAAACCGCCTTCTTTTTAGCTTCATTTTCACATACGGGAACAGTGCAAAGTCGCGGGGAGCAAGATCTGGACTGTAGAGAGGGTGATCGAGAAGTTTCAATCCTGTCGTGGTCAAATATTCGGTACAGGCTTTGGCGCGGTGAGCTGGAACATTATCGTATTGGAGGAACCAGGTGTCCATTTTTGACTTTGGCCGCACGTTCTTCATAGATCCAATGACTTTAGGCAGGCACTATTCAGTAAACCACTTAGCTGTGACTGTCTTCTGTGTGTCCAAAACGACGCGTTCCACAATTCCACTCGATTTGAAAAATACAGCTATCATTTTCTTCTTAACAGATCGGGATTTTTTGACAACCGCGGGTGTGTCCTTATCATCAGAGACCCAAACTTTGTTTTGAGCTTTGGTTGGCACGTCGTAATAGTACAGCCAAGTCTCGTCACCTGTCACGATGTTGTTCACATACCGAGATTGTCCCTTATTAAACTTTCTTAGCATCTCCCGGCACCAAGTCACACGTCCTGTCATCTCCTCTTCAGTCAGTCGATGCGGCACCCAGAGAGAACAAAGTTTCTTCACGTGCAAATGATCATGCATATTCGAACGAATTGCTGGTACATTTAGGCCTGAAGTATCCTCTATCTGTTGGTGGATCACTCGCCTGTCCTCGCCAAGCATTCTCCTCACAGTAGTAACGTTTTCCCCCGTAACTGACGTTCGTGGCTTTCCCGGTCTCTTAGCATCCTCCACAGTTAAATTTCCCCTTTGGAATTCTCTATACCACCTGAATATCGTTGTGCGATGTGGACAAACATCACCTAGTGCAAGAGTCATTTCTTCGAAGCACTGGTATGTTTAAACCACGCACGAAATTATAACACAAAACTGCCCTTATCTCATTTCAGTATGACATGGCGCGGCTGCTGCTATGCACGTATGGACATGTCACAACTTGCAGCAACAAGCAGCTTCCTACGACTCATTGTTACGTCTAATTTGTATGTTGATATTCGATACAGTGATATTGTTTAAAATACTAGAATAATAGAGAGGACTTTTATAGACGTCAAAGTCAAATAAGCAACTATAATGCAGTCTAACATAATAGTATGCGAAGGCAACAGTTTTCGATAAGAAAAATAGACGATTTTTTTGAAAATTTTAATTTTCAACGTAATCTCGCTTAAAGTTAACGTACTTATGCTATCTGTCCTGCAACAACTTTATTCCACTGGCAGAAAAGGATTTCTGATGGTCTTCAAAACATGCATTAACTTCCTCTTTCAATTGATTAGCAGCCGTAATGTATGGTATTCTAAGATGATTTTCCAAATTTTTAAATTAAAAGTCAGACAGAGTGGTCCAGTTCGAAGAAGTCACACTCGCGAAAAATGTATTGAACTTTGGCTGCCTTGTGAATTCGCACATTGTCATGAAGAAAGTGGACTTCTATGTGACGCAAACCTGGACATAATTTTACTAACGTATTACTGTATACAACGTATTCAATAAGAATAACTCATGCTAGGTCCCAAAAGGTGGTTAGTCATCTTCAATGACTACTGAATAGTTTTAGGGAAATTCTGTTCTTTTTCGAAAATTTGATGAAACTATGATATTCTAATTTCACGAAACTCATTTTTTGTTGCGTAGCACTTTATAAAACACAAAATAATCAACGAATTGAAGCCAAATTTGACCCTCTCATGGCAAGATAGATTTTTTTCTAGTTCTCCTCGTGTTAAAGAACAAGTATCATAAGACAGGTCTTACCCCACGAACCTGAGCAAGTACTATTAATATGTTCTTTACATTGATTTTTCAAATTACCTCTCTTATTGCCTTTTATACCTAAATAATATTTTCATGGCGATTGGCTATACACGATGATATTTATTAGTCAATTAAAAATTTAAATTTGTCAATTTTCTATTGAATATATTGTTCTTATTAAATTTATTAATGTAAAATTAATGAAATTTTGTGTGTTTCACCTGAAAATAGAGTAATTGTTGAAAATAAATTATTTACTCAGCACTGAATCTCATATCAATTATTAAGAGCGATTTATGAAATTTGAAAGATAATGTAAAGAAAGTAAATAGATTGCATTAGCGAAAGTTCTATTTGAATATTTTCAATGGCAATATTCTAAATAGAAACCATTTACTTCGTGGACAATTAAATCTATGTTGTACCGTTTGGTACTATTTAATATTTTGTTGACTACATTTGCATTTGCATTTGGCAGATTGACTATAAGGTAATTTTGATGGAGCCTGTGGTTGATTAACTTAATCACTGAAGGGTGATATATAACCCCTTTCCACATTAATTTTTGTATTCTGTATACGTATTTCGACAACTAAGTTGTCATCATCAGCAGACAATTAAACAATGTCGCACCTAAAAACAACGGAAAAATACCCGTACGAAACAAATTCCGCACACGATCTGTACCGTTGAAAACCAAAACGCACACTGTATATTCGTTTCACATAATTTTTAAAAGCTTGTATTCTAGTCTTAAACTAAGATAAAAGACAAAAGAATAAAGGAAAGAAAAGAAAAGTGCTTACATGCGTTTATTGCACTCTCCCTTGTCTGTCATTTAAGAGATCAAAGAGAGATGAATCATGTTTGGGGCTCAGGTTAGTATTCAACACATAGCCTTTATTCTTTATTATGTACATGCTTTCATACGTATCTAATTCGCGATAATCACACGCGTTCTTTATCAAATGCAAACAATCCGCGTTAACATTATGATTACCTTTCAATACATGTTTTGCTAAACCGAATTTTTCTGGCCGATTGAATTTTATGTGCGCAATATTTTCTTTATACCGGGTTTCTATCAATTGTTTTACTGTTTCCTGTCATTCCGTAAATTCCCGATTTTTTGTTGTCCTCAACTTTGTCTTTTGCATTTCCTAAAAAGGATTTGATTGAGTTATTGGACCGAAATGTAACTCGAAAACCACGGTCTTTAAAAACACTATTTAAATATTTTTTGTCAAACGGTGAAAAGGTGATCATACAAACTGCTTGCCTCGATTACTTTGAGGTGACAGAGATGTGGTATCCCGGATTGTTTTTCTTATGTTAGGCTTCCTAATTAATATATAGATTATTTCCGAATCAAAACCATTGTATCTTGCGATATTCTTAATAAAGTTCAATTCTTTTTCGTATCTTACTTTTGTTAGTGGGAAATTAAACAAACGATTAATAAGAAAAGTGAACGGAGCCATCTTTTGTTGCATGCTATGCTTTGAGTCCGCCGTAATGAATCTATTGACATTGTTTTTTTTCAGAAAATATCAATTTCTACTTTAAGATTATTTCTAATAACTAGGGTGTCCAAAAAAGGCAACTTGTCATTGTTGTATTTTTCTACTGTAAATTTATTCGCCGGAAACTTTGAATTTAATTGCTTGACGAAATCTTCCAAGTTGCATTTATGTGTATTGAAAATCGCAAAAATATCATCTACATAACTAATCCAAATTTTTGGAAAATATTTAGCCATATTGCGCACATAAAACTCAGTAGGCCAGAAAAGTCCGGTTTAGCAAAATAACGCGGATTGTTTGCATTTGATAAAGAATGTGTGTAATTATCGCGAATCAGATGAGTACGAAAGCATGTACATTTTGAAGAATAAAGACCATATGTTGAACACTGACCTGGGCCCCAACCATAAATCATCTCTCTTTCATCCCTTAAACGACAAACAAGGGAGAGTGCAATAAACGCATAAAGGCTCTTTCCTTTCCTTTTTTCTTTTGTTATTTATTTATCTTGGTTTAAGACTAGAATACAATCTTTTAAAAATTATGTGAAACGAATATACAGTGTGCGTTTTGGCTTCGACGGTACAGATAGTGTGCGGAATTTGTTTCGTACGGATATTTTGCCGTAGTTTTCCAGGTACGATACTGTTTAATTTGCTGATGATAACAACTTAGTTGTCGAAATACGTATACAGAATACGAAAATTAATGTGTTATATATGTAATATCAACCTTCAGTGATTAAGATTGACTACACTTTTTTTGGCAGTTAAGTTGAAAATTTCAATTGACCACTTTTGAAAAACTGAATTGCACTAGACCTAAACAGAATGTTTCCGATTCAATAACATTACTAGTTATAGTACCAAATTATAAAATAGCATATTATGTTACTAGGCGTAAAGCACCATTATGTTTGTGCTGAGACTAGACGTTGGGAGACAAAGCATCAGCCGTAGCTTGTAAATTGATTCAAATACAAAAAATACGTTCTACTCCAAATAATATATACTATTTTCTTCTGGTAATTTTTAATTCACAAAATTTATTATATTTAATTTATAATAATACATCAAGTGCAGTATTTTGTGTCAAACTCAAACATTTGCAACCGCGGCGCCATTAGACGTTAGCAAACTGTGTAAAGAGAGAATAGCGTTCTACTTCGAGTGCTATGTACTATTTTTTCTTCAAACGATTTTCACTAATTCACAAAATATAATTATGTTTCACTTACAAACATGTTAATGGTTTCGTTGTAGGTTAATTGTATTTGTCAAGCAACAGTCAAAATATGTTGTCATTTAAACAAGCTTATTTATTGTAATATTAAATGCAGAATTTTGTATTGTAAATTTTACCCATCACTATTAATATTTGCAAATGTTTCTATATTACACGATCTTGCAGATTTGTTAATTTAATAATGGATTAGTCTGTGGCAATCCATACTTATTTTATTTTGTTTATTTATTATTTCAACAAAAATGAAGCTCCAGGAAATGTAAGAATATACAAAAAATAATACAACATTCGTGAATAATATAAGAAAACAACCCGATAAGCATAAAACTCTTGTCAGCCGCATCTCAATAATTTAGAATTAATAAATTTGTATTTAGTACATTTTGAATAGCTACTCAGTAGACAAATATATCTGTTAAAATCTTATTTTAAACTGTCAATATACCTTCTGGTTCAATATTCAATGGATTCTCATTGAAAAACATCACCTCCTATACTACGAGGGTGGTTCCAGAAGTACTCGACCCAACAAAGAAAACCGAAATTTTGGAAAGAATTATATTTATTTTTCAACATAATCTCCCCCTATACACTTTTCCCAGCGATGTTCAATAAGTTCGATACGGTTTTTATAATAAGAATTGTCTTGCTTCTCAGAATAGCCATTAACTGCCGACATCACTTCTTCATCGTT
>JAVIWB010003745.1:12500-107735 GCA_031893035.1 Dermolepida albohirtum
TTGAAGGACAAGGAGAAGAATCTCAGTATGTGAACAACATCGTTACAGGTGACGGGACTTGGCTGTACTATTACGATATGCCGACCAAAGCTCAAAACAAAGTTTGGGCCTTTGATGATGAGGACACACCCGTAGTTGTCAGAAAATCCCGATCTGAAAAGAAGAAAATGATAGCTGTATTTTTCAAATCGAATGGAATTATGGAACGCGTCATTTTGGACACACAGAAGATAGTCACAGCTAAGTGGTATAATGAACAGTGCCTGCCTAAAGTCATTGAATCTATGAAGAACCTGCGGCCAAAGTCGAGAATGGACACCTGGTTCCTCCATCACGATAATGCTCCAGCTCACCGCGCCAAAGCCTGCACCGAATATTTGACCACGACAGGATTGAAACTTCTCGATCACCCTCTCTACAGTCCAGATCTTGCTCCCCGCGACTTTGCACTGTTCCCGCATGTGAAAATGAAGTTAAAAGGGAGGCGATTTTCCAGTGATGAGGACCTTCTGCGGGCTTGGGACAACTAACGAACTGTACTTCCTAGTGAAACTTAGTAGAACTGGTTTATAGATTGGTTTCGGAGGATGGAGAGGTGTATTGAGTGTAGAGGAAATTGCTTTGAAAAATTAAATAAATAAAGGTGTATTGCAAAACTTTCCTAGTGCCCTTTGTATATATAACTAACTATTATATTTATATTATATATATATATATATATATATATATATATATATATATATATAATAATAATATAAATAAAATAGTGCCCATATATATATATATATATATATCCTCAACTATGAAAATGCTGGGCTTCATAGTACGTAATTGGAATATATATCCTTGGAATTCATATTATGAAGTGCATAGAATAAGCTTTAAAAATGTCCAGGGTCGATTTCAAAATACCTACGTATATCACAAAGTTGAAGGATACCCTACAATATGTTATATATATATATATGTTGCATATATATATATATATATATATATATATAGAAATAGTATCAAGTTAGTACAAAAAAATATAGACTGTACATACTTAATTGATGAATTGACTTATTTTGTACATCGTGCTTCTTCTAGACAGCAATTGACTTTCTAAGTTCTTAAATTTTCCCTATTGCTACTGTACTCTTTGTTTTTTAAAAAAAAAGACATTTTTTTTTTGTTGGGCGCCTTGAAAAAAAAATAAATAAAAGTACATGGGGTGATGTAGCAAAATTATTTATTATGTATACAAAATTTATAAAATATTAAATTAGCTCCGGCTAGAGAGACTCTTTCCTTTTTACACTGACCTCAGAGCGATTCAGATTCGCTAAGGGGTTTCAAAAAACAAACACACTCCTTTTAAATTTAATCCGGAAACACAAAACTACGCGATCAAAAAAACAAACGATCTGAATCGCTTAGAAAAAACTCTTCTTACTACTCTTAACTAGATATACATATCTTAAATCTACTATGAACACGCAAAATTTATAGTCTTTTAATAGGTACCTCTTTAACATGGGTATCACTTCTTCTTTTGACACTTGACCACTCGAAGATTTTCTACACTATTTGTCAATATATATATATATATATCTCTGTCGATTATTCGACGACGACTCGTGTATCCGACACTTGTCGGCTATTCGACTGCGGCTGTCCGCAACTATACGTTGACTATCGCTATCCGCAACTATGCGTCGACTCTCACTCGCCCCCGGCTATGTGTCCACTGTCCAAGTGGTTTACAGTATGGCCTATATATGGGTCCCGAAAAATTCAAAAAAAATGGTCATTTCGTGGAACACATTAGACTACCCATTAACATTTTCTTTAATCTCTATATCGACTATTTACCTAAGAATAGCAAGAATGCTTTTCCAAGATGAAAGGGTTTTCAAAAACATATTTCACCGGACGTAATGATATGAACACAATACGGGTATAATTACACAATATACATAATTTGGTAATTTTCTATAATATATAATCACTTATAACTAAAAGGTTCTGGGAACTATAACGAAAGAATTTTATAATATTCTGAAACTAACCATAATAAAACTTAATATATTCTAGACCCTAATTAATAATATATACATTTGCGATAATAGAAATTCCAAATATACATATGCTTTGGAATTTCTATTTTATGACATGACTAAATAAAAGAAGGATATATATATATATATATATATATGTATATATTGAAACGCCACGAACTTTTTCCCAGACCCAATATATATATATATATATATATATATATATATATATATATTCTCTGGGAAAAAGTTCGTGGCGTTTTTCCCGATAGATGGCATTGGTTGCCGATAACTAAAGAACAACAAGTCACAGCGACACCACCGAGGGCTCGTTTTTTATGACCTTCCGAACGTTAGTTTGAGCGTAGAAACATTGTAATCGGTGCAGTGGTTGGAAAGTTATTCGCACTTGAAAATGGAGAAGAATAATGAGAAATTTCGCTATATTCTGCAATATTATTATGATAAGGGGAAGAACGCTGCGCAGGCTTGTGATAAAATTTGTGCTGTGTACTCTTCGCCCCGAAATCTGTTGCGCGGAAATGGTTCGCTCGCTTTCGTTCTGGAAATTTCAATGTGAAAGATTACAGCTCCGGTCGTCCAATCACTGAAAAATCTGATAAAATTCTTGAAAAAGTCCAACAAGATAAGCATATCAGCAGTGTCGATATTGGCATGGAGCTAGGCATTGACCACAAAACTGTTTTGAACCATTTACACAAAGCTGGTTACAAAAAAAGCTTAACGTATGGGTTCCTCATGAGTTGAGCGTGAAAAACTATGATGGACCGAATTAACATCTGCGATGCGCTGCTGAAACGCAATGAAATCGAGCCGTTTCTGAAACGTTTAATAACCGGAGATGAAAAATGGTACGTACGATAATCGGAAGCGTAAAAGATCGTGGATAAAGGATGGTGAGCCGTCACAAGCGTTCGCTAAGCCAACATTGACGCCAAAAAAAGTGATGCTGTGTGTATGGTGGGACTGGAGGGAAATCGTCCACTACGAGCTACTTCCAACTGGTCAGACGATTGATTCTAAAATCTACTGTGCACAACTAGAGAGATTCCGCCAGGCGATTGAAAGAAAACGGCCCGAATTGATTAATAAAAGGTGTTGTCTTCCATCATGACAACGGACCACACACTTCTTTATGACCCGTCAAAAATTGAGAGAGTTTGGTTGGGAAGTTTTGATGCAACCTTACAGTCCGGATATAGCACCCTCTGACTATATATCTCTGCAGAACTCTCTCAATGGAATTAAGTTGGTTTCAAAAGAATATATGATTCAGTTTTTCGACCAGAAACCACAGAAGTTTTTCACCGATGGGATCATGGATGCTACCAAAAAAATGGCGAAACATTGTCGATAATAATGGAGCATATTCGGTTTAAATGAATTCGTCCACGCGCCATGCGGGGAAGTTGAATATATATATATATATATATATATACAAAAAATTAAAAAAATAAAAAAAAATTTAAAAACTGTAAATGTACTATTACACTATACATATGTATTTGTACATTAAAAAGTTTTAGAAATATTTGAAATTTTTTGAAAATGTTTGGCTTTTTCATCATCATCATTATTATTATTTGTTATTTTGGCATCGAAAACGAAGATATTTTCAGCAGAAGTAGAAAACTCATCAAGCTTTACTATGATGCTTTTGCTTTTAACAAATCTTATACAGGTTATTACCCTACTTGAAACTATTGTTTCGAGTAGGCGCAACTTTAAAGTACCAAAATTCTTTTTTTAAAATACTATTCCCTATACTTATCATTGAATTTTTCTTGTCATAAAAAGTTTTTTGTTGATTTTGATAGAATGAACGGCAAATTGCAATGATTGTTTATAGATAGCTATTGACATGACAGACAGTGTCAAAAATAAAACAATTAGTATTTAGAATTTTTGGTTGGTGTTGGTGAATATGTTAAACTTACTTCAAATTCGTAAAGAATATCATAAGGTTGTTGTCAAAACTTATATAGTATATTCAATGAGGTATCCACATTTAACACAAATTAATAAGCAAAAATTTCAACAAATGTAATCAAACTTTTTGCAGGTCGGAAATGTGAAATCTATTTGCCACGACCGTAACTTATCATAGATGAAGAAGCTAATAAATTTAATATCCTGGCACATTTCAGTCCTCATATCAATCGTCATGTTTCAATAAGATCCTCAGCGCAATATCTAAATTTATCCTATTAAGCAGTGCAAGACATTTCGAACATTCATTTACAACTTACCAGAACTTCATCCTGGGGATAATGAAAGGCGCATGTTCACAGCAAAATAAAAGTCATATAGAGCATGTGTGAAATGTTATATTTTATATTTAGTCCACTTTCTAGATTATTTGCAAATGTAGAGCGCAAATTTGTTCTCTTGATCCTTTGCTTGTTCTTTTAAATCTTCACCTGTAATACGTTTCACAGTACTGAATCGTATAATATTTATTTTCATTTGATAAGTTTTTTTGCTCATTCAGTAAGGATTTTTCTTATTCGCCACATGTCAACTTTTGCCAATAATCTTACAGAATTCTCTGTTAAATGAGTTCTAAACGGCCCTGTTCGATTATCTCATGTATATATTTATAGTTTTATGGTAGGATATTATGCATCTGACTAAACAATTTTTACACTAAAATAGCTATCTATCAACAATAATTCCATTCTGTCTCTCTGTCTGTCTCTTTCTCTCTCTGTGTGTGTGTGCGTGCGTGCGTGCGTGCGTGTGTGTGTGTGTGTGTGTGTGTGTGTGTAAGGAATGTTGTTATATGTTGATGTAGAAGTAAATTTTACATTCTAATACGAAAAAAAATATTTGACATTGTATTTGGAAAAAAGTTTTAGTAATTTAGTTGCATTCATTTGAAACTAATTTACAAGATTTATCAAAAACAATATCAGAATAAAGCTGCTGTAAATGTTATAATTTCCAGTGCCAAAATAGCAACAGCAAATAATTATAATGATGTAATACTAAAAAAATTAAAATATCTCTAAAATTTTCACATTTAGATATAGAGAAAACTAAAGAAAATCTTCCTAAAATATCTTGTAAAATTTGAATATTCAATAAAACAACGACTTGGGTACGCCTTCCGGTTTAACCGGAAGTATGGACATCAGGAAAATATTTTTTTTTAATAAAATATGATCCTTCATGCTCACCCTATAATTTTTGGAAAAAATAAAGTAGTACTTCAATATGCCTAGCAAACAACACTTGTATGTATACATCTATTGTATAATATATATATATGTATATACACATTCATATTTTACAGATCTCTCTTATAGAAAGTAACTTTCGTTTTCTTTTTTTCTGATCTTTTGGAAACATCAGCGGGCAGCTGCTGGGCCACGATGGCATCAAACGACCGTTGCACGGAACTACTCAGTGAAGAGACTTCAAAAGAAAATTGTTGCGCACACCGTCAAAATGGTGTTTCTAGAGCATGGTCTGATGAACATTTTGATTCTGGTACACTCTTCTTCTGGAGGGTACTAGGCGGTGGAGTGGAATGTAAGCCTTGCATGGGTAAGTTTTTATAGTTACTTTCACATCTGGGTACATTATGGTAATACGTTATGCATTAATATACTTAAAATAGTCTGAATTTTCAGTCTATAATTCCATTAGGTAGACTAACAACAGTATAGGAAAGATAAAATTCATACTTATCTTGAAACCTTTATTTCAATATACAAACAACATAATAAGCAGTGTATATCTTGTGACGAACAGAAATAATACAATTAAAGTTTAAAAAACAATAAATAATATTTAAATCTTAAATTACCTACTTGCTAGATTTTTATTCTAATAATCTAGAGTTTGTCATTTTAAAAGAATAAATTGGTGATCACTTAAGGTTGATAATATATAACCCCTCTCCGCAAAACGCACAACGTGTGCTTTTTGGCTTTCGACGCAACATATCGTGTACGGAATTTGTTTCGTGCGGGTTTTTGCTGTAGTTTTTCAGGTGTGACACTGTTTAATTATCTGCTGATGATAACAATTTAGATGTCGAAATATGTATACAGAATACGAAAATTAATGTAGAAAGAGGTCATATATCAACCTTAAGTGATTAAGTTAATCCACTTAAGGTTGGACCAGTCTCCATTAAATTTCAAGATAAATTGTTGGTTCGGTAAAATGGAAACTTAAAAAATTTACGGATGACTTTTTGTCATATTTTTTAATAAAGCAGGGCAAAAGTAAGGGATAAAAGTAGAGGTAATATGGAGAGGAAAGAACATATGGAAAGGAGTTAGGACGAAAAGAAGGTATAAGAAGCAAAAAAGCAACAAGTCAGAAGAACAAGAGATTATTACAGCATTCAAAAATTTCTATCACACAAGAACTGAACGAGGCTACATGACAGCATTCAGCTCGAAAATAAAGCTAAATTGTCTCATTTTCAACCGAAATTTGCAACTATGGAGATTATCTGGCTGCCTTAGTTTGTTTCTTACAATCAGTGTTTTTGACTATTTTGATTGATGAAGTATTACTGATATAATCTACTTAATAGTTATATGGTACTTACGGTTGTTTGAATTTTGCAAGATAACTTTTTTCTTTCTAGTATTATTTGTCATAGTTGATCTAAGTTCGTCATGGTAAATGACCAAAAAATTGTCTAAACCTAACTAGTGACATTAAACTGTTGAATTTTATAAAACGAAAAAATTGAAATCAATACAGATAATTAAATAGTATCCTTGTGGTTATAACAGAATTAAATAGTACGTTTTAATAACATTATAATAATATATAAAATCACCCAATCCCCATCCCAGGGCTGTAAATTTCAAATGTGCATAAATATTAAATATTGTTTAATTACCAGATAGACTATTTGTATAAAAACGCGAATTTATGGTTATGTCTCCTATTTAAAATATCAAATAAACTATAATTTCATATGCTTTACATTTTATGGGTGTAAAGCAGTAAAGCACAAATAACGGGTGGCGCAAAAGTGTTGTCATAATTTCAACTAGCTGCCATTGTGTTATAAAAGAAAAAAAGAGCTCTGTTTTCATAAAAAGATTATTTGAAAGTGTAAAATTGATGACATTAATTGGAAAAAATTATATCGCTCAAATGGCCGCCTCCCGAGTTGATGCATAATTGCGCTCGTTTTACGGCATTTTGAATTGTTGCTCGCAAAACATCTGGCTTCAAATTGGCGATTTCTTCTTCAATGTTAGCTTTCAAGACTTGCAAGGTTCGTGGTTTGTTGTGATAAACGCGAGATTTTAAAGTGCACCAAAGGAAGAAGTCTGCTGCTGTTAAATCTAGCGACTTGGACGGCCAGTTCAAATCGCCAAAACGGGGGAACACTCGACTTGAAAATTGGTATCTCAAAATCTCCATCGTTGCCCGAGCTGTGTGAGCGGTTGCTCCGTCTTGTTCAAACTAACAATGATCGAGACCCAATGCAGCAACTTGCGGCAAAAAAACTCATTTAGCATCGGCCTGTAACGCTCACTGTTTACGGTTACGGTAATGCCATCGGCGTCTTCAAGAAAATATGGGTCAATCACTTTTTCACGGCAAATGCCGCACCAAACAGTCACTTTGAAGGGATGCAATAGCCCTTTATGCATTTCATGTGGATTCTCTGTGCCCCTGAAACGTAAGCTTTGTTTGCTAACATAACCACTTAAGTGGAAATGGGCTTCGTTATGATTTTTGATACGAAATCATCCTCTTCTTGCACCAAGTTCAACAGAGTATGGCAGTAAGTTAACCTTGTCCGACGGTCAGCAGGCAGCAATTCGTGAACAGTTTGCACTTTGTAGGGGAACATTTTCAAATCTTTCACCAAAATTCGTTGCAACAAACGTCTGCTGATGCCTAATTGTGTGCATCGTCGTCTCGTTAATGTTTGTGGATTCTTTCTAACGTCGTTGGTAGTAGCAGCGATGTTCTCGGTCGAATGAACAATACGAGGCCGACCACTTGCGACATCTGTTGCACGAGCCGCTCAGCCAAACGCTTAGTTGTTCGAACACATAGAACACGACGACGAGGAAAACGACGACGACATTCACGTTGCGCTAAAAGAACAGACTGAAAAATTTTCAAATAAGCGGTAACAATAATTCCACGTTCTTGAGGTGTGTATCGCTCCATGGTTTGTTGACAACTGTTTCTCTATATATCTACATCATAAATGTCAGAGCATAGTGACATTTGGCGCCATCTGCAAAAATGGCAGCCTATTCAAATTATGACATTACTTTTGCGCCACCTGTTAGATAACTAAATTTAGTTGTAAATGTACATAGATATAAATAAGATAGAATAAAGTTCATCTTTATTCTATCGTATAACTTCTAAAAGTATCAAATAAGATTATTGTATGTTATACATTACTAAACTAATATATTGTATTTGAAATTACTGCAATGTAGTTTTTAATTGTTTCTCGAATAAAGCTAGTATTCTATCTCTTAGAAATGTGTATGAACATATCTTATTCATAATTACGTTAAGTTTTTAAAATCTACAGAAAGAAAATAAATTAATTTAAAAATTGTCATTGCAAATATATCAATAATATCTTTGTTTGTTTATGATACTTTCTATTAGAATAACACAACAAATGCCCTTTGTTAGTACATACATACGCTTATGTATATGTAGCACAATTATAATTTAGTTTTTATTCCTATGATGATCTTTAATATTTCTTAAGCTTTGATTTAATAATTAAATATTCTTGTACACATGAATAACAAAGATTGTTAAATTTGCTATTTATTAGCCTTAAATAATGTTTCAGTATGATAAGTAATAAATGTTCATAATAGTAAATAATGAATACCAATGATTTTCTTTAACAATCAAAATACGAGTTCTTAGTTGACTTTGCTGTAGTTTAAGAGCGTCATTTTAAGTGAATCACGGGTATATCGTTGTAAACTGTTTGAGTAAAATTATGTTCATAATTCATAATCATCATATTTTCCTTAATTCCACTTAATGGAATTTAATTGAGATTACGTATTAATAATAAAATGTTATCTAAAATTAAATTATTTAGATAAGCATATTTTCTAAAAAAATGATAGAGGAAATTAGATACCAATGTAACATTGTATGAAAAATACAAGTTATTTTTTCAGTCTCCTTTTCTTCTTTTAATATTACATTTTTTTGGTGTAAAGAAATATGAAGAATACTCTAATAAGGCTGAAGTTTCAAAAGCAATGTCTATATTTGATTCAGTTGTTGTATTTCAAATTTCATCATGTAAAAACTACAAAAATTTTAAATATTTGATTCTGCAAATATTCTGGTTTCAGGCTAACAAATAAATTCTTCTATAACTGTTCATTAGTTGCGTGTAATATTTTAAAACGATAACGAGGATGATCTCAGAAGTATCCGACCCAACAAAGAAAACACAAAAATTTTGGAAAGAATTTATTTATTATTAAACATAATCTCTTTTCAGCTCTATACACTTTTCCCAGCGATAGCCGACGTCACTTCTTCATCGCTGGAAAATCTTTGACCACTCAGCCATTTTTTCAAGTTTGGGAATAGGAAATAATCCTAGTGGGCTAAATCTGACGAATAGGGTACACGAAGTAGCAATTCAAACTTTAATTCATTAATTTGGCCATTGCAATAACAGATTTGTGAGCCAGTGCATTGTCTTGATGAATCAACACTTTCTTCTTAGTCAAATGCGCGTAATACTCGCCGTTGATAGTTTTTCCTTTTTAAGATAGTCAATGGAAATTATTCCACGCGTATCCCAAAAAACCTATGCCATAACCTTGCCTGCAAATGAAACAGTCTTCGCTTTCTTTGGAGTCGGTTCTCCCATTCGAGTCCATTGTTTTAATTGTTCTTTTGTAGCGGATGTGACGTGATGGATCCATGTTTCATCCATGGTTATGAAACGACGCAAAAATTCTGCTTTGTTGCTGTGAAACTTCGTTAAACACTCAATTGAAACATCTTCACGACACTGTTTTTGCTCGAATGTGAGCAAACGCGGCACCCATCTTGCATACAGCTTTCTCATGTCCAAATTTTCAGATAATATGCGATGTACCGCACTTTTTGAAATGCCTACTATGTCTGCTAGCTCGCGCACTTTCAGTCGACGATCATCCAGTACTGCTTTGTAGACTTTTTTCGCCATTTCTGAAGTCACAACCTCATTTGGTCGACCACTGCGATGCTAGTCTTGGCAGATCGTACGGCCTCGTTTAAACTCTGCTACCAATATTTCACTGTTGTAAACGAAGGAACAGACTCACCCAGGGTAGAATCCAGTTGAGCTTTTATATCGGTTGGGCTGAGACCTTTCAAATAAAAGTATTGTATCGCGTAACGATGACCAGTTTTCTTCATTTTTACAAATTCGTTGGAAACGTTCACTATTGATGGCTGTCAAACAAATCCCAAACAACGTGGCATCTTCAAACTTGAAACATATGCTTTATAGATTGTATACCTTCTAATACAATGATACTTTTCAAACAATTACCGCCATCTCTAGGTCAGGTCGGGTATTTATGGGACCATCCTCGTATATTCACCGATAAGTTAGTGACTTTCATTTAGACGCAGCAGAAAGAGCTGCACTGTTTCTTTGTAAAAGTCGAGTAATGATTTTTCTTTATTGTAATACCTAATTTCATACAAAAATATGCCCGTAATTAGTGTAATAGCTCCTTCTCACTGAGCAAAGTCCATCACGAATACACCTATGATTTAGCAGGCAATTTATTGTTATCTGTATTTTTGCTTAGCATCATATATATATATATATATATATATATAATTGTGTAACAATGAGGGATGATATTAGTTTGTTTATCTCATTTATTTCATGATACATATCAAAGCATTTGCCACCCTGTTCTTTTCTACACCTGAAGTTTCGTCAACAGTAATTTATAGTTTTTCATTTACAATTTCTGATAGTATACGATTTTCAAGTACTTCTCGGATATGTACTATTTCTCTTTACAATGGACGTCTTTCCAAGTACTGTCCAAGTAATTTCCAAACGCATACATACTTTTGTTAAAATATGCGAAACTATTGAAAATTAACATTTCCTGGTATTCCATCGTTATTAGTAATTGCAGAAAATTAATTAAATTTTCTACTTTTGGACAGGCCATGAACTTGCACCCACCGTTTTCTGGACAATTACTTTACCAATTAAATTCAATTGCTTAACTAAAAGGAACACTTAAAAATATGTTTTCAAAAAATTAACTCTTAGCTAAGAAAATACATTTACTTAAAACCAGGGTGCATATTCAAGCGAATTATATTAAACTTCTAGGAAATACGTACTTATATCGTATATGTATGTATCTTACAATTACAAGATGTAGAGCTCATCTCATCATGAGAGATAGAGCCATGCATATAAAACAAAATGTGTGGTCAAAGTTAAAAAACACATAATGTATCTATACTTAGTTAGCTAATCATATAAATAAAAATTCTTAAAATCTAAGTTAGCACTGTACATAAAGGGACAAATGGCCTGATTTTGCTGATTTAATTAAATACGGTTTCAATTTTAAAAGAATATATTCTTCATAAATATTCTTCGTTTTCTTAATCCAAAAGACCTAAAAACATAAATCTATAAAGAAAATGATATCATGTTGAGCTAGAACAAAGATTTATTTAAAATAAATCATTATAGAGCATAAAGATTACCTATAATTTTGCTAGATGTACAATTTTAGGTTGTTCGATTATGTATTAAGATTTGCTTTTAATATACTGTCGTAGGCGTCATAACCCCGTCCAAAAGGATATGTAGTCTTCTTTTGTATGTAATAAACAATACTTGAAGATAATAATTTTATTATCACTTATTATAATAAATAAACTTAAATTTAATTACCATCTGTCATGTCATCACCAGAGTAATGAATGAAAAAGATACTGACAGTAAATGTAGTGCCATAATTATAGTAAAAAAACTGGCGGCGCAACTTTATGAAAACATAGAAGAACATTGACAGCTAATTAAAAATTTCATGCAAAATATTATACAATTTAGTAATATTAAAGAGATTATTAAACAATTTTAAGAAAAATTAAATATTTAGAGAATCAACTTATAAAATTATCAGAATTATTTCTATTTAATCTTGAACTTATAGGATTTTGAATTTTTCTTTAATTTATTGAAAGTATTAATTAGTTTTTAATGTTATCATATAAGTACAAGGTTATAGATAAAACAACAGAGGGATTCGAAATTTCAAGAATTTTGTATTTTAAACCTTTTACATAAAATTGTCAGTAGAATCTAGTAAGTCTATATTTGATAAAGAATTTTTTTTATTTCAAAGCATATGAGACTATTGATTCATACTTGCATGGTAAGAAAATCCCCTCATATGTTAGGTAGCTTTATATATTTATTTTGCTGAACTCAAGAATATGGACAACTAAAATTTTAAATTCTGGGATCCTAATTTTTAATGTACTATCTATTACTCTATTTAACCTTGAAGATTTTAAATATTAACAAGCATAGCCAATAGTCAACTTAATTTTAACGTACAATAAAATTTGGCACAGTTAAATATCTTTATTTTAGAAATAATATACCGGAATTATTTTTATTTTTACTTATAAAAGTATTATGTAACACGTTTTACATTAATAAATTAAAAATTTCATTTTAAATTAGCGTATTATTTATTCTGAAAATATCATATTAGCTAAAAGAACCTACCCTAATAGATATTTTCTGATAATTTAATAATTGTCATTTCAACTTATCTGTTATTTAATATGGGTGAAAATACTATCCTCAGAATTAAGCAGAGGTGGGTTAGCAAGATTAATTAAACATGTTGGATCAGGATTAAGTGCAAAGATATTACTATTGCGGATAACGATGCAGCACTTATTAACTACCTTCGAGGTAATCTACCGCCGTAGTTGCAAAAGAAGGAACTGCATTTCCTGCGACCCATGGAACAACTCTTCGTCGAATTATAAATTCTAAATTAAGAAACTATTCTGTTGTTAGGAAAGAATTTTTAACTCAAGCTCATCAACGATGTCTGGAGTTTGCAGAAGAATACATTAATATAGACAATAATTTTTGAGAAAGTGTCACCTTTTCAGATAAAAAACATTTTAATCATGTCGTAGTGGTCGATTAAGATCGTATACAAAGGGTATTAGGAAAGTTTTGCAATATGACGCAACAATGAATCGTGGGAAGTTGCTTGTTGCTGCATGTTGAGACATGTTCATACGTGCATAGTAGCCGCCGCGCCATGTCGATGGACTCAGTTATTCATTAACAGTGAGAGTGTAAAGTGCTTACGATGGCTTCGTGGTCACATAGACCAACATAGACCAAACATGGAGGATGCTGAGAGGCCGGGAAGGCCACGAACGTCAGTTACGGAGGAAAACGTTACTACTATGAGGAAAATGTTTGGTGAGGACAGGCGAGTGACCTACCAACAGATAGAGGGTACTTCAGGCCTAAATGCACCAGCAATTCGTTTGATTCTGCATGATTATTTGCACGTGAAGAAACTTTGTTCTCTCTGGGTGCCGCATCAACTGACTGAAGGGCAGATGACACGACGTGTGACTTGGTGCTGAGAGATGCTAAAAAATTTTAATAAGGGACAATCTCGGTATGTGAACAACATCGTGGCAGGTGACAAGACTTGGCTGTACTATTACGATGTGCCGACCAAAGCTCAAAACAAAGTTTGGGTCTTTGATGATGAGAACACACCCGTAGTTGTCAGAAAATCCCTGTCTGTAAAGAATATTATTTTTCAAATCGAGTGGAATTGTGGAACGCGTCGTTTTGGACACACAGAAGACAGTCACAGTTAAGTGATATACTGAACGGTGCCTGCCTAAAGTCATTGGATCTATGAAGAGCCTGCCGCCGAAGTCAAGAATGGACACCTGGTTCCTCCATCACGATAATGCTCCAGGTTACTGCGCCAAAGCCTGCGCCGAATATTTGACCACGACAGGATTGAAACTTCTCGAGCACCCTCCTTACAGTTCAGATCTTGCTCCCTGCGACTTTGCACTGTTCCCGCATGTGAAAATGAAGCTAAAAGGGAGTCTGTTTTCCAGTGATGAGGACCTTCTGCGGGCTTGGGACAACGATTGTGCTTTACTCCCTAGTGAAACTTGTCAGGACTGGTTTAAAGATTGGTTTCGGAGGATGGAGGTAGGAGGTAGGTGTATTGAGTGTAGAGGAAATTACTGTGAAAATATTAAATAAACAAAGCTGTATTGTAAAACTTTCCTAGTACCCTTTGTAAATGGCACAACAGTAACAAGTATTCACACGAATATGTTCATCAATTACAACGAAATTAGCGTTCTTCTGTAAATGTTTGGGCATAGATCAATGTTCAAGGAGCAAAGATTTGTTGCAAAATAGATAAACGATTTACAGGAAATGTTTACAGAACCATATTAGGTAATATAATACTACCTTTTGTAAAACAAATATTTCCTGAAAATTTTAATTTTTAACAAGATAACAGACGACAGGCCGACAAGTAGTGCCGACATGAACTCTATCAAGAATGTATTTTTATAGTAACAAAAAATTATAGTGCCAATTTTAGACGCCAACATTGAGAAGAGTTGTGGCAAGAAAACTGTTGAAAAAAATCACACCAAAATACTAATTAATTTATTTAAAGTCACGACGCCTTCAGAGTGTTGAGCAAAACGGTGGCTTCACAAAATATTAGTTTAATTTATTTTACGTGAAATTTTTTTCTTAAATGTCAAATTGACAAACTAAATGACAGTTGTTTTTTAATACTATCAGTTTGTTTTACTTGTTACTGTAGAAACAAATACATTTACAATGAAGTAAATACTGTTTACACAGTTTACAGTTATTAAATAATAATAATTCGTTATTAAGACTTGTTCTCATTTTTTATGTCGCCCATGGTATATACCGTGCATTCATTTTACCTCGCTACGAAAACTGTACCACATTATATTCGGTTCTAACTGCCGAATACCGATCAGAATGTAAAGTGGTGGGGCGCGAGTCATTTGAATCACGACTATAACTGACTACTGATCGAACTAGCTGCAGCTCCACCACTAATTTGACTGTAGGCGTATCGATATCGTATTAACGGTCATTCGTGGTTTGCATTTGGGAGAGTGTGTTACGGTAAGACCTTTAAATTTAAATATTTTTTTAATTATATTACTTTGATAATGTATACATTGGAAGCAAAAATTCAAATGATAACATGGGCTTTGAAAGGTAATTCTTTACGGCGTATCCAGCGCCTTTTCTCTGAAAAGTATGTAGATCGTCCCTTTCCCGCATTAACAACAATATCATTAGTAGTTAAAAGTTTAAATCAGAAGGTTGCATTTTGGAATGTAAATGTCATAAAATACGGAGAATAAATAACGATAAAGAAATGCAGGAAGTCATGGTGTGCGCAATGATCGAAGAAAATTCTAATATTACTATATCTAAAATATCAGAAGAGATAGGTATTAGCGTGGGTAAAGTTCATAAGATATTAAAGAAAAATAAATACACATCCTATAAATACCAAACTCATCAGGAAACTTTTCATGCTGATCAACACCGCAGAATGGAATTTTGTGAAACTGTAATAGAACGTGTAAATGCGAATGAACACTTCATTGAGACTATCGTGTTTACCGATGAATCCACGCTTACGTTGCACGGTAAACACAATCCGTCGAATCTTCGATATTGGTCTATTGAAAACGAGTATCGACAATTAAATACGGGAACACAGTATCCTGAAAAATTGAATGTTTGGGCTGGTATTTATGGGAATAATGTAATGTATGTACATTATGTTTCGAGATCACTTTTAAGAATTTCACTATTTAGATTTTATAAATTTTATTTAATTATGGACCTGATATATAATGTGTATAATAATAACAATATGTAGAAGTAATTCATTTTTGTTTCAAATACAATATTTTACATAAAACAGTTTTCCGGACTTTAAAAAGAATCTCTTACGTTTCGTGTCTCTTCTTAAACACAAAAAGTAGCGATCAAATATATTAACATGTTTTTACATAATTATATTTATATGATAGCGTTTCAAAAGTATAACCCATCAAATGTATACTCATAATCTTATTCATTTTAAATAAAATGTAGAATATGCGCTGAAATAAGTGAACAGTAAAATGTGCAAATGTATCAAAGTTTGTTAATATCACTTATTTATTATTCCTGATTTTAAACTCTTTTATACCGATATTATACCCAAAAAATTCTCGAAAATAGTTCTTGCACAGAAGTAACTCTTCTACGATATTTTGATTTTCAAAACTTATTACCAGAGGCCTTTGAGACGTGCCCGATAATTTTTTCCCTAATCTTTTTACACCATAAGTTTGGTAGGCTACGTTACACCGATCAAGAAGTTCTCCGACGTCTTCGTAATCCTTATTTAATAATTCTTTTTCAGTTACATTGTACAAAACGATGGCGTAATTATCCGATACCATTTTCTCGAGTGATTCACTTTTAGATTTTCTATTTTTTCTCCGATTTCTTTTTCTACGCTTATTATTAGATTGGTCAAATTCCCACTTACTATTATCTTGTTTTTCTACATTTTCTTCATAACACGAATGCTGTGCTCGTTCAACAGATTGCAGTAAATTATGACGATAGGACATCTCTTGCTGAAGACTATGTAAGACTTTCTCATACATTTGTTTTTCTTCATCAATATTGTATGTAAGTGATTTTCCTTTTAAAAGAGGAAGATTTCTTTTCTGTTCTTTAACTATTGGTACAATTTCATCTAAAACTTTCGATGTACTAGCTTCCAACTTATTTAAAGTACCTTCGATGGTTTCTTTACTAATATATATATCTTTCAGTAAAACTTTCTCTTTTTTCTTATTTATTATGCACGATTCTTTATATTGTACCATTATATTTGAAAGTTTGTCATTGAAAATAGTTATACCAAGATTCCGAAGGCTTACTTCGTATTTAGCACAATTTTCACTCATTTCTTCTATTTTTTTTTCGTAGTCAGATCGATCTAGTTGTTGGATTTTATTAACTATATCATTCAATGTAACTTCTTGTATTCGGTTTAAGTCTTGCAATTTATCTTGCATTTCAAATATTCTTCGCACTATATCGTTAGATCTGTAAGATTTCAAGTCCAATTTCAAACTCTCATTTATTTTATGAATTGAATTTAACTCCTTTGCACATATATCTATTTTCTGTCGATATTCATCTAAAGTTTGATTTTTTGTAATGATTTCATTTTGTCTTCTGACTAAATTTTTGTTCAGTTCTGAATTTTTCTCGTTTGCTCTATCCAACAGTTGTTCTAAATTATAAATTTGCTTTGTATATGTTTTAACAGTCTGCTGTAAACTTTTATTGATTTTAGTGAATTTATCTAAAGTATTCTTTGTTCTGTTTAGTTGATCCGTAAGGTTAGTATTTAGTGATTCCAGTTCAATACATCTGTTTTCGTGAAATTCCCGATTGTACTCACTCTGAAGTAAACAAGCCATCTTGGAAGAAAGTTTGCATTTAATTGTTGACAAATCATTTTCAGATCTAGAATATTGCTTTTTAATCTCATCTAATTTATATTCCAACTCTTCTTTTTCCACTTTCACTTCTGACAACAAATTTTGTATATCAGCATATTTTTGTAGATGTTCTTCCACTACTATTTTATCTATTGTTAAAGAGGTTTCTGTACTATGTGATGCACCCATATTTACACATTACCGACTAATTTTACAATTTTTATTGTAAAATTAGTCGGTAATTATAATTTGTACGCGTATCTTATCAATATAATGTAGATTAATTTTTTTTTTCACTTTCAAAAACTATATTTTTAAATTATTCAAACAAAGATATTAACTTAATCATACTTAATTAAATGATTAATTTATTTAATCTTTTTTTGTTATGTGGATATACTGAGTGATCCATATCATAAGAATGAATCTGAATATCTCGGAGCGCGAATTCGCCTTGCCTGGAGTGAAGTTCAATATTTCTGAGTGATTTAAAACTCTAGGCACTCTTCGATCTTTTGTGAAATTCCACATTTTTGCATCTCTTCCAATAGTCAGCTAGTTAATGAGGGAGAGGGAGAGGGACAACAGTGAAATATGACGACACGATTTTTTTATGGTTTTATTTACTTTACAAATAATCCGCCTATTCTGACGTAACGTATCAACAACAGTCGTATTTTATCTGAAAGCTAATTTTCTAATGGAATCCACCAAATGTTATGCAAACCAGCACAAACCGTTTACTGTGTAACCAAATTTCTCACTCAATATATACGAGGGTAGTTTGACAAGTAGTGAGAATGGAAAAGAAAAACGAATTTTTTAAATACAAAATAATTTTTATTTTTCAATATATTCTCCTAAAACAGCAATACATTTATTTCAACAGTGCTCCAATGCCCTTATGCCATCTCTAAAATGCGATTCCGGAAGGCTTGCAAAATACTCATTTACGAAGATGATAAGCTCGTCGTTAGACGAAAATTTCTTTCCACCTAGTGCCGTTTTCAATTTTGGAAAAAGGTGGAAGTCGGAAGGGGCTAGATCCGGCGAATAAGGCGCATGCGGTACTAATTGGAAATGCAACTCGTGGATTTTGGACATCGTAACTGTGCTAGTATGTGAGGGAGCGTTGTCTTGGTGAAACAGAATCTTTTTCTTTGCCATTCCTGGCCGTTTAACACGAATCTCAACATTTAATTTTTGTAGAAGTTCTGCATAATATTGTCCGTTTATTGTGGCACCTTTCTGAAGGTAATCAATGAGCAAAATGCCCTTTGAATCACAAAAAATTGATGCCATCACCTTGTTTGCCGAAAAGTGGTTTTCGCTTTCTTTGGAGGTGCAGAACCACGTTCTAACCATTGTTTCGACTGTTGTTTAGTTTCGGGTGTACTGTAGTGTTTCCAAGTTTCATCGCAACTAACAAATCGCCTACAAAAATCAACCGGATTCCGTTTATAAAGGTCCAAACACTCATTAGAATTGCGCAAACAAGTGAACTTTTGATCAGTCGTAAGCAATCGCGGCACCCATCTTGCCGAAAGCTTGGAAAAGCCCAATTCTTTCGTTAAAATGTCTGCTATCTCTCTCTCACTTTGAGTCGTCGATCTTGCGTAATAATATTATGGATTTTTATAATCATTTCCTTAGAAGTCACGATTTTGGGTGCTCCAGAGCGCGCTTCATCAACACAGCTTGTTCTACCACGATTAAATTCATTTACCCATCTACTTATAGTGGCGGATGATGGAGCGGATTCACCTAATGTTTCCTGTAACTCATCCTTTATTTCGGTAGCTTTCATACCCTTTATTAGGAAGTATTTAATCAC
The DNA here is from genome assembly GCA_031893035.1 of Dermolepida albohirtum. Taxonomy (NCBI): domain Eukaryota; kingdom Metazoa; phylum Arthropoda; class Insecta; order Coleoptera; family Scarabaeidae; genus Dermolepida; species Dermolepida albohirtum. The sequence goes on from JAVIWB010003745.1 coordinate 32,019, forward strand.
CGCACGATACTCTGCTTTTTCTATTTTAACAAAACGACGTGTTGCTTCTTTTTCAATCAGCTGTCAAAAATAAACTAATCAACCTATTTATCTAAAAATCGGAATGTAAACATATAAATAGGAAACCTAAATTACAGTGCATTTGTTTTACTAATTAGAGTGCCACCTATGTGTCATTCTCACTACTTGTCAAACTATCCTGGTGTGTACATATAAGTATAATAAATCTGTAAGTACCTCTGAAGGAAAAATTGATCGAGTATATTTATGTTAGTATGTGCTATAATGCAATCCCGAATTCGCATATTGTACAGTTTTATAAATCTTCGTGTTTCTTCAAACCTAAATATGGGGTATTGCGGTTCAATATATAGGATCAGTAACTCGACAAAAAATAGCTCTCTTGCAATGACATAGAATGTTCTCTTTTCAAAAATATAGTATAAGGTTAATAAATAGTTCCTGTGCTTGGGAACTTCAACGTCTGCCTGGCATGTTGTAAAACAATATGAATATACACATAGAATATCACTCTCATCACCTACAAACATAGATCAAAAAATCTCTAGAATGAGATAGAAAGAACTTTTTGGAAAAAATCGTAATTATTCTTGCACTTAATCTGTTTTCAACTCTACGCCACTTTTATTCCGATGCTTTTGAAAACATTTCAACCTTTCAAAAAAATAAGAAACGTTCGAAATATCTATTTACAGCTTCCATGACAGTGTTCGGTGAGAATTTCTGTCCAGCGAACCATTCCCAGACTTAGGAATAGAAAGAAATCCGACTGAGCTAAGTCCAGTAAATACGGTGCGTATTCGATTAACTGGAATGGCAATTCGCCATCACGATTGCCGAATTGTGACTAAGCGCATTATTCTAGTAATACAAGACTTTTTTCTTCACGAAATGAGTCCTTTTAATTTATTCGTTCAGTCTGTCTAATAACATCGCATAATACTCGCCTGTTATTGTTTTCTCATGTCCCTAAAGATTGTAGCTATCACTTCTTCAGTAGACGAAATAGTCTTGGTCTTCTTTGGAATTGGTTCGCCATATTTCAAGTTTTTTTTCAACTATTCGGTCTGTTCTTTGATCCCCAGAGTATAGTGATGATTCCACGTTTCATCAACAGTTATAAAATGTCGCAAAAATGCTTTTCGTCGCAATTAAACATATAAATATTATTTTGTAATGGCCGTTCTCATTCGCTTTTGGGTGATTGTCAGCAGAAGCGATATCCATATAGCACTATGTTTTCTCATGTCCAGTTCTTCATGCAATTTCCAATATCGTGGTTATATGCTGCTTAGCATCCCCTCTCAAGTTTACTCCCTGATCATTCATCACTATTTAACTTTTTCAATTGCTTCTTCATCAATAACTGTTTTTATTCTATCAGAAAATAGTGTATCCTCTATGCTTGATTTATTGCGTTTAAATTTAGCAACCCAGTTTGCACTTGTTACGTATGTACGAAAGATAAGACTCACTGCGAAGTTAATTTAACTCCGGTCTTATTTGTTTAGCATTTAACCCTTTGAAAATATGTGCTTCAGAGCTGCACAGAACTCGGTTTTATTCATGATTAAGAAAATGCATTAATTGTGTACATGGATTAATAGTGCGTGTATTTATACACAACTTGTTTGAAAATTTGACAGTTGTGCGAAACATGGCGCTTTCAAGTAATCAGCATGCAGGCATAGCACCATCTTCTGGTTCGTTCTAGAAACCTTTCGATCTATCTTCGTATATAAAAGAAATAAAGAACGTTTCGCATTCTGCGTATGGTAACTGGACATAAAGAAAATTTTAACATATCGCGATATTACAAATTCAATTTTCCCACACCAAAATATTAAAAGCACTAATATACATTTTTTTATCTTAAATATTATAATCAATTGCTTTAATTTCGTGTAAAAGAACATATTAATAGTTACTGATAAATTTTATTCTTTTGTATTTGGGTTATTCAGCTAATATGGGATAAAAAACGTACGTACATTATTTTCTTACTTCTTAGCAGAAAAAAAAAACGTATTTATAAATATTTATACATTTTTTAAAAAACTATTATAAAAAACGCATCAAATAAAAATACGTATATATACAATTGATGTGTTGCAGGTTAAATGTAAAAATAAATAACTTGAAAAACAGAGAAAAACCCCCCGAAACGCCGTTAATATAAACTAAGTGTATTATTATCCCATACTAATCGAAAAACTCAAATACAAAACAATAAAATTTATAAATTATATAAATCAACCAACATATTAAAAAAGAAAAGAATGCCCACATATTAAATATAATAGTTTATTCTTATTTCTAATTAATAATGCAACAACAGTATTAACACTTCCTTTAACGTAAGACTCCTTCCGCGAAATTTTATAATTACTAATTAAATGCCAAAACGTACACATACGGATATCGTTCCTTAAAAAAGTCGATAAAATTTACTGAGCAATTGTTGGCTTGTCTAGTGCAGTTATGTCTAAATATAATCACTCCTCATCCGCGAATGGAATGTAAAAAGTATTGAACAGCCTAAAAAAAAGATCAAGAAGTAAACAATAAGTGGGAGTGTATATGTATGTTCTGTGTATGCTGCCGTTCAAGATCGAAGAAGTCAACGACAGTCTGTGACTTAAAAATGCTCTCTCTCGTGCCAGAAAACGTTCAATGTACTGTACGTGTGAGATTTTGATCGTGCCTACGCCCACTACTAAAGAATCTATAACCGTCATCCATCTCATCACTAACCTTACATACCATAAAGTGGGAGTAATAAGAATCTATTAAATTTAAAAGAATTTTCTTTTTGACCTATAAATTCTACGTTATCATATAAAAGCAAAGAATTGAAGTACATAAACGTTTGTATGTACTGTCTGTTTAATTCGATGTATAATTCTTTACTAACTTTTTAGATTGTATTTATTATTTTTACGTAATAATTGATCAATATTAGCATTTCCAAAATCCTGAATATCTGTACGAATTACTATTTTAAATTTAAAATCAAATAATGTATATTTTGAAAATATCATATTATAATATGTATATATGTATGTGTTTGAGTATTAAGTAAACGAATAAAATTAAGGGGTATTCAACTGTAATAGAAATGTAACGTTTAATTATGAAGATGCATCTGCAAAGCGGTATACGAAAATGCTATAATATAGTACTCATCAGAATAACGACAGTAAAAGCAAATAAAACATCTACATTCGTATGCCTTTACGTATGTTTACGTATCTTATCTACACAGGTTATGAAGTATGTATAATTCTATTTTGTTTTATTGGATCTAATAATATCAAATTTCTTCTAATACTTCCGCTGTAGAAAGAAAATAGGAAAATAATAGATACTAATGACATAACTAAAGCGGCCCAACATATGCTAACAGGGTCTATCGTCGTGTACGTAAGTATATGCATACAAATAACATTTAACAAACGTATAAGTAATTTTTATATAATAATATACTTAACAAAACATTTGATAAAAATGTATTTGAGGTACATGTTTATACAAAAAATTGCTACATTCTAAAATTTAAATCTATACATTTTCTTCAAACCTTTAAAGTTGAATTTGATGGAGCCTGTGGTTGATTAACTTAATCACTAAGGTTAATATATAACCCCTTTCCACATTAACTTTCGTAATTCTGTATACGTATTTCGACAACCAAGTTGTCATCATCGGCAGCTAATTAAGCAGTGTTGCACCTGGAGAACTACGGCAATTAATACCCGTACGAAACAATTAATCTCGCACACGATCCGTACCGTTGAAAGCCAAGACGCACACTTTTATTGCCGTAGTTCTCCAGGTACAACACTGCTTAATTAGCTGCTGCTGATGACAACTTAGTTGTCGAAATACGTATACAGAATTACGAAGTTAATGTGGAAAGGGGTTATATATTAACCTTAGTGATTAAACTTTTAAACTTGTTACAAATTAATGTTAATGCATTAGTATTGTAATAATAAATAAATTTAAAATACAATTATGTCAAAAAAAGAATGCTCATTAACATAAAGAAAAAAAATGCAATCTTATTATCAAAAAAAATAATAGCAAATATAAATTCCATAACACAATAAAATATTCAAATCATAAAAAGCTTCAGACATAAAGATTTCAGTGTAAGTTACAGTTACTTTTGTCTTCGAAACAGTTAATATTTTAGATTTTAGAATATCATAATAAAGTTGGTAATTTTATAGGAAGACCTGTGGCAGTTAATTAACAATTTCTCTTTTTTAGAAAGCTTTCTGTCATGTTTTCGAAAGCATTCCGAACAACGATCTTACGATTTAAATGTAAAGAACTTTCTTTTTCAAATAAAAATACGAGGGTGGTCGCAGAAGTACCTGACCCAACAAAGAAAACACAAAAGTTTTGGAAGGAAGTATATTTATTTCTCAACATAATCTCCTTTCAGCTCTATAAACTTTTCCCAGCAATGTTCAATAAGTTCGATACCCTTATTATAATAAGAACTGCCTTGCTCCTCATAATAGCCATTAACTGCCGACATCGCTTCTTCATCGTTGGAAAATCATTGACCACTGAGCCATTTTTTCAAGTTTGGGAACAGAAAATATTCCGAGGGGGCTAAACCTGGTGAATAGGGTGCATTAAGTAGCAATTCAAACTTTAATTCATTAATTTTGGCCATTGCAATAACGGATTTATGAGCTGGTACATTATCTTGATGTAACAACACTTTCTTCTTAGACAAATGCGGTCGTTTTTGCTTAATTTCTTCGCTCAAACGTTTGCAATAAGTTTGCATAATACTCGCCGTTGATAGTTTTTCCTTTTTCGAGATAATCAATGAAAATTATTCCACGCGCATTCAAAAAAAAACCGATGCTATGACCATGCCTGCAGTTGAAATGGTCTTCGCCTTCTTTGGGGTCGGTTCTCTGTTTGGAGTCCATTGTTTTGATTGTTCTTTTGTCTCAGGTGTGGAGTGATGGACCCATGTTTCATCCATGGTTATGAAACGGCGAAAAAATTCGGCTTTGTTACTGTGAAACTTCGCTAAACACTCAATTGAAACATCTTCACGACACTGTTTTTGCTCAAGTGTGAGCAAACGCGGCACCCATCTTGCACACAGCTTTCTCATGTCCAAATTTTCAGATAATATGCGATGTACCGCACTTTTTGAAATATATCTATATCTGCTAGCTCGCGCACTTTCAGTCGACGATCATCCAGTACCGCTTTATGGATTTTGCATCGCAGTGGTCGATGCTAGTCTTGACAGCCCGTATGGCCTCGTTTAAACTCTGCTACCCAATATTTCACTGTAGTAAACGAAGGAACAGACTTACCCAGGGTAGAATTCAGTTCAGCTTTTATATCGGTTAGGCTGAGGTCTTTCAAATAAAAGTATTGTATCACGTAACGATGACCAATTTTCTTCATTTTTACAAATTCACTGAAAATGTTCACTATTGATAGCTGTCAAATAAATACTAAACAACGTGGCGTCTTCAAACTTGAAACATCTGCTTTATAGATTGTGTACTTTCTAATATAGTGATACTTTTCAATCAACCACCGCCATCTCCAGGTCAGGCCGGGTACTTATGGAACCACCCTCGTATATATATATATATATATATATATATATATATATATATTTCTACTGGAGAGAAAATTTTTTTCAGAAAGTCAGTAGTGTACTACATATGTATGTAGGTTTCATAGTATGAAAAGCCTATAAAAACTATTTTGACGAATTACACCCGTAAGTGGCATTAATAGTAATGAGAACATTAATACGAAAACATCATTTTAAATTAAGTTGTATAATTTTTGTTAGAAATAGCCACCGCTTTCTTGTAGGCACGCATTTGCCTGCCGTAGTAGAATTCACGTGGTTGAAGATATTTTAACTTGTAGTATCTTTCTACATGCTGTTCTTATTTAAAATTTTGGTGCGTTTTCAGAAATCACGAGTTCAGGTAATTCATTTACCACACATTTACGCATATGTTTTAATTTTCGTATAGTACGTTATATTGCTATCGATGCCATTCATTTATCTTTGATCCATTTTAAGTAAAAATCTATTAGTGTACAATACATTACTTCTTTCCCAGTTTTTCAAAGTTAAGGTAACGGTTATCCGTTATTACTATTTTCAATATTTTGACAAATACAACAAAACATACTAGGAAAATTACTCCACTACATCAAGCTTCTAGATAACCCCACCATTTTAGCACTATCTGCATTTTCTTCATACAGTTATAATGAAACTTCAAATTTCAACTACCGGGAATTAAAAAATTGTTACTTCGTAATAAACATTTTTGACTGACAGTTTCATTCATTCTCTCTAATAAAAAGGCATCAATTCTGAAACATTATTTCTTATAGCGTTATACACCCACCTTGAAGCATTACTCTCAGTAATAAGCTTTGTAGTAATTGTATTATCTGCGATCCGTAATTTTTGATACCGATTTACATTACACATGTATTTCGTGTTTTATTTGTGCGAAGATAGAATAAACGCCCATTTTTTTGTGGTTCAGCAGCTGCCGGCTTTGATCCTAAAATAATTATTAAATTTCCTCCACATAGAAATTTTTAGAACTGTTTTTCCTTCTTCAGCGAATAAACTTTGGATAATTTTCTAGGGGTGTAATACAAGACTGGGATGAAAAGTCCGTCGAATGAAAATAAAGAACTTTGCAGTCTAGATATATTAGAAACAGCGATGATCCAAGCCTCAAAACTCTCAATTTCAATAAAAAAAAGCATTCACAGCAGCTTTAACATCGTTGTCTCGTTTGTAAATAAGGACGCTTTTTATTAATTTTTTGCTTAAATTTATCTAAAATACTCGCGTAATGTGTGCCAGTGATGGTTTGGCTTTTTAAAAGGTAATCCAGCAAGAAGAATACCTTTTGCATAAAAAAAAGTGATAGTGAATACTTCTTCTACAGATAGAACAGCCATCGTCTTCTTTGGGGGAGGAGAATCACTGTGCCACCCCTGTTTGGATTATTGTTATGTTTCATGAGCCCAAGCCTCATCTGTGGTGTTAAATCGATGCATAAAATCTTCCTCGTTTTTCCGAAAACTTTTCCAATATTCACGAAAAATTTGCATTCCCATAAATTTCTGATAATACACTAAGCAGTCGCGGCATCCACTTTATCATAGACAACTTTTCATTCATAATTGATGTGGCACATTCTTTAGGGATATTTAAACCCTTCCCTATCTCAGACGTTTTTGAAGAGACGATCTTTTGTCATCATAGCATGCACTTTTTGAGAAATTTCTAGTCTTGTGACAGATTTCGGACACTAGGTAGTGCATCTTTCACTGTACTGAAATATCCGTTTTAATATAGTTATATTACTATGACAAGAACTACTATTAGACAAGACGAATTGATTTAAAATGTTAATAATAATATTTCTTGAAATGTATTTTAGTTTTTTTTTTAAATTTAATTTTAGCAATAAGAAACATATAAATATATTTTCAAATTTTGCTTTAAAACTTCATAGACCAATAGCCCTTGCCAGAATTGTTCAAAATTATGAAACTAGAATCTTCCCTTAATGTCAAATTAAATCAGTAGGAAGTAATACCAATGTGATATTTTCATTAAATTTTTTACAATATTAACATAAGTGACAGATCGAAAAAATATTGGGCCGCCAGAAAGACTTCGATGAAGTTGAAAGAAATATTTTATTAATATGTTATTAGATATTATTAAAATCTGCCTAGTAGTGGACAGCCTAAATCAGCTATCATAACAGAAATATCACGATTGTATATAGAACTAGCTCAAAAAACAAATTACGACATTTAAGTTGCAACAAATGACGAATGTGACACATATGACACATTACAGTCGATTGTATTAATGTTCAAGCTAATCTGCCAGAATAATTTTTTTTTCGTGAAAAAGAAAAACCTTAGCAAGGATGATGGTCATTAATTACATCCATACAATTGGTTATATTTCATAATAGCTTAAGCCAATCATAAATGGAACGCTACAGATCATATTAAAACATGATAACCTTCACTCCTTACATACCGCCGCTCGGACAATTCATTATTTAAGTAAGAGAGATTTCAATGCTTTTAGAAAGAGATAAATGGCATACCTTCAGAAACATGCAAAAATGTTTGGGGGAGAAACACTATAAAATTTTCAGAATAAAATAATGTTCTACTCCCCAACTAAACTTACATCTGCAACGCCATCCAACTCCAAAATCGAAAAGGAATGGTTCCTTTGATAATTGGAATAATACGTGGTTGATCACATCAGATACTAGTTTCACACCACATAATCGTGAAAACATCAGAAGGAATAAATATTTACTGATCCCTGAGCATCAACTTTATATCACTGAATAACAGTTCTTAGAATGTTTCTTCAGGAATTAAAACTTCATCCATGCAAAATTCAAATTGTGCAGTAGTTAAAACCAACAAATCATCATTTACACGTCAATGGCTAGGTCAATTTCTTCAACATTTTTACTTCGATATTTAAGAACGTAAGCAGTACATCGAAAGCCCGAACTTTTCAATTTATTGTTAATCAATAATGGAGATTTATTGAATTATGTTCTATAAGCACGATTTTTTACGACTTTCGGTGCAGAGGTTTGACTGCCTAAAGATAAATATAATATAATATATAATACAATGGTATGAATAGTTTTATTTTCGATTTTTGTTAGCGACTTTAAAACCTATAGTACTAAAATTTACATCATCATTAGAGATGTAAACCTTTGGATATATACGCCTATGACCTTAGTAAAAAGCACACGTGTCGTTATCTTGATAATTTCTGAATCAAAATATTGTACCACACTACGAGGTTCTCAAAATTCAGACTTTTGGTCTACAAATAAGAGTTTTTTTCCGACTTCAAAGTTTATTTTCAAAACATTTCTTCATTAATATATTTTCATGAAACATTGATTTGTTCTCAAAAAAAATATTACTTATTTGTATGCATAGCAGACGAAGCATGATACAATATTTTAACATAAACATTCAAGAATGTAGCGTGTGGCTTTTACGCCAATTTATACACATCTTGAATATAATGTTGAGTTGCCGGGAAAGTCGTGATGCATTTTTTATTTTATTGTGTCTACAAATTGAGTGATTTGGTAAAGTGCTTGAAATTTTATAAAAAAGTTAAAAAAGGAAGACCAATGTGTTACATTTTTAATGGGAAGAATACACAAAGTTGGATAAAGTTTATGGTGACAGGCTCCACGAGTCCAATCCATCTTGGTGATATTAATTTTAACAACACTTCGCGGTCGGGGCGACCCCTCGAGGTGGGTGACGACAAAATAAAAGTGTTGATCGAGTCAAATACACGGCACTCGACCCGATAGGTTATGGAAATAATCAGTAGCTATCATTCGAGCGTTTGTAATCACATGAAAAAACTAAGAAACTTCAGCAAGCTCGATATTTAGGTCTTCATGTATGTATATATATATATGTATATATACAGACTTGTTCATTCTAGAATTAGATATGCGCTGTCCACAAGTGGAAAGAGTGCGTGTTACGCGTGAGAATGTCTGAAATCAGTCTTCACCAGCGACATGATGTGTGTAGGTCGGGGCTCTAAATCATTATGCATTGACAATACGTACCTACATTTTTGAAATGTATAAATTATTTGATGCATTTTATTTGAATCTTTTAATAAAATGCAACATGGCTATTTTCTTGAAATGTTTTGCCGTTTGGCGTGAAACTAATAAAATATTCTTGAAATAAATGAAATAGAAAATTCTAAAAATTAAAAAGATTTTCAAACAATGAAAAAATTAAAAGAAACTTTTAAAAATCCTAGTGTAGAATACGACGAACTGTTAGAGGTTTTACGTCAACTACTTCAGATATTTGTTTACTAGAATAAGAAGGTTCACGCGAGAAAGTAGGGGAAGTTGTTTGCAATACAAAAGTGGGAGAAAACGAAACTGCCAGTGAGAGATATTCTATCCTCCTTTCTCGCGCGGTTTAACCTAACTGCACTCTTCCCACTTGTGGACAGCGCATATCTAATTCTAGAATGAACAAGTCTGTATATATATATATATATATATATATATATATATATATATATATATACCACTCTTTACTAACAACTAGTAGTTCTATCCTGAAGATTCGCCTCAAACTTTATCGAAAGCAGTAATTAATTCATCAGAGACAAGTTATGCTGTAAGTGTAGTGAGATTTTAAAGGTGTCGTGTTTTTCAAAGATCGAAATATTAATTTAAGTATGCGTTTGAAAATCTACTTCATTACGACAACGCGAGATCACACACAAGTTTGATTTCTGGTCAAAGATTATTCAATGTTGGACAAGATATGCTTCCAGACCTACCATACTTCCTTCACCTTGCGCCTTCAGCCTTCCACCTGTTTCGTTTTTTTCGAAACTCCTTACATAATGCAATGTTCGAATTAGAAAGCCTGTGAATGAACGCCTTGGAAAGTTTTTCGTCGATGAACACAGGTCTTTCTATAAACGAGGAATTATTACCAAAATCGGATAGAAAGCTAGATTATTAATTTTTTTTTATATTATTAATCACCTATGAAAAGTACGAAAAAATATATCATGACTTTTCTGACAATATATTAAAACCAATAAATTTATATTATTATACACTGTAAAATGTATAGCATTAAAGAGCTTAATATTATCCTAATACCTAAATTATTATAATATTGTCCAATTAATGTTTTAACTGTAGGCATTAGTTTTTCATTTTTTATGTACTATTTCACATGTGTCTTCATATTGCAGATACATGTGACGGCGTTCAATGTGAATCTGGGAAAGTGTGTATTGTTAGAAAAGGGCATCCAAAATGCATTTGTTCACCAAAATGTAATGTTACTAAGAAACTCTCCGGCAGGACACCTGTATGCGGAAGCGATGGACGTACTTATAAAAATATATGTAGATTAAAAAAGAGGGCTTGCAGAAAACGATCTGAGAACCTGAACATTGCTTATTATGGCACTTGTCAAAGTAAGTATAAAATTTCGTTATCTACACTTTTTCAATATTTATGATATAGTATAGTAATAAACTTTATAATTAAATTCGATCACATATTTTCAAAATTCTACTTAGTATTCAAAAAAAAGAAAAGCGTTTTGTTGCGAATCTAATTCTGAATAGAATAAATACAGTCTGTCTCAGAGAAAACGGAACTTGTTTAAAATAAAAACAAAAGCTTACTATTTTGGTAAAGTTCATTTATTTTATTCAAAGTAGTTGCCTTCGAATTCAATACAACGTTTTGCACAGTCAATTAACATGTCGAATGAATTTTTAAGTTCATCTCTAAAGATGTCCTTCAAGATCGCTGTCGACGCTTTTTTAATAGCTTCGACGTCGGCATAACGCTGTACTTTCATTGGAAAGTGTAGTTTGGAGAATAGATAGAAATCGCAGGGGGCCAAATCCGGTGAATACAGTGAATGGTTGATGGTTAAAATGTCATTCGTAGCTAGAAAATCAGTGATAAGCGTCGAGCGATGAAATGGGGCATTATATTGTAACAAACGCCAGCTATTATTTTCACGATATTGAGGGCACACACAACGAATACGCGCCAAAAAACACTTCATAACACAAAATATACAGCATTGATTGTTTGACTAGTTGGTACAAATTCTTTGTGCACGATGCTTTTCGAATCATAAAAACAAATCAACATTGTCTTCACTTTTGACTACTCCAAACGGCTTTTTTCGGTCTTTCTTTGCTTGGATACTTCCATTTAGAGCTTTGATCCTTGCGCTCTGGATCATATTGAAAACACCACGTCTCGTCACCTGTTACAATAGAATACCTGAAGTTTTCGTCCTTTCTTGAGTTTTTAATCAACTCTGTACAATGTTGAATTCAGAGCAATTTTTGATCATCAGCTAGCTTGTGTGGTACAAACCTTTCACAAATCTTTCTTAATCCCAAATGCTGTGTCAAAATGCGATAAATTGAATCTTTGGAAATATTTAATTCCATTACCACGTATCGCAGTGAGGAATTCGGCTCATTTCTGATAAATTCATGCACAAGTTCGATGTTACTTTACATAACTACAGTTTTTTATACACCAGGATTTTCGTCGTTATTTATGTCCGTACGACCGTCTTTAAATCATTTATTTCACTCATACGCGCTCGTATGTGATAAACACGCATCATCATACACTTGTTTCATCAAATTAAACCTTTCAGTAAACGATTTACCGAGTTTAAAACAGAACTTCATATTTGTTCTTTGTTCAAAATTCAATTTTCATTGGTGAAAGATCTACCTTGCCGACGCATATTTTTTTAAATAAATAATTAAATACCAAATAATATTAAAGGATATATTTAATTTACTCTTGCACTAATTTTCATCAATCATTTCCAATCATAGATCAAACTCTATAAACATTCGAAATTTTTTTTATAAAACTTAATATAACATATTCGATAGAAAAATAACAGAAAACATTTTAAAACAAGTTCTAGTTTTAATTTTGAAATTGCAAACTACAATTTGCTTTTCTTCTTTCCTTTTTCTTCGTATTAAATTTTTATTTATAATACTAAAAAAAAATCATATTTTTAATTAAATGTTTTAGCCTTCTTCATAGAAATGTTGACTATTTTTTTTAAATAATTCAGTAAGAATAAGGAATATTAATTGTAGGGTTGTTGGGGTTTAGCACGATTCTCAACGTTTAATTTTTGTAGAAGTTCTGCATAATATTGTCCGTTTATTGTGGCACCTTTCTGAAGATAATCAATGAGCAAAATGCCCTTTGAATCCCAAAAAATTGATGCCGAAAAGTGGTTTTCGTTTTCTTTGGAGGTGCAGAACCACGTTCTAACCATTGTTTCGACTGTTGTTTAGTTTTGGGTGTACTGTAGTGTATCCAAGTTTCATCGCAAGTAACAAATCGCCTACAAAAATCAACCGGATTCCGTTTATAAAGGTCCAAACACTCATTAGAATTGCGCAAACAAGTGAACTTTTGATCAGTCGTAAGCAATCGCGGCACCCATCTTGCCGAAAGCTTGGAAAGGCCCAATTCTTTCGTTAAAATGTGGTGCACGCGTTCTGTTGAAATGTTTACCATGTCTGCTATCTCTCTCTCACTTTGAGTCGTCGATCTTGCGTAATATTATTATGGATTTTTATAATCATTTCCTTAGAAGTCACGATTTTGGGTGCTCCAGAGCGCGCTTCATCAACACAGCTTGTTCTACCACGTTTAAATTCATTTACCCATCTACTTATTGTGGCGGATGATGGAGCAGATTCACCTAATGTTTCCTGTAACTCATCTTTTATTTCGGTGTCTTTCATACCCTTAATTACCAAGTATTTAATCACCGCACGATACTCTGCTTTTTCCATTTTAACAAAACAACGTGTTGCTTCTATTTCAATCAGCTGTCGCAAATAAACTAATCAACCGATTTATCTAAATATCGGAATGTAAACATATAAATAGGCAACCTAAATTACAGTGCATTTGTTTTACCGATTAGAGCGCCACCTATGTGTCATTCTCACTACTTGTTAAACTATCCTCGTAAATCCCGTTTAAAATCAAAAAATCAGGCCAAAAAGTATTCCGCACAATTTCCATATTGTTTATTGAAAAGAGTTGGCGACATTTAATAATTATAAATTTGTATTTCTAAATAGTTTAAATGAATTTGCAAATGAAAACTATTAAGGGTGAGACTATTAACTGGCGTAAATATTTTCTTGTGCAGATCCATGCTCAACTTCTACAAATTTTCTTCGTACTGTGACTGTGTTTTCTAAAAATTCGCGGGAAAACTTATTCTCCAGTAAACCAAACGGCTAAAGTATTTCGTACGACCTAATTAAGATAATATGCATATTTTATACAAATGACTAATGCCAGGTTTTTCATATTCGAGATATCTTTCGAACTGCATTTATTACACTAACATCAAGCTGTTAAGCTAGCGAACGTTTCTCGTACAGCTGATAATGAAGTAACATACGATACTTACTTATTAAAGTAATCTCGCCCTCACATAGGGGTTATAATGGGTGCCGCAAGATTTGAATTTGTCGCCATTTGTGCAGTAAAATGTTGGCATCCCTAAAAAAAAACAATTCGACAGCTGACAGTTTAGGATTAGTAAAAATGAAGTGTTACACGATAGAACAACGTGTCTTCATTATTAAACAATATTTCAAAAATAATGAAAGCTTGGCGGCCGCAGTTCGAAAATTTCATACAAAATATTGTCGGAATAGTGTTGTAACTTCGTCAACTGTGACGAGATTAATTGAAAAATTCAGGGAGACTGGATCCGTTAGAGACGCCAAACATACTGGTCGTCCAAAAACAAGCCGTTCAAATGTCAATAACGAAGCAGTACATGAGAGTGTCGGTGACAATCCAGGAAACTCGATTCGACGTCGTGGACAAGAATTGCAAATTTCAAGAAGCTCTCTACAGCGTATACTCACTAAAGATCTGTGTCTCCATGCTTACAAAATTCACTTAACACAACAACTGAAGCCTAATGACCATGCACAGCGAAGGGAGTTCGTTGAATGGATTATTGAACATCAACAAATGGATGCTGATTTTTCGAGCAAAATCATCCTAAGCGATGAAGCACATTTTCACCTTGATAGCTTTGTTAATCGCGAAAATTGCCGCTTTTGGGGTTCTGAAAACCCACATGTGATTGTCGAAAAACAAATGCATCCACAACGCGTCACTATTTGATGTGGATTTTGGGCTGAAGGCATAATTGGACCATACCTTTTTGAAAATGAGGCTGGTCAAACAGTGACTGTTACTGGTGCTCGATATCGCGACATGATAACAGTTCTTTCTGCCCAAATTGGAAGATATTGATGTGGCCAATATGTGGTTTCAACAAAACGGTGCCACATGCCATATAGCCCGTGAAATAATTCAATTACTTCATGAGACATTTCCAGGTCATGTACTCTCTCGTTTCGGTGATCAGAATTGGCCCCCTAGATCGTGTGATTTAACACAATTAGATTTCTTTTTATGGGGTTATTCGAAATCACAGGTCTATGTCAACAAGCCCACAACCACCCGTGAATTAAAGGAGGAGATTCAACGCTGCATCAACGAAATACAGCCACATTATGCATAATGGTCATGGAAAATTTCGGCAAACGAGTGCGTATACAAGGGAGCGTTTTTATATTCGCGGAATGGGGGACAAGGGGTGGAAATAAAAAAACCAAATTATTTTTCTTTTTCAATATATTCACCTGTAAGACGGATACATTTTTCACATCTTTCAATTAATTTATTTATACCTTCATAAAAAAATGATTTCTCTTTATCTGCAAAATACGCCGAAACTGCCTCCTTGACTTCATCATCGGCAGTAAATTTTTTACCCCGCAGCTCTTTTTTCATTTTCGGAAAGAGGTAATAATCACTCGGGGCCAGGTCTGGGCTGTAGGGTGGGTGATTCACAATTTCGAAGCCCACCTTATGCAGGGCAGCTAACGCAACGCGGCTCTTGTGGACGGGCGCGTTGTCGTGCAAAAGGAGAACACCTTTTGTCAATTTTCCCCGTCTATTCTCTTTAATGGCTTCTTTTAGTCGCTCTAATATTGAAGCGTAATATTCTCCGGTTATAGAAACACCGTTATCTTTATAATCAATCAACAATATTCCTTCCGAGTCCCAAAATACCGTTGCCATGAGTTTCCCAGCTGATTGTGACACTTTAAATTTCTTGGGAGGTGCTGTGCCCTTTTTATGCCACCGCATGGAGTCTTGTTTGGACTCAGGTTTATAATGATGAACCCAAGTTTCGTCTCCAGTAACAATTCCACTCAATACACCATCCCTGTCTTCATTACAAAGGTCCAAAAATGCACGCGAACACTCTACGCGCTGTTGTTTTTGCGGAGGCGTGAGCATTCTCGACACCCATCTTGCGCTGGCCTTAGACATGCCGACATGATCGTGTAGGATTTTAAAAATTGTTGTATCGGATACTCCAACCATTTCTGCGAGTTGTTTCTTCTTTAGTCGAGCATCTTCGAGTACAATTTGTTCAACTTTTGGATAAGTGCTGGCGTGGTCACCTCAATGCTCCTGCCCGGCCTCGGGTCGTCTTCAAGGGATTCCCTTCCTTGTTTAAATAAACTATGCCACTTGTACACCATGATTTTTCCTGGACAAGAGTCGCCGTAAACCAATGACATCTCATTCATTATGGTCGCGACTGATTTTCCTTGCCTGGTAAGGAACTTTATAACGGCACGATATTCGATTTTTTCCATATTTCACTTTTCATTTCTGATTATGTAACTTGGTTGACGATAGCTCAAAGACTAACTGTCTAATAACAATGAAACTTCGTATTTATACTAATCATGAGTCGCTGCACAGGCCACGCCCCCAATGCGCCTACTCACCCCTCAACAACCCGCTCATTCCGCGAATATAAAAACGCTCCCTCGTATGTATACAAAGCCGTGGAGGCCGTTTGCCCGATGTGTTATTCCATAAATAACCCTATCCTATGTACTTTATGATTCAATAAAAAAAATAACAATCAATCGTTGTATACGTGTATCATAAAGACCTTAAGTCAATCCTTAAACTAAAAATTCACCATTCCGTCTGTTGGAAAAATAATGTTTATTGTATTCTGGAATTGCAAGGTGATTATTTGTATGGATTACGTACCGAAAGGTACTATATAACGCAGAATATTATTCTAATTTTTTATTCTGGTTTCTGTAGGCACTTGGTCTGGTAAATTGCATAAGCCCTATATATATATATATATATATGTATATGTAAGGCTTATGCAATTTACTTTACTTACCTTATATACAATATACATATATAAGGGCAATGCGAGGCAAGATATTATACCGAACGAAGAACGAATGATGTTTTAAACGAATTAAGCTGAGAGTTACTTCCACATTCACCCTATTTACCAGATCTGGCTTCTAGTTATCATCTGTTCTCAAATTTGGAAAAACTACTACAGAGTGTTTGACTTTAGAGCTTAAATGTGGTAAACTTGCTATAAATAGGTGGATTGCAGAGACTCCGAAAAAGTTCCTGGAGGACAGTTAAAAAAATTAATTTCACGCTGGGATAAGTGTATCCAAGTATAGTAAAAATTTTATTTAAAAACTACATTATAATTTTTATGAAAATATACGAAATAAAAAAATTATAGCCAAACTTCTACAACTTTGGAATCATCCTTCGTATTATCGATTTGCATTTCGGAAACTATAGCAATGATGTGGATTTTTTTTATAGATTATGTTGATATCTTCTCGGATACTTAAAGAGTATGTCACAAATATCTACTACGTACGAGAAACCGGGCATAAAGGGAACATAGGTCAATACCTTCTGGGTTATGACCTGGTTTAATTGTGGAAATTATACATGCACATGTTTTTCTTTTTATTTCATATGTTTTTTTATACATTTAACAGTCGTTATAAAAGTCGAAAGTCGTTTGTTATAAAAGTCGAAAAATCGTTTTCTTTTAACAATATTCAAGTATTTTACTTAATATAATAGCTGGAATAAACTGCTTTCCGTTTCTTATGGTGGCATTTCTTAACTCAGAATGTTAAGACGCACCAATTCATTGTTTAAAATATGTTAAAATATTACTATATATTATGTAAATGTCTGAAAAAGAATACAAGTTTAAAACTTTGATCATCTGATAAGTATATTTGACTTCAGAATTAGATGTAAAAAGAAATCCGTATATACTTTTTTATTATACAAATAAAACACTTACGATGTTTTTATACTACTACTTTATTTGTTACTATTCGTAACTAATTCGTAGACTCATTATCAAACGGTTACAAAACGAAATTACAAGAATTCATTTATAACTACAACAAAGTGTGTACTTGGAAACTAATTATACTCTAGTATAATTAGTTTCAAAGTACACTAATTATACTCTAGTATAATTAGTTTCCAAGTACACATTACCATTCGAAATTAGTTTAAACTTATTTTTTGATTATATTCTAATATAATCAAAAAATAAGTTTAAACTAATTTCGAATGTAACAAATAAAGTAGTGATATAATAACATACATAGTAAGTGAAAAAACATTGCCTCCTTCTATCGTACAACACATAAATGTATTGAATCACAGAACGAAAACGAGTCTATCCCGAATGTCGGCAACGAAGTTTTTCGCCCGTTTTCTCGTTTACTACATTATGCTTCAAGGACTTCACCTGTCATCAGATAAACTTGTGTTATTAAAACAATTCCTTTGCAAGGTTTATCGTACGTTTTCGATACAGAAAAACAGTGATAAAATTTCCGTAACGAAAAAGTACGATAAACCTTACAAAAGAATCGTTGGTTAATAACACAAGTTTACCTGATGACAGGTGAAATCCTTAAAACATGTGTAGTAAACAGGGTGTTATTAATATTTAAGTGATTCCTTTTAACATTCATACGAAGTAAGTGTTTTGTTTTTTGTGTATTGAAAATGGATTACCGCAAAGTAGCGACCAACAGCATCATGTACTTATATTAGACTCATAAAAGCAATAGCAAAAAGTTATTGTAAAATATCATGATAATATCAAACAATAATTCTCTATTGTTTGTTTTTTATAAATAAAGCAATCCTTGTATGTTCTATTTTATTTTAACAAAACGAAAAGTGAATACATACATTTATAATATATACGTGTACAAGGGTACAATCCGGATACTAGAAAATAATCTTCAAAGAGAGCTTTTATACTGTAGTAAATGATGTAAAACTGCTTTACGTTATTCATCACTACTTTATTTTTAGTTTAAGTTCGTCAAAATTCATGTTTAGGTAATCGTTTGGCAAGTGGAAATCAACAATACTTCAGTCATCGTCCAGATCAAGCACCTGGTATAATAAGTTTACATGGAAGCTTAAGAAAAAAATGTATGCTAAAAGCAGAGTATGAATAAAATGAAAATAGATTGACCTAAATCTTCTAGAAAATGTATCTATAAATATATGATACAAAATAAACATATTATATGAGTGAATCATTCATTACTGAGGATTTTATTGTACCTTACTCCTAGAAATGTTTCGCATAAAAGAAGTATAAAGAATAGAACATTAAGCAACAATATTAATTTCATATAATATTGTTTATCATAAAATATTTATAGTAACGGTAATTGGAGGTGTGAAATATCAACAGATCTACAACAGATAATAAATTAATAAACAATATCTTTATATTTTTATAGACATAAACTTATTTTTAATAATATGTATTATAACCCTTATTTATATTTATAATTATTTCAAATTAATTTTTAATGCTATACGTTTTTCTAACTGGCTAATGAACTCTTCGAACTCGACTTCTCGCAACAGATTTGCATATTTATTCAAAATTACTTCACTAGAGTCCAATAAAAGCAAAAATAACATTTATTATATATAAATTCCTTATAGTATGCTTAAATGACATGGGATAATGGGCTCCATTAGGTCACTGAATAATATACAGAAAATACAACAAAATAGCTTGATTTTTCATGTTATAAAGATAACAAAAATATCATGTTATGAAAACAGAATTAAAAATATTAACAAAAAATTCAATTTTAAAAAGTGTTAACACCCTCGAAGCATAATCTATTTAGAGCGAAATTTTTTAGTCAGATAAAACTATTTCGCCAATATAATTATTATAAAATTGACGACTGGATGTACTTTTCTTCAATCCTTTTGCTTATGCTTTGTCGTATTTTTTCCTTGATGGTAATTGACAAGAAAAACAAATCACCTGCTTCGTGTCCTCCCAAACAATGCGTATCTTTCTAAGTTTATACGTAAGCGCTCGTGATTCCCTTTTTTGAAGTTCTTTAGGAAACGTCGGCACATTTTTTTTGTGCTCATGCATGCATATTCATTGGAACATGCTATTGAGCAGGGTGTCTAATGGTATTAGTGAGTTTTACAAAGGCAGGAGGTCAGCCGAAACAAAAGTATACAGTAAAAAAAGTATACGATTGATAATAATTTGGTTACAGTTCTTTCTTTTAATGTTACATCCAATTTGGAACGGTCCTCGACCAAATCCCTGGTATTAGAAACCTAACTATATCTACACCGATGTCAACCTCTCCAGTTAAATCTTCTGGGTCAATGTGGTTAGAGACATATTTTGATTAACTGTCAGAAAAGTTCTTGTCAAGATTCATACAGCATATTAATATCATATTCTATGACAATAATGGATCATTCCATTATGAAATATTCAAACAAACGCCTTAATTTTAAGTTCTTAAGGGCCCGGATATATATAACGTAGATGGGAATTCCATAAAGAAACTATTGGGATTTGGTATAATTTGAGATTTAATATCCCAAATTAAAAAAAAACTTTTTTCAATATACACAGAAATTTGTTTATATTTTAATATTACACATACTTTAACATACTATAACTGTGTATTTATTAATATTTTTCTTTTCCCGCTTCTTATATATTTCGTAATCTCAGTTCTTATTGTTAAAAAGACATGTATATTAATTTCGAACAACTCAGATAAGGCTTATTTTAATATTAATTTTTGGTTTGCTTCTGAATAAAGAAATCTTTATCTTTCTTTGCTTTTGTCGCATGCAGTTTGCTTTGACTTGGTATATGATCGACAATTTGTACTAATCAAATCATTTTCTACAAACTCTTCTATTCGTCCATTTCAGCCTCTTGGATGAAGACAAAAATTTCAAATATTTAAACATATTTAACTCTTATTCAGAAATTATCTCAAAAAAAAATTACGCTAAAAACACTTTTACCTTCTTTTAATTTACATAGTCATGATCCTCACCTAAGGAAAGCCAATACGTTTAATACGTGAGTAATGTAGTAGTTACAACTTACTGGTTTCGTAAGAGACGATTTTCATAGACCATTTTGCAAAAGGCCAAACCGTATTATGCCATCCTACTAGATAAATTTAAGACTTCTTTTTGGTAATAACAGAAGCTCTTCTTAATTATGACATTCTTCCAATATCTTCTGACTTTAATCAAGTTGTTGGCAAAAAATTAAACTGATTTAGATTTAAAGTTGCGCATCACTCACACTATTCGCCAGATATAGTTCTAAGTGATTTCCCCTTATTCTCCATACAAAAATTTTTCTTGGTTGAAAGATATTCGGTTCTGTAGCAGTAACATAGTAGTACTTTGAAGATTTTGAAAAATATCATCACAAACATAACGTAATGATATTTCAGCATCCTTGTTTTAAGTGTTGAAGATGGACATGTTGAAAAATAATAAATAACTTACTATCCGATAGGATATGATACAGACGAGATATCGTCTGTATCATTTTTCTCACTTCCTGTCAAATAGTCCTCGTACAACTTGTGGTTGAGATGTATTTTACTTTTTAATAAAACTCTTCTAATGAATATTTTGTTCATTAGATATTACCGAGTGAACTCAAACATGTACAGATTTTTTCCGTTCTGTTGAAATCATTTTCAAAAATTCTTAAATTAATGAACTGTAATTCTCATTTGAAAATATTTAACTTACAGGTTAACAAAAAATATAATAAAATCGAGACTTCTTTAAAAAATAAGTAAATTAAATAAACACAGAAAGATTTGATAGAAAATTGATAGCACACCAACAAAATGCGTAGAATCAGTAGATTAGTTAGAAGTTAGAAAGGTGTGGCACATCCAGTAAGGGTAATCAACATTTTTTCTTTTACGTCGAACGCTGTCGTACATACGAGGGAGCGTTTTTATATTCGCGGAATGAGCGGCTTGTAGAGGGGTGAGTAGGCGCATTGGGGGCGTGGCCTGTGCAGCGACTCATGATTAGTATAAATACGAAGTTTCATTGTTATTAGACAGTTAGTCTTTGAGCTATCCTCAACCAAGTAACATAATCAAGAGTGAAAAGTGAAATATGGAAAAAATCGAATACCGTGCCGTTGTAAAGTTCCTTACCAGGCAGGAAAATCAGTCGCGACCATAATGAATGAGATGTCATTGGTTTACGGCGACTCTTGTCCAGGAAAAACCATGGTGTACAAGTGGCATAGTTTATTTAAACAAGGAAGGGAATCCCTTGAAGACGACCCGAGGCCGGGCAGGAGCATTGAGGTGACCACGCCAGCACTTATCCAAAAAGTTGAACAAATTGTACTCGAAGATGCTCGACTAAAGAAGAAACAACTCGCAGAAATGGTTGGAGTATCCGATACAACAATTTTTAAAATCCTACACGATCATCTCGGCATGTCTAAGGTCAGCGCAAGATGGGTGCCGAGAATGCTCACGCCTCCGCAAAAACAACAGCGCGTAGAGTGTTCGCGTGCATTTTTGGACCTCTGTAATGAAGACAAGGATGGTGTATTGAGTGGAATTGTTACTGGAGACGAAACTTGGGTTCATCATTATGAACCTGAGTCCAAACAAGACTCCATGCAGTGGCATAAAAAGGGCACAGCACCTCCCAAGAAATTTAAAGTGTCACAATCAGCTGGGAAACTCATGGCAACGGTATTTTAGGACTCGGAAGGAATATTGTTGATTGATTATAAAGATAAAGGTGTTTCTATAACCGGAGAATATTACGCTTCAATATTAGAGCGACTAAAAGAAGCCATTAAAGAGAAAAGACGGGGAAAATTGACAAAGGTGTTCTGCTTTTGCACGACAACGCGCCCGTCCACAAGAGCCGCGTTGCGTTAGCTGCCCTGCATAAGGTGGGCTTCGAAATTGTGAATCACCCACCCTACAGCCCAGATCTGGCCCCGAGTGATTATTACCTGTTTCCGAAAATGGAAAAAGAGCTGCGGGGTAAAAAATTTACTGCCGATGATGAAGCCAAGGAGGCAGTTTCGGCGTATTTTGCAGATAAAGAGAAATCATTTTTTTATGAGGGTATAAATAAATTAATTGAAAGATGTGAAAAATGTATCCGTCTTGCAGGTGAATATATTGAAAAAGAAAAATAATTTGGTTTTTTATTTCCACCCCTTGTCCCCCATTCCGCGAATATAAAAACGCTCCCTCGTACATAATTTACATAATTAAAACCATTGTGAACTAGATGAACTTAAAGCTTTTCATCTGATTGTTACACAAAAAATTGATACTCAATACATTGTTAAAGAAATGCTAAATAACATATGCGCAAATTATTATTTTAACATGAACGATTGAATTTATATTTAAACTTGCAGATTCCTGTGATAGAATAACATGTCCTTCTGGAAGAGTTTGCCTCCTAGACCAGAATTTGAATCCTCATTGCATAAAATGTACACGAAAATGTCCTCCAACAACAACTGGGCATCAGGTATGTGGCGTCGATGGTGTCACATACTCAAGCACATGTCACTTAAAAGACATGGCCTGTAAAAAAGGTAAAGGCATACCGCTTGCATACAAAGGTCCATGTCGTCGAAAAGCAACTTGTTCAAAAATTAGATGCAAAGAAACCCAGAACTGCTTAGTAGATAGGAAAACAGGTACACCCCGATGTGTCACTTGCACGCACAGGTGCAAACCAAGGCATATGAGGGGACCCATATGCGGCTCCAACAATAGTACTTACCAATCTTGGTGTCACATGATGCAGGACGCCTGCTCGAAAGGATATGTACTTGAGACACAGTATTCGGGAAAATGCGTAAGTATTGAACGTTTAAATTTGTTGTTAATACAATAGTTTACAGAAAGATGCGAGAGGATTTCATGAATTAGAATCCTCATCATAAAATGAAACAACTGGGACATTTAAAGCATTTTTATGTTATAATACAAAAGGTATTAGGAAAGTTTTGCAATACAGTTTCGTTTACTTAATTTTTTCAAAGTAATTTCCTTTACACTCAATACACCTTTCCATCATCCGAAATCAATCTATAAACCAGTTCTCCTAAGTTTCACTAGGGAGTAGAGCACACTCGTTGCGGCAAGCCCGCAGAAGGTCCTCATCACTGGAAAACCGCCTCCCTTTTAGCTTCATTTTCACATGCGGGAACAGTGCAAAGTCGCAGGGAGCAAGATCTGGATTGTAGGGAAGGTGCTCGAGAAGTTTCAATCCTATCGTGGTCAAATAATCGGTGTAGGCTTTAGCGCAGTGAGCTGGAGCACTATCGTGACGGAAGAACCTGGTGTCCATTCTTAACTTTGGTCGCAAGTTCTTCATAGATCCAATGACTTTAGGCAGGCACTGTCCAGTATACCACTTAGCTGTGACTGTCTTCTGCGCGTCCAAAACAATGCATTCCACAATTCCAATCAATTTGAAAAATACAGCTATCATTATCTTCTTTACAGGTCGGGATTTTCTAACAATTACGGGTGTATCCTCATCCCCTCATCCCCTAAACTTTGTTTTGAGCTTTGGTCGGCATATCGTAATAGTACAGCCAAGTCCGGTCACCTATCACGATGTTGTTCACATACCGAGATTCTTCTCCTTGTCCTTCAAGATCGCTGTCGACGCCTTTTAATGGCTTCGACGTCGACATAACGCTGTTCTTTCATCGACAAATGTAGTTTGGAGAATAGATAGAATTCACAAGGGTGCCAAATCTGGTGAATTAAAATTAAACGTTTCAGTAAACGATTTATCGAGTTTACTTAATATTTGTTCTTTGTTCAAAATTCATTTTTTGACCAATGGCAAATAAATACTGTTATTTTATGCGCAATTTCTCTACTTCTAAGGTTGCAAATGTTATTCTGTTTTAACATAGCATTGG
This sequence comes from Dermolepida albohirtum, assembly GCA_031893035.1. Taxonomy (NCBI): domain Eukaryota; kingdom Metazoa; phylum Arthropoda; class Insecta; order Coleoptera; family Scarabaeidae; genus Dermolepida; species Dermolepida albohirtum. The sequence goes on from JAVIWB010003745.1 coordinate 56,922, forward strand.
CGAAAGATCTACCTTACCGACTCATATTTTTTTTTAAATAGATGGCGCCACTAAGAATTACTATTTTAAAAAAGTTTGATTTTCTCTGCGATAGACTGTGTATATAATATCCACTTGAAAAACGTTAGCTAAATTTCTCGTCTCGACCGAGGTATTAGTTTCCTTTTCAAACTTTTGCAGCAAAGAATCTTCAAATTAATTTTAGCAACATACTTATTTTGCAAACACAGCACACATCGACGAAAATGAAAATGGAAATGGAAATGTTTCGTATGTTGCAAGTATAGAGACATAATGTTAACGCCACTACTTGAAATTTTTAGAAAAATTTTACTAACCACTATTTAATACACGTTTTCTAGGAAACAAAAACATAACACAACTTTTCAGTACATTTAATAAATTGGAATATAAAAATTTGTAGACTAGAAATAAGTTTAAATAAAACATTACAACTTTGTTTTGATATAATTTTATTTCTATTTTACAGGTACCAAATGAAGAACTGTTTTGATTAAGTATACAACTTAGAAGAAATTATTCGAAAAAACCAAAGATTTTATTGTTTAAATTTTTAATTTGTAATTACTACATTGTATGAGATAAATTGAAACTGAATTTGTTGACTGTTAAGAAAATTCACCAAGTACTTAAGCATTTATTTATTGTGCTTAGGTAAAAGAAGAGAAGACTGATAATGTACTTACATAAAGCAGGGAGAAACCTTCCAACCTATTGGTTTGATGGAATATGTTATATGTTTTGTAATTTTACAGGTACTTATTTCTTTTTTAAGTGTGATATTTGTCTATATAAGATGCAATGAATTAAATAAACTATTAAATTAGTCAAAACAGAGATCATTTTAGCCTCCTAAAGTACTAAAGCAGAAAACCTTTGTTTTTAATAGATGCATTTCGAAAAATAGAACTTACATTTTCTTAAATGGAATATGAAAAATAACATATCCTAAAATTATAATTGAAGACTTCTAAAGTTTTTTTTGAAATAAACACATATTTTTCTTCTTTTTCATATAATTTCAATGGCCGTGTATTTTTTAAGATTATGCCACAAGTTTAAAAACATACATACATATTATGAATTAATTTAGCCCAATGTAATATAAATTATTATTATGTGGAAAAGTGTTATTATGTATTGCATTTTTTTGTAAATATATTACTCGAAGAAAAAAATCTCTATCATATTTTTGATATAATTTCATAAAAAGTTAGTATTTTATAATTGCAGGTCCTAGAATGCCATTTTTGTTATTCAGTGTTGGTTGACTAAACTTTTCTACCTGGATGTTGTTTAATTAAAATGCTATAAGCTTTCGGAAAGCATTTACGAAAATTGAATTAGATCATTAACAATATATGTATATATATATGTATATATATATATATATATATATATATATATATCTATATATAATTAAGAGGGAAAAACAAAAACCAAGGAGCAAAGGGGGTAGTCAACGAAACTGCTATTTCATTAATTAATTTGTATTATTATTATTTATACTTATAAATATCTAATTTTATTTACGATACAACTAAAAACGACGACCTAAAAATCCATGAATTTATGCTTTTTTGTCAGTATCAACACTTGTATTTTTATTTTAGGAGCAAACTATTTTTTTTGTTCTTTTACCAATTTTTAAGCAACATATTTTAAAATAAAGTGGAAGATTCTTAAGGCAGTAGTCATTAATAATTTGTTTATTCAAAACTACTCGTTACTTTATGCGAGTAATGATAAGAATTTACTTCAAATGATGTAATTACTAAAGTATATACACAAGGAATTTTTAACCATTTCATTGCGAAGAAAGGTTTCATGGAATTTACATAATAGATTTCACACTGTATTATACATATTTGTTAGAGATATTATTTATTGTATTTTAAAAATATTTTGACTAAAATGGGGAATATACCGTATTATACATTAAAATCATCAAGAATCTTTGAAGAAATCAAACAGAGATAAAAGAAAATATATTTATTTGTATGTATATGTATATAAAACATATTATTAAAACTCGTTTCAGACGATCATTCCAATTAAGGAAATTAAAGTTATATCTTATATAAGGTAAATGCTTAAACTGCACAATTTTTCCTTCTCTATCCCGTACGGCATACCGGTCAACATTTTCTATTTTTCTGTAAGTTAGGAGCATAATTTTAGACAATATATAGATACATATTTTTTGTCATAATAACTGTTATATTTAGTTGTTCTCGTATCCTCAAAATAATTTTTTAATAACTGCGAATATATTTAACAAAATAAATGTAAAAATATTCAATTGAAAAAGAAAAAGACCTGTTTGTTAGGAAAATTTGTTGAATGTTCTAGTTAGATAAAATGTAATGACCTCCTATAAGGAGTAAAATATATATTTAAAAGTGAGAAGGAATTTTATTTATTTGTTTTATATTATTAATTTAATTATTATTAATAGTTTTAAATGTTATCGTTGAAAATATTAAAATTTAATGTATTTGTTTAACTTATGTCTAATTATTTGAATACTTTATTACTACATTTGTACAGTATTTCCTAATAGATATTAATGATTCAACCAGCTCGATATTTTTATTGTATATTTTCGCAATTTATTGTGCACGTAAGCTTTAGTACTTCATTGTTTTCCTTCTTTGTTCCATAATGAAATACTTAATGTTTCCTAAATGATCACTTCTAATCCAGATATAGGCTAAGACTAACTTATTTAATATTATTTATTTAATTATTAAGGATGAGTTCAAACCAAATGTATCTTAATTGTATGTTATAGCAAAAAAAATGTAAATTAAACTATTCATTTGAAAATCATTCTTTTTGTGCCCTTTCTCTTTCCATGTTGAGACACTGTTTGTAGAATCTTAATTGTATGTTATAGCAAAAAAAGTAAATTAAACTATTCATTTGAAAATCATTTTCTTTTTGTTTCCTTCCTCTTTTCATGTTGAGCCACTGTTTGCAGAATCTCAAGTCTAAAAAAATATCGTATATACACACAGTGTCGGACATAAATTAACCCATTTCTTCCTAAAAATAAAAACAATGGAAAGATATCATATTTCGGTATTAATTTTAATTTAAAATAATTGAAATAAGCTTATAAATCTTCAAAACTAGCCGTATGACCTGCCATTTGTTTACACATAATGTTGTGTTGACGCAACGTTGGGAGCTTCTCGGTAAAAAAAATAAGGTTTTGTTATTTATTAATTTGCTGAAAATGTAAAGGATTGTTGATTATGCAAAGAAAACTAACCAAAGTTGTCGGGATCACTAATGAAATTTGGAAAAACATTCTGTATGAAGGTGAACTTGTCATTTCTTGCATATGTAAATTGTTTGACTCTTACAAATTTTGCATCTTCTCCTCGCATTGTCTTTATTTCGGATTATAATTTGGTCAATTCTGTCTTCCCTCACTGCCTCTGGCAATTTGTTTTTGCTGGGTCGAGCAAGGTAGATGTTTTTCCTTGGATGTTCTATGTTTATCTCCAGTTCAGTTTCATCTTCAGCTTTCAATAATGAAAGCACAATATGCGATTTAAATTCAATGTGACTGGTGGTGAAGCCTGTTGCCACTCGATACATTTTTCAGGCATTGACAATTGCACTATCAATTGCATTAGAGAATAATGACCACCACCATTTCTTGCCTCTAATTCTTATTCTATAATTTGCAATGGCATTGTCATGCAAATCTACACCACCCATGCCTTGGATATACTGGTGGATAGCATTTGGTTGAGGGACTATGTTGTATTTTTTTTCTTTTCGGCTATATCTTCTTACATTCACCAGTGGCTCAAAGGTACCAAAGTTGGTAGTAACTGTTACAACGGAGTTGTCGTGCCATCTGACAGCGAATACTTTATTGTAATCGAAATTTCCTTTTGTCTCTTTCACCAAAGCTTTTGCTGTTTGAAGTTGACAGGAAGCCAATCGATTCTCCCTTACTGTACCAGCTGCAAAAAATTTCATTTCTGACAACAAGGTGAGAAGGTAATGGTTGGTAAAAAAATTATCAAAATATATTATGTGATTTAAAGGATCATGAACAACTTTCAGCAAATTTGTCACAACCCTTTCACCTAAACCCAGGTTTTCATCAATTTTGTGTGAAGGGTCAAACTGATACAAATATTCTCCAGCTGAAGCAATACTAGCAATACTACTACAGTTTGAAACCAAATCTTACTGGTTTGCCTCTTATGAACATCTTTGCTGAGCGTCCAAAATATGGCACCATCTCTTCATCAATGGATCTTATGAGAAAATACACCAAATTGCATGTACCGTTTACATAGTTCGTTGAAAAAAGGTCTTAGCTTGGAAAATTTATCAGATTTGTCTAACGTATCATTATCGGAAAGATGAATATACCTTTTATTTCATCAATTCTGTTCCGTGACATTGTTTTACGTATGAGCAGGATTCCTTTATCTTCATCTAAACTCCAGTAAAATTTCGTTTGAGGAAGAGAGTGATAACCAGTAAATATCAGGATACCAATAAATTTTGTCAAGTCAGTACGTGTCATAGCAAATGTGTGGTTATTTTTACTCTGAGCATATTTGAGTGAAAACTGTACAATTTGATCGAAAATTGGTCTGTCTAAGAAAAGCTCAAACATTTGTATGGGTGTCAAACTCACAAACTTATTCTTTATTTCTTCGACACATCTGTCTCCACAATTTTTAAGAGCGTCAGTATAAGTTGGGGTACACTTCCTCCACTTTGTTACAGGTTTCTTCTTCTTTTGTTTTTGTTTTTTGGAAGTATCTTCAGATACTGACATATCTATTTTTTCGTCTACACTAGTATGGATTTCAAATGTACCCACTACATCTACTGGTAATCCATTACATCCGTCATTGATAATCATACCTCCATCCTCTATTTCTTCTTCATCGGTAAGTTAATCTACTTCAGGAGGTATGATGACTGCATCAATAGCTTCTTCGGCCTCTAATTCTTCAAGAACAGCTAGAATATCTTCAGCTGATCGTAATTTCTGCTTGCAGAAAGCCATTCTTAAAGTTCGATTTTTTAAAACACAAAACCAAATTTAATTATTACACTTTCAAAACCTTTAGATTTTAGAGCACTTCAATTACACACTTCATATTCAATACGAGTTATTTTTGATTGCACAGATTACAACTTGTCGTAGAATTAACTTGAGTCGGAGAACTCCCAACATTGCGAATTTGTGCTGGGGAACCCCACAGTTGCGAACTTAAGCTGATAATTCCCAGCGTTGCGCCAACGCAACACATATGTAAACTATTCATTACTGCGACATAATGTTACAAAAATACTAATATGTTACAAAAAATATATATCCTCGCGTATACCAAATATATAGCATTCAGTAATATGCAACTTACTGAAAAATATTGAAAAAATCGTGTTTTCAATAATTTTTCACGAAGTATTAATCTAATTCTGAAATTCAAACATATAGGATAGACAGACTATGAATGCCTTTTAACATATCCATTATGAGTTTTATATAAAAATATCATTTTAATTGCATTTTGTGAAGTAAAATATCGTGTTGCGTCTACGCAACACTGGAAAGAAATGGATTAGGCAGCTGCAAAGAGAATATTAATATTTTATTAAAATAATATATAATTTAGTAACGTAACTGTGATTCTAATGATTGCTGCGCATGGATGCAATAAGGTTACGAAGTGTTTCTCGGAGACATCTCCGTATTTCTCATTATTAGAATATTCTTTTTCTCTAATTTTTGGATTGAAAATTTCTTAAAGGTTCTCAATCGGATTTAAATTCAGTGATTAAGAAAGCCATAAATACTGTAACATGATATTCGTCCAACCAAAATTTCACAATCCTAGTCTATCTTGTTGGTGTATCCATCCCAGTTGCATTTCTTTATCAGCATACGGAAGCATTACATTTTCTGTTTTTATACACAAATTGATCCACTATCACATAGATTTGTTGTAAAACTTAAACACCTTTATTCAAAAAGCAGTACCACACTTCCGCCACCCTAGTTTTCACTTAGTTTATTGTACCGTGAATTAAGTTGGTAAATAACACAATATTCCATTTTTCAATGCTCCAGTCTATATGGTTTTTATCAATAGTGGTTTTGTTGCCAGGCAACAGGACAATAGCACAACCAATTGACGTTGGATCGTGCGAAAACAAGTGTTTAAGCCTAAGTGAGAATTTATTTTAGTCGAAGTCAAGCATTTGGCGAATCAGCTTTAGATTATAGAACATTAGCCTATTTTCCTTTTCAGTAGTTATTCGAGATCGCCCGAACGTAATGGAGAGATTACTCTACCTCTTTCGCTATAACTTTAATGAGTGGGCATAGTTGCTAGAGCGGTGCATAAATAACTGGCATATCGTGCAAAAATAATTGACACTAACGATGTCTAACGAAAGGCATTTGCGGACATATTAGAGAAGCAGGGTCTTCTCAAATATTGGGTCTGGGAAAAAGTTCGTGGCGTTTTTTCAGTAAAATTCAACTGGTCCCCGCATGGCGCGTGGACGAATTCATTTAAACCGAATATGCTCCATTATTATCGACAATGTTTCGCCATTTCTTTGGTAGATCCATGATCCCATCGGTGAAAAACTTCTGTGGTTTCTTTGAATCAAGTAGTTTTCACAGGCTTCTTTTGAAACCAACTTAATTCCATAGAGATCGAAACAGATGATAGTCAGAGGGTGCTATATCCGGACTGTAAGGTGGGTGCATCAAAACTTCCCAACCAAACTCTCTCAATTTTTGACGGGTCATCAAAGAAGTGTGTGGTCGGGCGTTGTCATGATGGAAGACAACACCTTTCCTATTAATCAATTCGGGCCGTTTTCTTTCAATCGCCTGGCGTAATCTCTCTAGTTGTGCACAGTAGAGTTGAGAATCAATCGTCTGACCGGTTGGAAGTAGCTCGTAGTGGACGATTCCCCTCCAGTCCCACCATACACACAGCATCACTTTTTTTGGCGTCAATGTTGGCTTAGCGAACGCTTGTGACGGCTCACCATCCTTTATCCACGATCTTTTACGCTTCCGATTATCGTACGTAATCCATTTTTCATCTCCGGTTATTAAACGTTTCAGAAACGGCTCGATTTCATTCCGTTTCAGCAGCGCATCGCAGATGTTAATTCGGTCCATCATGTTTTTCACGCTCAACTCATGAGGAACCCATACGTCAAGCTTTTTTTTGTAACCAGCTTTGTGTAAATGGTTCAAAACAGTTTTGTGGTCAATGCCTAGCTCCATGCCAATATCGACACTGCTGATATGCTTATCTTGTTGGACTTTTTCAAGAATTTCATCAGATTTTTCAGTGATTGGACGACCGGAGCGTGACTCATCTTTCACATTGAAATTTCCAGAACGAAAGCGAGCGAACCATTTCCGCGCAACAGATTTCGATAAAGTACCTTCACCGTACACAGCACAAACTTTATCACAAGCCTGCGCAGCGTTCTTCCCCTTATCATAATAATATTGCAGAATATAGCGAAATTTCTCATTATTCTTCTCCATTTTCAAGTGCGAATAACTTTCCAACCACTGCACCGATTACAATGTTTCTACGCTCAAACTAACGTTTGGAAGGTCATCTAAAAAACGAGCCCTCGGTGGTGTCGCTGTGACTTGTTGTTCTTTAGTTATCGGCAACCAATGCCATCTATCGGGAAAAACGCTACGAACTTTTTCCCAGACCCAATATATAGCAAGAGCAGCTGCTGAACTTTTGTGGCGACAACATTTATCGGATTTTCCAATATAGACATAACCATTTTGTATTTAAATAAAACAGAATAATTGAGATATTATGCTGAAATTTATTCCAGGTGCAGTACACATATTACATTTAACTATGGAATTTGATCTCATTCATGTGACCACTAGGAGCACGTTTGTAGGGATCGATTCTTTGAGGCCAATTTTCCACTACTCTTTCACACATATCGACCGGAACATTGCCATTTACTTGGCAGAAAAATAAACGGAAACGGCATTGCTATATATAGCAATCACGCAACGAGTGGAGCATGTCTCACAAAATAAGGAAACGATCATGTGGGCCTTCCTAGACATAGAGGGTGCATTAAAGAGTAATTCGATCCATACAGAACTTCAAAGGAGTTGATGGAACTTGTTCCAGATAAATAAAGGTCGTTCTAAAAATCGAATAATAGACTTGTGGAAAAGTCTGTTTCAACCCACATTATAGAGGTTGCCTCAAGGGGGAAGAGTGCTGACTCCTTTGTCGTAGGTACCGTCTTGTCTACCATAGACGCAGTTATATTGTGGTTTCTTAACAGCATGGGTATCACATTCTGGAATATGCAAATGATTGAGTTTTCATGACCCAGAGAAAGATAGGTCCAGATAAAGCGACCACACTTCCTTTCACACAGCTGAAGAAGCTAGGGAGATTAGGACTTTAAAGAGTACAAAGAACAGACTTGGTGAAGGCGAAGTTTCTGGAAATAGCTTTGGAGTTGACACATTTGCCAGGAACCAACACATTGACAAGATAAAATTGAAGGCGCAGATATTTACACTCGTGAAAAAACATGGAGATTAAAACCATCGATGGTGCAACGACGGTATACAATGGTAATAAAACTAGTTATGCATCGTTGGTGTGGTAAACCAGCGATGGAAAAATTAAGCAAGATACAAAGGCTTGCTTGTCTTGACAATCTTCCTCCACTTCATTTTGTGATAAAGGCGAAGACAAAGATGGACCTACACCTATTTGAGGTAATTATTCCAGATCGACATAAATGGCAACAATAGTGCTCCGATGTGATACGAGTTGGCAGAACTGGAACACAGACAGGTCTAAGACCGTGGATGGCACCGGTGCAGGTGTGTATCACGAAAATTTGGAGATAGCCCGCAGATTTTCTCTGGTATAGTATTTCAAACAGAACTTCGTGCAAATTAACAGCCAGACTGCACTAGAAGCTGTGAAAGACCCTAAGATTATGTTCAGGTTACTATGAGAACATCGTGATGAACTCAAAGTACTGGTACGACGGACTGTAGCTAGTGTGGGTAACGGGACAGTAGGGGATCATAAAAAATGAAAAGATTGATAAGTGTGTTAGAGAAGGACCAGCATCATTATATGTATATTGCACCAGAACGTTTACAGAGCATTGCTCGGAAACGAATAGGTAAATGGACCAATGATCAACATAAAACGCACTGAGGGAGCAGACATATGCATGAACAAGGCAAGCGCCTTTATTGGCGATATGAATCGTAAAAAGGCTGGAGAATTGCTTTCGCTGAAAAGAAACAAACTTAGAATAATAACAGGATGTTTCGTGGACCGAGCACCCAATGGGAAATTTCTGAATAAAATTGCCAGATGTAATGAAGATCTGATTTATAAATTGTGCATTAGGGCTCCAACAATCAACCACATCTTACAAAAATACGAAGCGATGAGTCACAAGAAACAAGACATATATGGGCAACCTAAGATAGACCCGACAGCATATATCACCCGGTCTACTCTGTATCTGTACAGATTAATACGGGTGACAGGAATATTAGATTGAAGGCAGTAAGTATATTGGGATAATACACAATAAGCCAATATAAAAAATGTAAATCTTTAAGTGAGATCTCATGCTTGGAGAAAGATAATTTTAATCTCTGACTTATAATTCTGTAGTGAATTTTCGGCGAAAATAAATGGTACCAGTTCAGGTTCCACCTTTTTCGTGTCGATCAACAATGGAAGGCAATAATGTACAGATCGCAAATAAATACGCGACCATAATTCATGGCGCTGAGATCCCAACTTAATATTCCGGTAGGGGAAAGATGACGGGCATTGTTTTTGTCACCGCTAGCACATTTACGAAATATGTATAATTCAGGTCTGAATCTATTTTTATTTCGTCAAGAAATCCCTGCCTGTAAATCGCTAAAATATCACCTATAAAGTTAAATTTATACTCCGGCACATAAAGAAAAAGAACGAATTTAACAATATATTTATTCACGTGCATTTTTCAATAAAACCTTTAGATTCATGTAGATACGCATGCATAAAATAATACTCCCAGATGTATTTTTCAGTTCACTTTTTAGTCGCCCAAGTTGTATATCACGTAGGTGCGACAGGACGTGATCGTATAAGGGAAAGAATTTTTGAAAATTTATAGAATACGGGTGGAAACAGATAATTTCGGAATGTTTCAATGTTTTATTTTTACGACGTTTTCTCTGCGTAAATGTAAAAGAAGTGGATTCCACCTTCTTTTTATCAAATGGATTTAGGTGTTGACGTTTTGCCAATGATAAAATTGGAGGATTCCATTGATAAAATCGAAGGTTTGACAAAATATAAATATTCCGATATGGTACGTGAATTGATATCCTGCAACTTGCATTTGTGCAGAAGATATTCAAAACTTGAAATATAAAGAATACCAGTAATAATACTAATGATGTATAATAACGTAATCTTAGCAATAACAATAATAGCTTGGCAATAAATATTATTAGTAATATGAATTTTAAAGCATGCAAATACATATTCTCTGTCCAAACGAGAACCAAACTTGATCAAATCATTTATTTCAATCAATTTAGTACCCTTTGTCTTCAATATAGCCTCCAAAAGGGATAATTAACTAGTTATGGATCTGTTGAGGTTCTTGACGGTTTCCATTTGAACGTTTTCAGTGGATCACATCATTTTCTTTTTTTAAGCAAATATGGTGAAAAAGCAAAACATCACAGGGTGATTCATCAGGTGAATACAGGGAGTTATTTAACACACAAAAACTGTTCCTGACTTCACTTTTAATAATTAGAAGAACAAATGACAAATTCAATTTATGAAGACAACTGCTAATCTTGTGTGCCATTTCTTAGATTAGGTCCACATCTTGTCCTTTTATCAACGCTTCAGCTACTCTTATAATGGTAATTTTCAGAGATGCTATTGGTTTTGGTATTGCTACTGTGAAAGTCTACTAGTTCGGAACAGAATTACGTAATAACTGAGGAAAAAGTTGATCAAATTTTATGCATATCATCACGAGGATGGTTTAGGGATTAATTCGGATTCTCAAAATCTTCTGTTATAATAACAGTGGCTGTGGAATAGAATCTGGGCAAAATCAAATTGAATTTATCCGATTTTTAAGTTATGTTCTATGACGGTAGACACAACTACGCACTGCGCCCCGCTACAACCCTAGTATTCAGCGGGATCTTCCATAGAACAGTCTAACAATATAAAATAAGATTTCAAGATAGGCTTGATGTTATGTTTTAGAAGGTCAATACGTTTAAAGTAGAGAGACTCAGCCAAATCTGGAACCTCTTCATTAACATTGACCACGCTGAATATTGTTTCAAGAACAATGAAGTTCTAGAATAGTCTGAGACTAAGAAGGTTCAGTTAAATGTCAAAATGCGTCCAGGTTAATGAGAGAGACTGTAAAATCGGTTAAGACTTAAGAGATTAGAAAAAGTAACGTTATAAGATCTTTTGAAGGTTAGAATTCATGTCTGCGCCACTAAGATCATGATATTATATACATAAAAATGGGGCTATAAAATCATTGATAGTATTGAAAGTAACCATGAAGCATTAGTTTAATGTAAAAGAAGGTGATAGTTCTCAGAAAACCTTGCATATAAGGCAAAAGAACGGTTGAAAAACGGAGCACTATAAACTAACATCTTAACCATAAGATCAATCAACCTTATTTCTGGACAACATAACAGACCATCTTCAGTTCTATAACCGCAAACATAAGTAACAACCCAAGTGAAACAAAGATTATCAGAAGAAAAAGCAGTACCAAAGACGTAATTTCAAACTGAGCGAAGCTTATTTCTGATTTTCTTTATTGAAAATAGTTCAATTTTTAAGGAGCTTGATTTGACATCTTCGACTGTCTCACGATCACTTCAAAATTGCTAAAGCCGCGCGTGAACTTGAGTACGTCGTAAACATTAATTACCATATGCTTATTAGGATTTCAAACTTTTCCCAAATGTAGCACAGAATTACACAAATCAATCACAGTTCATTTTTCAAATGTTTAACAAAATACACTCTTAACTTCAGAACCTGGTTGTCCAATTTTAGATATTCTGTTTCAATTTGTGGAACTTAAAGAATAATAACAGGATGTTTCGTGGACCGAGCACCCAGTGGGAAATTCCTGAATAAAATTGCCAGATGTAATGAAAATCTGATTTATAAATTGTGCATTAGGGCTCCAACAATCAACCACATCTTACAAAAATATGAAGCAATGAGTCACAAGAAACAAGACATATATGGGCAACATAAGATAGACCCGACAGCATATATCACCCGGTCTACTCTGTATCTGTACAGATTAATACGGGTGACAGGAATATTAGATTGAATGCAGTAAGTATATTGGGATAATACACAATAAGCCAATATAAAAAATGTAAATCTTAACTTATATCGTAAACATACCAGTAGGTACACGAAGAGCTACCAGTTTTAGTTTCTATGACTAAATGTTTATCAGCGAGCGGGCAATTACTATTACATTTTTTATTATTTCTTTGATTGGAACTATCAAATGTTTGTATATAAAATTTATTGCTGAATAGAATGGAGTGCTTATTAAAAATTAATAACAGCATTTTGATTCTCTAATCGTGTATTACCACAACAGTTGACAGAGTTTGATAAATTTGTAAACAAGTAAATTAATACATGGCAAACAGAATTTTTCTTTAGTTATTTTTTCTCTGACAATGTAACATAATTTTTCTCTGATTTTTTAAACATTTTTGCTTTTTATTTATTGTTGCCGCACCAACACACCATTACCAATGTTATATATAAATTGCAAAACTAAAGATAACAATAAGGAATATTGAAACCGAAACTCTTATGCAATATAGCGTTACTTTTGAAGCTTCCATATCAAGAAAGAAATACCATAATGTTCTCGCTGCCAAAACCACACAAAAAATGTTTGCCATAAAAATCCAAGATGCGTGAAGTGCACTGAAAGCTATTCAACAAAAGACTGTCCCACAAATGCTAAAAGCTATGAAGTAAAGTGTGTGGACTGCAACATAAACCATCCAGCGAACTGCAGGGGCTGTATCGTCTATAAGCAGCTACAGTAAAGGATGTACTCAAAATTAAGAAACAAAACTGAACATAAAATTACAAATCCACAGTTTGTCCAACCAGAGCTATCCTACACTTAAATAACACATCCACAAAAGTCCACAAAATCCTATCCAACAAGTGGAGTGAATTTAGAGAAAACTTATTTAAGTTGCTCTAGCAGGTCTACCTGGAAAACCATTAAAAACCCCAAGGAAGTAGAGTATATACGTATGTCAAGACTGTCCCATAATAGTGAAAGAGAAAACAATAGCGAAAAGACGATAGCATAAGATATGGAAAACTCGAGAACAAACATGGCTAAACAGAAACTAAACAAGGCAAGAAAAGATATGGAAAGTCTATTAGACCAAATTAGAGACCAATCAATTAATAATTATTTAGAAGAACTGTGCCCTTCCGAGGATACAAATTATGCGCTACCAGATATATAAAAGGACAACCAAAGCAAACATCACTATCAGTAAGAGACATAATGGTAAAATGGCTAGAAGAAAACGCGAACGCTTTTTTAAATAATTTATATAGTGTCTTCTAACCTAACACTGAGAGTGACCCGGATAACGAACAGAAAATAAAATAATAAAAGAATTACTCTATATTCTATACACTACAGACTTACCAACTACTAAAAAGACAGAAGTGGCGACATTTGCTGATGATACCACCGTCCTCTAAACATGCTAATCTAGATACGGCATCAAAAAATCAACAGCAAGAATTAAACAAAATAGAAACTTGGCTAAAAAGTGAAAAATAAAAGCTAATGTTACGATTCGGTACAAGTAGTTTTACTCTAAGGAGAAATACATGTTCTCAGGTCATGCTTAACAGGTGCTAATTGGCTCAAGCTAACGACACAAAATACCTAGGTCTACACGTATCAACAACAAAATACTCATATATAAAGTTATTATCAAACAACCTGAACCTACGGTATTCAACTATGAAGAACGGTGAGTAATTCAAATATAGAGATACTCCAAGGGCATCAAAATAAAGTCCTTAGAATCATCGTGACTGCACCGAAGTATGTGCTAAATAAAATAATTAAAAACCATCTAAAAATACACTCAGCGAAAGAAGAAATCAATAAAAAGAAGTGAAGTCTGCTTAATGGAAAGCTGAGTGCTCATCTAAACTTATTATCAAGAGCCCTCATGGAAGAAAAAGGTGGAGTGCATTGGTTAAAACTGTTTAAGTCTAACGATCTAAAGGACATATTCAATTAAATATTCAACACACACTTAGTCTTAGGCTAGACATAATAGCATGGTATCAAGGAGTCACTATGTTCAATATTGTGAAGCAATGTCTCATATGCTACATGTTCTGTTTACTGTCAATATAAAATACTTATTGTCCTTGGTTGGACAGATTGTATTAGGTGAGCAATTAAGTTCTCGCTGTGTTTTTTTTTGATGAAAATACAACTTTTTTGTGAAAAAATGTTTACAAGTGAATCATTCAAAATATTGCCCATCGCTAGCGACAACTTTTTCCCATCTTTCTGGCAGAGCTAGAATACCGTCACGGTAGAAGTATTCGTCTTTTGAGGCTATCCACGAATCAAGCCATTTTGAGATATCTTCATATGAGCGGAACTGCTGATTAGCCAAACCATGTGCCATCGAACGGAACAAGTAATAATCGGACGGCGCAATATCTGGGGAATATGGCGGGTGGGGTAAGACCTCCCATTTGAGCGTTTCTAAGTAGGTTTTAACGGGTTTGGCGACGTGAGGCCGAGCGTTGTCATGCTGTAGAATCACTTTTTCGTGCCTCTGTTCGTATTGTGACCGCTTTTGGTGCAGTGCTCGGCTCAATCGCATCAATTGAGTTCAATACCATTCCCCAGTGATAGTTTCGTTCGGTCTCAACAGCTCATAATAAATAACACCGTTATGGTTCCACCAAATACACAGCAAAACCTTCGCAACGTGAATATTCGGCCGAACCGACGACGTAGAAGCATTACCAGGCAGTCCCCATGGTTTTGTTCTCTTTGGATTGCTGTAATGAATCCATTTTTCATCACCCGTAACGATGCGATGAAGAAAACCTTTCCTTTTTTGCCGCTGGAGCAGTTATTCACAGGCGAACAAACTACGCTCAACGTCTCTTGGCTTCAAATCATAAGGAACCCAAGTTACTTGTTTTTGAATCATTCCCGACGCATGCTATCGCTGGGAAATGGCTTGGCTCATCGAGCAATGCCTCCAATTCAGCAGCTTCGCAGGTTCTTGGTCTTCCTTCACGCGAACGGTCGTCAACATCGAAATCACTGTCTTTGAAGCGACTGAACCAATCACGGCACGTTGTTTCACTTAGAGCAGCATCTCCTTAAACTTTTTGGAGTTCTCGATGCGCTTCAGCGGCCGTTTTCTTCGAATGAAAGAAGAAAAGCAACACTTCCCGCAAATGACGATTATTTGGCAGAAAACCAAAAGTATATGACGCAAAAACAAAATCACTAATGTGTCAAAGCGGTTTGTTTGCCACATGTCTAAGCTTGGTTCATGACGTTTTGGTTATGTCGCAATCGACCAGCACTTACTACTGGAGCCATCTCTTGAAAAACAGCGAGAACTTAGTTGCACACCTAATATGTTTACATTAAATTAAAAAAATTGCTGTCGAAAAATTCTACTTAAGTATAGGGACGTCATGAAGACAGTAAAAACGAAATATACATCGAATGATACGTGGAGTACTTGCATGTGTATTTCCTTGGACAGGATGTTATATTTCGCAATCGCGAAATATACATACAAATACACTGCGATACGGCGAAAACTTCACTCACAAACGTGTATTTGTTTTGTCGTTAAAAGATGTTCTACTAGAGACAGGTATTTTTTGAAAAATCAGACATTTTAAAAGAATCGACAAGTGCACTTTGAAGTGAACCAGTCACGATATAGGAAAAGCATGCCGAAAATTAGAATTAATTAAGAGGCACGATACACTGGTAGGCAGAAAAATAAGTATATATTCCGTGTGAAAAGCGATTAAAATTTGACTTTCTAATTCTAATTTGAAGTTAGATAAAATAGTATTGATATTAAATATTAAATTAGATCGTAGGTGAAATATTACAGAGAATATTCTAGGAATTAACGTAGATATACAAATACATTCGTTCTATATAATAGGTTTCTTGGAAAACGAGAGAAATCTCTTCGTTTTATGATAGCAAGAAAGTACATAGGTAAACAAAAGGATTTTCTCGTTCGAATATTTGTAACTCACAAACATTTGCTTTGATAATAATTTCCTGCTTAGATCAAATCGTATTAAAATTAAACTATAATTTAAAAACATAAAAAAAACTTATTATATATGCAAAGCGAATCATGTAATGTTCCGAAATTGTTATCAAATAATAAGATCCCATGTAGAAAAATTCAAAAAATATATTCATATTATTAATTAATTAAAATTTGGGATAATGTTATTTCTTAGTAAATCTAGATACCGATTCCCATTTAAATTCCCGTCAATAAAAAAAATCCGATTATTTTGTTTTGAAGAATACGAGCCCGCACATTAACCTTCTGTAGAAACTGTTCGCGTAGGTATGTTCAAATGTAAATTTTTACGTGACCAATATCGAGATATTGGGCGGTTGTGGTGCAAATGCACGTGATAGGTTTTTCTGTCCGTAAATAAAATATTACTAAAAAATAATTATTTTATTGTTATTATATTTATTAATCATTGCACAAAATTCCAAACAGTAATAATTATTATTATAATTATCGTCTTGTGTTGATATTTTGTCAAACTGATATTTATTTTTTTTTAATCTTTTGAATTATTGTGGCACTGATACCAAATTCACTAGCATTTTGTTAAGATGATGTAGCAGGATTGAGTTCTACGAAACCACAAATTTGTATTTCTAAATCGCTGACATTATGATATACTAAAGCAGATGGTGTTTCCAATTGTCACACCGTATTACAAATCGTATTTGCGTTAGGGATAAGTCTTTCTGGATAGTTTGCATTAAATAAATTCCTAGTTCTTTCCGCTGAATTCCAATCGTAAAAGTATTTAATCATAAATCATTTTTATTCTGGCACATAATAATGCATTTTTAATATAAAAAGAAAACGCCTATTTCGATATACAATTGTCGACGATTGATAACACCTATCCTAAACGGGCGATATTTAAAAGCTTATTGAACCGAAACCCAAATGACACACATGATTCGCAGCTGTCAACGGCCATAGAATGCTTGAGAATATCGACGAGTTGATAGAACTGTCAGTATGTTAGAAGGAGGACTTTATCTCCCGATATGTTGTGACTATATCTAATGTATTAGACAAAGATGTAGCATGCGACACAGTCACCCAGAAAACAAGTATAAATGTATGGTACTTTAATTATTCTTACAACTATGAACTCTCTATTGTCCTCGTTTTACAACAGTGTCACAACCTAGGTATTTTCAATCAGTATATATATATATATATATATATATATATATATATATATATGTATGTATGTGTGTGTGTGCGTGCGTGCGTATGTTTGTGTGTGTGTGTGTGTGTGTATAATAAAACGAATGCAAGCTATTTTGAAGACGAATTATAATTTTAGTAATTTAACTAGCACTACTTGAGAAAACGATGCAACAGTTCATCAATACTTTAAGCCGATACTCCTTTAGATAATTTTTATTAAAATTGTAAATAATATTAATAGCACCTTTTTTCTATAATATATGTAGATACCTGAACAAGTTATAAATAAGAAATATTTTTTAATCGAAATAATTTTATTTTTCACACATCTAATATTACGAGTACTTTATCATGGCCTAAGCACTCTTGCTGTCGACATTTCGACACTTGGAGAACGACTACGGAAGTCTAAAAGCCAAATCTAATATGTATTTATTTCATTTAATTTACAAACTAGTCTTTAAATAATTTACCTAGCACCACTTGAGAAATTGAATAAATCACAAAGTTGTTTACCATTAACAGAGCTTTTTAAAGTTTTTAGAATAGATATGGATACATGAATAATATAAAAAAATTTTTTTTCTTTCAAATAATTTTATTTTTCACACATTAAATATCGATTTATTTCATGAAAGTATTATGCACTAAAGCAATCGTTGTAAAGTATGACAGTAGAATTTAAAAGGAAACATTTATGGTACCAGTCTAATAAACATAGAAATATAAACAATTAAAAATATAATACACAATAGTCGATCCAACAGTTTTGCGAACACAATGTAGTCTAAGTTACTTGCGTCTAACTGCTTTTCAATAATATTAGCTCCATCTTCTTCTCCTTTGGCTATTGCAACGGCCTATAAAATATATTTCTTTATATTAATTGGATTTTGTTATTTTAAGAAATTAGTAAACAGAAACAAATCTAATGTAACAATACTATCCGGGGAACTATTAATAAGTATTATTAATTAAAAGAATGCTGTTTGAAAAATATATTAACCAACAAACTAATTTACTAACAATATTTTGTTTATATCTTTAGAAATGACAAGAAACAAAGTTACGATAACCAAAATATGTTAAAGCTGTTACCAGTAACGTTAATCAATATACAAATATACACTAGCAGTCATATTTATTTGCCCACTCCAATTTTATGTGTTTCCTGAAATACGGATTATCTTTCGAAAAATCTGTATTATAATTATTCAACAATATTATTAGTGGAAGTAATTCCATATGAATTTCTACGAAAATCTTAAATTGTTTATGATATATCGTAAAGGTGTCATAAATTGGAAAAATACCATAAATATTATATAGGCTAATCCCTACAGTATTAACAGTTTTACCTGCATTTCCGAAAGGTATTACCAATATTGTGTTATTGTACTAACTAATTACAATATTAGGATGTGTTATTCAAAAAGGAAACTAAATTTTATGTCAGTCGTCGTTCATCTTTTGTTGCGAAATCAGTGAAATAGAGAGTCATCGTGAATATTTTAATGCAATGCCGAAGACGAAGGAATTATCTGTTGAAGTGCATGCTATGATAATTGCTTATCATCGTACGGGTAAAAGTAATCACGAAATTGCAAAAGAATTACGATTAAATCGCAGAACCGTTGATTATAACGTTAAAAATTTGAAGAAAGTGGTACATTTTCCAATAAAAGAAGATCTGGACGACGCAAAGCGATGACATCTGCAGATGACCGGCATCAAATACGGATTATTAGACAATTAGTGTGTCCACGGTACAGAAAAGGTTATAGCAAGCGGGTGTTTACGGAAGAATTGCTCTCCGAAAATCACTACTACGAAAGCAAAACAAGATAAAACGACTAAATTGGGCTAAAGAACATAAGAATTGGACGATTGATCAGTGGAATAATGTGTTGTGGACAGGCGAATCGAAGTTTGAATATTTCGGTAATAAAAGACGAATATTCGTAAGAAGATCCGCAGGAGAAAGAGTACTGCCAGAATGTATTGCGCCTACCGTAAAACATGGAGGAGGTTCAGTAATGATTTGGGGGTGTTTTGGTGGAAGATCTGTAGGCGATCTCGTCAAAATTGAGGAAATCCTAAGAAAAGAAGGCTACAAGGAAATTTCAGAAAATAACGCTGTTAATTTAGGACTAAGCATTCTTGGCGAAAACTTTGTATTTCAACAGGACAACGATCCGAAACACACTTCTAGATTGTGTGGCGATTACTTGCGTCAACTAGAAGAACAAGGGCAAATCTCTATAATGGTATGGCCAGCTCAAAGTCCTGATCTGAGCCCAATAGAGCTTCTTTGGGAAGAATTGTACCGAAAGGTTCGAGAACGTGCTCTATCATCCACCACTGTACTGTGGGAACAATTTCAAGAAGCCTGGGCATAAATTACAGAAGATACACTGCAAAAATTAATTGAAAGAATGCCGCGGTTATGTGCCGCAATTTTCAAAAATAATGGTGGGCACATTGATGAGAGCAAAATTTAATAATAATTAATGATAAGTTTTTATATAAGAAAAATGTAACTATTTTATGTTTATT
Organism: Dermolepida albohirtum; assembly: GCA_031893035.1. Classification (NCBI taxonomy): domain Eukaryota; kingdom Metazoa; phylum Arthropoda; class Insecta; order Coleoptera; family Scarabaeidae; genus Dermolepida; species Dermolepida albohirtum. Next base: position 77,173 of record JAVIWB010003745.1, read on the forward strand.
TTACACTATTGTATTGGTACAATAAATAAATTTTCAGTACATATTTGATAGTTTAATAATTTTGGCTAAAACTAAGGTTGGGCAAATAAATATGACCGGTAGTGTACATACATCTAATAAATTTATGAGAATCTTAGTAATTCATGGTGGCGTTGCTGTTTAGCAATGGGATGTATAAAGTGCACATAAGACTCGTTTAGTTCATATCTGCTTTGAACACTGTGATAATCTTAATTTTAGTTACGGTTTTTATTGTATTTTTGTGTGCTGTGAAATATAGTTCGTTTCATCTATTACTAAAAGTACACACAAAAGTACTGTGGAGTGGTTGGATTTATTAGGCAGTTGAAGATGGGGAAAAATTCCATAGAATTAAGTCTATTTGCAGACGATTGCGATTGTGTATAGTACATTAATATAGTGTTGATCGTTTCTTTTTTTTGTAACACTATTCACAGAAACGTAATGAATGTGCAACTTAATTCGGTTTCTTTTCAATGGAGGTTTGGCATCTGTCAAACATATTTAGTTACATTGTTTTGAATTTTGTACAACAACATTATTTTTGAGCTCATTGAAAATGTCTGAATTTGTGTTAAATAAACAACATTTGCGGGAAGTTTTAATTTTCTGCTTTATTTGGAACGATTGCTTGCAGAAGTGTATGGTGAATCTGCTCCAACAAAAAAAACATGTTATGAATGGTATCGACGCTTTAAAAGCGGTGATTTCAGCGTGGAAGACAGACCGCGTACAGGTCAACCGAAAAAGTTTGAATATGAGGAACTGGAGACAGTGGATGAAGATTCATGTCAAACGCTAGAAGAACTTGCAAAAACGTTGAGAGTGACTCACCAAACCATTTCAAAACGTTTAAAAGCATTGGAATTCATCCAAAAGCAAGGAAATTGGATACCACACGAATTGAAGCCAAGATACGTTGAAAGACGATTTTGCATGTCGCAAATGCTGCTTGAACGGCATAAAAGGAAGTCGTTTTTGTATCGAATCATTACTGGTGATGAAAAATGGATTTATTACGATAATTCAAAACGAAAAAAATCTTATATAAAGCTTGGCCAGCCATCAACATCAACGGCGAAGCCAAATATTCATGGTGCCAAGGTAATGCTGTCTATTTGATGGGATTCGACGGGTGTCATCCATTATGAGTTGTTAAAATCTGGCGATTCTATTACGGGCGAGCTGTACAGACAACAATTAATTCGTTTGAAGAGAGCAATCGCCGAAGAACGACCAGAATATGCGACCAGACATGAGTCTATAATATTCCATCATGATGACGCTCGGCCTCATGTTGCAAGACCAGTTAAAAACTATCTTAAAACAGCGGATGGGAAGTTTTACCTCACCCGCTTTATAGACCAGACATTGCCCCTTCTTTATTTCGATCGATGCAGAATGCCCTTATTGGAAAACGCTTCACTTTAGTTGAAGGAATCAAAAATTGACTTAGTTCGTTCTTAGCCTGAAAGGATGAACGGTTCTTTTGGGAAGGAATCCATCAATTGCCCGAGAGATGGGGAAAAGTTGTAGCCTCCGATAGACAATACTTGGAATAATACATTCATTTATTTTGATTATAAAGTAAAGTCATTTTTTTACAAAAAAAGTAACCGAATTAAGTTGCACACCCATTATAATTTTTTACTAACAAGAAACCCGAAAATTGATAAAATTTGAAACTTCGTGTGTGAGTAGTCCACCCTAGTGCATGGTCAAAACTATTTTTTTGGTATGGAAAAATATATTGGGGGCGTGAGAACCTCGCCCTTCGTACATCTTCGTAGTAAAAACAGATACATATTAGTGTTATATATCAAAGTATTTGTTTTATGATACTCCATCACATATGTGAAAGTTACCCTACATTATAATTTAAAAATCAAAAGTTTATCCAAGGTGAGGGTAAACTGCAGTTAACATTAGCATATTTACTATTTTACATTTGTACCAAAATGGTAGCAATAAACTCCGTCAATATCATTTATTTATTAATGATAACATATGACTTTTCTGAAAACAAACGGATCATTCCCAATCGTGATGAGCAAGAACTCCACGATTTTTATGTGAGTTGGTAACCAGAAGCATAGACAACACAAATTTTGAAATGGACATTGACGCTACGCTGGAATTCTTGAATATGTACTGCCCTAACACATCACAATACGATGATGAAGTCGACTACTCATACTTGAAGACCAGTAAGAGCTTATTGAGAAGAAACGTCGTGTTTAGATGATACTATAACAACTATTACTGTAGGCTTCAAATAAAATGCTATTGAGTACTGGAAATGTGGAAAGAAAATTCGTTTATCTCTACCTACCGTAAAAAGCAAATACAGGAAAGAGAAAGCGTAGAACAAGGCAGAATTCGAAGAGAAAAATTGTTGCTACAGAGCCTTTATTCACAATATGGATTTATGTAGGTGAGCAATCGAAGCCTCTGATGTAGCATACCTTGCCAATTTTAAAGTATCAAGAAATGGATACTACATTTCACAAGAACTAATTAACAAATAAGTAGATATAAGTAGATCATATGGGACCAGTATGACCGAATTATAAAATATCGCACATAATTCCGTAAATGAAGTTAAACCACATATAGAACGTTATGGCAAAAATTATACCGCTGAAAGTGGTTTCCTGCTAGAATTACATTCAACTCGCACTTTTGCTCCATAGAGTTCTAAATAAATCTATGCAGTGGTACAGTTATGTATTCTTATTTGATTCTCCAAAGGTAGATATAAAAACATCGTCTTCTAGAAAATGTACATCCGAACTATACACAAACTGATTTATAGACATATTTTTGCAAAATTCACATGGGTACAGCGTACTGCTAGATTCATGGATAGACCATTGTCTTGCTACGTTAAAACAAAAAGTTCCAGATAGTCAATAAGAGAAAATTTTAATACTTTCGATTCCCAAAAAAGCTCTAGGAATGATTCAATCTCTGGATGTTTGTGAATTCCAAGTTTGGAAATGCTGAAAATGAAGATTTGCGAACATGGAATAACATAATAAAATTACAATCACTTATACATAACCAACTTTCAACGCCGCGATATACTGATTTATTTGTATATATCAGATTGTTACAAATGTAATGTCCGTTTTTTCCTTCAGTCTGAACTGAATCGCACCTGTGTGAAGACGTGTATGTTTTTGGTGAAAATTATTATTGTATTTGTAGAAAAGGGTATTTATTTTGAAGTGTGTACCTGTTCCATTTCTTGGAAAGATTAATACACCTGTTCTTGTCTCGCCTATGGAAATGCTGTCGGCAAGAGATATTGAGGCAATTTACCTCTTTCACTTGATCAATAAGGTTGATATATAACCCCTTTCCACAATTAACTATTTGTAAATTCTGTATACGCATTTCGACAACCCAGTTGTCATCATCAGCAGACAATTTCAAAGTGTCGCACCTGGTAAAACACGGCGAAAAAATTGTACGAAAAAACAAAATCCGTACGCGATCCGCACCGTTGAAAACCAAGATGTGCACATCTTGGTTTTCGGGTAACAAACAAAGAAATACAAAAAAAAAATTAAACCATAGTTACATTGTGAAAATGAAATATGTATCTTAAAACAAAATATATTCATACAAATAGTGGTCACAGCAAATCGTACTGCAGATTGTTGAAATTCACCGCCGAATGAACCAAAGGGGCCTTCAGCAAAATATTGGTCCTTGCCGTAGGGACATAAATTAGTTGATTTGTCCTAGATCCCAGGCGTGGAACAATGAAATAAACACGCGACAGTAAATCCGGCGTATCAACACTCCCAGTAACGACACTATGCATAAATGAAGCGCTAAGAGTTTTTCTCCTATCAGACAGCGATACGATATCATGTCGCTCCAACAACTCGTTGTAATTCACTCCACGGGCGGGATATCGACCATCACATTTAAATGAGAGGTATTTCAGAAATTTGCGCTGTATCTGTTCTAGGAGGCTAGTTTGAGATTTGTAGATGGGGTACCAGACTATAGATGCATATTCCAGTTTGGAAATAACATGAGCAAAGAAAAGAGTCTTCAAAGTGTCCATATTATGAAAGTATCGGCATGTTCGAATTATAAAACCGAGAGATCTGGAAGCAGCAGCCGTCACACCAAGAACATGATCGGAGAAAGTAAATTTCTCGTAAAATATTACCCCAAGATCTCTGATCGAGGACTTACGAGAAATCGTAACGCCGCCAATTGAGTAACAGGATTCTATTCTAGAAATCCTTCTAGAGTAAGACACTAGGAAGCACTTCTCAATGTTTAAACTTAAGCGATTACACAAGGACCAGTTATAGATTTTGCTGACATTGGCCTGCAACAAATCAACGTCGGACAGCGAGTCAATTCGATGAAAGATTTTAATATCATCGGCGTAAAGCCAAGACCGGGCAGTCGATAGACCTAATCAAGTCATCCACAAAAATATTAAACAAAAGTGGTCCAAGGTTAGACCCCTGTGGAACACCGGAGGAAGAATGAAAGAACCGAGACTTAAACCCATTGTAATAAACATAATTCATTCTATTGCTCAAATACGATTGGAACAGCTTCAACAGCGATCCACCGATACCAAAGGAACTCAGTCTACACAGCAGAAGTCGATGATCAATTAAGTCAAACGCACGGGAAAAGTCCGTATAAATGACGTCCAATTGACTACCAGCATCGAGAGATTGAGCGATCTCCTGGGATATAATGGCCAAGTTAGTTGTAGTAGACCGTTGAGTCATAAAGCCATGCTGTGCGATGGACAGATGTGGTCTGGTGCCAGCAGACACACGCCTATAGAGCAGCATTTCAAATATTTTAGCAAAAGTGGAGATCACTGCGACAGGTCTATAATTCCGAACATCAGACTTGTCCCCCCTCTTGAATACAGGTGATATCCTAGCGACCTTCCAGACATCCGGAAACACGGACTCGCGGATGGCCTGATTAAAAATTTTGCACAATGGAACGGCCAAAACATGGGCACAGTCCCTCACCAGAAAACAGGGAATGCCATCTTCCCCAGCGGTCCACTTATTTTTTAACCTTTTAATACTCTGGGCAACCTCAGCCGGAGAGAAAGATAATATACTCAGAGGAGGAAGACCAGACACCAAATCAGGCAGTGCAGAATCAGTAGATGCAGGCAGGAAAGTTCCAGAAAAGGCCGTAGCGAATGCGTTAACAATATCCTCTGGGTGAGTATACTCATTAGCAGTATCATGAAGTTTGCCAGGTATTCTGGGAACACCCTGTCTGATTCGAATAAACTGCCAAAAGGATTGTGGATCCTCGATCAGGCTACACTCCGTCCTGCGAAGGTACGACTCATAGGCCAAACCAATATCCCTTCTAACCAACCCACGCAATCGCTGGAACTCCATCCGGTAGTAATCATGCCGCGTGGACTTCCACTTTTTGTGATAGTACGACTTCAATTTAAGGTTCCTTTTGATAGTAGAAGAGAACCAAGGAGGATGATGATGACCACGAACAGAACGAGACTTGGGGACAGAACAATCCAACATACCATACACCCTACTGTAGAAAGCCCGAAGAGTCTCGTCCACACTCCCCCAGCCATCCAGAAAGGACCAATCCGACGCAGAGAAGTCAAGATAGAGCTGCCGGAAGTCAGCCCTGCGAAAGTTGTACCTAATGTTATTATTGGTGGGGAAAATGGTTGGTTTGGATGACTTAGCATTAGGTAAAGTAATATCCAAGGCAGGATGATGAGCGTCCTCAGGAAGAAGCGGTAGTGAATCGTGTAGAACCTCAATGTTGCTCGTAATATTAGACAAAACTAGGTCGAGCGTTCTATCATTCGAATTAAGAACATTATTAAACTGGCGCAGACCCATAGATCCCACAAAAGACATAAATAAACTAAGCTTTGGATCGTAAGAACCCTCATCAAAAGCAAGATGAGGAAAATTGAAATCACCGACCAAGACCACATGCCTATCCGAGACGAAGACCTCAAGTAAATCAAAAAAATTTTCTAAAGATTCGCAGTCCAGGCCAGGAGGAATATAAACCAAGACTAAGTAGTAATAAAACTGAGCCTCAACCGTAACCTTCGTAATCAATAGATCAATTAAAGGTGATGCCATATCAAATGTCAAGGTATCGACGACTTCGTAAGTAATATTATTTGAAAAAGCCATCATAACACCGCCACCCAAAGATCTGCCAGTGGCGAGTGCGTCGCGGTCATGCCGAACGACAGAGTACGATGACGAAAGAAATTCGGCGCTAGAAATCGATTCGCATAGCCAAGTCTCAGTGAACAGTAGAATATCGAAAGAGGAGGAACTGCTAGCAGTAAGCAATGCATGAGTCTTACTACGAAGACCACGATCGTTTTGATAGTAGATATGTAGAGGAGAGCATCTGTTGGGATTAATTAGTTTAAAGCGGACACTATTCGAGGGACACCATGAACGTACTTCAATCTAAGATTATCTTCACCGCCGCTCTTGCGCCTTTTGAGCTCCTCTCTAACGTTTCTACAAAGTTTTTGCTGAAATGGCGTACGATCTCGTGAAATCGAGACGCTAGCGTACTTCTCAGAGCCTGCAAGCAATTTAGATCTCCTAAGTACCTGCAGAACTGCATCAGTAGAAGCGAGACTAATCCTTAAGGGCCTTTTAGAATCAGCCTTTGTGGCATCAAACCTACCAAGTCTGCCAAATTCAAAATCCGAAACGGAAACACCAAGAAAATCAAAAATTTCAGTGGCAGCTTTGCGCTCGGACGCCACACGCTGACCTTTGGAATCATTTGCAGTCTCAGGAACACCGAAAAGAATAATATTGTTTTTACGCCTTTCCCGTTCAGACACCTCCTGAACAATTTCTTCGGTTGCGAGTAAGGAGTTAACTTCACTAGGCTGCGGGATAATGGGCACTGATTTCAGGATTTTGATCTCTTCCTGTAAAGCAAAAATAGCTGCCTTCAAGCTGACCAGGTCGCTAGCAAACTTCGAACAATCCCTGCAGGTCCAGTACAAGCCGCAGTTAGAGTTGATCTTCTTAACCTCATTCCTCGTCAGTTCCACACAGGAAGTTTTAAATGGTTTCTTGCAGACAGCACAATTAATGTAGCTATCATCTTTGTTTATAGAAGCGTTACAGCAAGAACAATTCATAATGTAATGTGGGTGTTAAATGCAATAAGTATTTGAATATGTTCAGAGAAAAACGTGTATAACGTATGTTAGTGCTATACTTTACCGTTTGTCGCGTGATACTAGTCGCATTGACGTAACTTCAGAAGCAAGTAGCGCGTGATTTTTATTAAAGCCATTAGTTGTGGGTTAATTTTAAATGGAGTGCAGAAACGAACATTTTTGACATATTTTACTATTTTATTTCCGTAAAGGAAAGAAGCTACTGCGGCTCACAATGGAACTAATTTAAATATCCAGTAGCATTTGCTTTTGGAAATCCAGAGAGTTTCACTTGCCCTCGATATTCAATTTGTGGAGGCGTAACTATTTTACGATGTTCATGGTGCAACAAATTTTACTGCTACATTAATTTTTTTGAAGAATTTTATTTTGACTAGGTGTATTATTACTATTTTGGCATGCATATTATTATATAAACAAATAAAGGAATATATATTTGTTATATTCTCTTTTGTGTTCAATAAAAAGCTATCATGGTTACAAATATATTAATGTTATAGTGTGATATAAATAAATTGTAATATATGTATAATACACACACACACACCCATATATATACAATACATGCCCATATATACTACAGACTTACTGCTACTACATGACTACACTAATAGGTACGCACATCAGTACTCATATAGCATTGTTAACGTTATCGTAGTTTTAAAACTCACAAATTAATATAAACATTATGTTTTAGTAAATAATATCTTTCATAAACAAGATGCAGACATCCAACTGTTCGAGTATATTCCTTTTTCCATTAAATAAATTTAATTATTTTAAATAAACTGCTGTTGGTACATATGTAATTTAGATATTATATACATCCTGTAAGTATGTCAGTACCTACTCATATAGAATTATTTTATAATATTTTGTTGCTATAAATTTATTTATTTGTTTTAAATAAATGTTATACATCGAAATTTTAAAATATTTTTATTGTCCGCCGCGGTGTGGGTAAACTTTTGATTTTTAAATTGCAATGTAGAACAACTTGGACATATGCGATAGAGTATCAAAAAACAAATACTTTGGCATTTAATTCAAACACATTTCTACTACGGAGGTATAACTGAAATCGTTCTAACAAAGGAAGCAGCTTTTGCCTTCGCAACATGTTTGTCCACACTAAAAAATAGTTTTTAGTATCCACTAGGGTGGACCACTCAAACACAAGGTTTCAAATTTTTTTGAATTTTTGTGTTGGGAACCTTCCCTTGTAAGTCTAACATTTAGTAAATAGAAAGAAAAATGTAGCTGCAAGTTACTACCAAATACTGATTTATTTCAGTATTATAAAACTTTGTCAAGTTGTAGATATGTCTCATTAAAGTACAAAGTAGAAAGCAAACACCATCGAAAAAAATTTCTACTAACAAGCAGAAATATGTGATGAGGACTTGATCTTAAGTACTTAAGTTCTAATCAAATAATACTTGCCCATATAACAACACTATTTTTTCGCAAAAAGTTTTGTAATTCATGTGAATTAATTTTCATACCTTGACTGAATTATCAAATACTAGAATAGCCTGACCGATTCTGCTTTGAACGAGTGACCCAATTACTTGCGCTGTCCATCCAACGTTTTCGAATGTTCCTATCATATGTCTTAAAATGATTGTGACAACAAATTCAATCATGCAAAGTATTAAAGAATCCCTGGCAAAAATTACTGAAAAAAATGCATAAGTATCAGTTTCTACATAAATATTATTTTTCGTGAACTCACTTATATTTGGTGGATATTCACTTGAATCTGGAAGTTCATATGTCAAGTTTTTTATGTACAGGAAATGAAATACTATATTGGCAATAATTAGATAGAATCTCTCATTTCCTGCTGCATTCAAGAACAAGGTGAATAAAGTCACTGTTATTATAGCTACAAATTAAAGTAAATTATTACTTATGTCATATATAAAGGCTTTTTCAATAGGGACTTGACAACTTTTAATTCAATTTGTGAACGCACCCTTTCACTAATCATCGAACTGTCACTGCCAATTTATTCAGTAAACTTAACATTTTCATCATGGTAAAGTACACGAACGAACAACGTCTGCAAATTATAAAAATTTACTACAGAAATTCGGAGTCGGTGATCGCTACTTTAAGAGCGTTAACTCCGATTTTCGGTCGTAATTCTCGCCCTAGTAGACAGGCAGTAACAAGTTTAGTGCAAAAATTTGAGTCTACATATTCGTTGTGTGATGTTGCCGTGCCAATGAGACAACGTTGAATCGTCCATAGCAAATGATCCAAACCAGTCAATTCCACGGCGTTCTCAAGAGTTGGGCATCGCCCAGACCACTTTATGGCGAATTTTGCGTAAGAATCTTGGTTTACACTCATACAAGATCAAGCTGACTCAAGAATTGAAGCCGATGGACGTTCTCCGATTGGGCTCTGGAAAAGATGCGCCAAGATGATCAATTTCATGGCAAAATCATTTTCAGTGACGAAGCTCATTTTTGGCTCAATGGGTTCGTCAATAAGCAAAATATGCGTTATTGGTCGGGTGAAAATCCACATGTGCTTCATGAAACACCACTTCATCCACAAAAAATAACTGTTTGGTGCGGTTTGCATGCCGGCGGCGTCATAGGGCCATATTTTTTCGTCGACGATAATGATCGTCACGTTACTATGAATGGTAATCGTTATCGCGCCATGATTACCGATTATTTTTGGCCGGAATTGGAAGATATGGATTTGGACAACATGTGGTTTCAGCAAGACGGTGCCACAAGCCACACAGCACACGTTATAATCGATTTATTGAAGAGTAAGTTTGATGAGCGTGCTATCTCAAGAAATGGACCAGTCGATTGGCCGCCTCGTTCGTGCGATTTAACGCCTCTAGACTTCTTTCTTTGGAGCAACGTCAAGTCATTGGTCTATGCCAACAAGCCGACAACGTTGGAAGAGCTCAGAGCCAACATTGAACGCGAAATAGCAGCCGTTTCGGCCGAATTGTGTGGCCGAGTCATCGAAAATTGGGTCCAACGAATCGACCGCTGCAAACGTGCCCGCGGTGGCGATATGAACGAAGTCGAGTTCCATTCATAAATGTTTTGATTATACTTCAACCCGATAATAAAGTTTTCGAAATATCTCTAATGGTCTGCATTTTATTTTGAAAAAAAGTTGTCAAGTCCTTATTGGAAAACCCTTTACATATATATTACAATAACTAAATCAAAATATTTACAAAAATGGTACTGCTAGTAACTAACGAATGCTCAAATAAAACATTTGTTTCAAATGTATTTTTGCAACAAATGATGACTTTCCCGACAAGCCAGTAGGTGCGAAAGTGAACTAACGAATAAGGAAATTGATGTTACCATAAAAAACATGTGTACACCATTGCATGCGACTAAAGCATAAACACTATTTGACATCATATAAACAATACAAATATTTGACAATAGCAAGGAAAAACTAGAAGCATATTATTTTTGATCAGAGCTCAATTTAATTAAAAAGAATCGATTTGTTTATATTGTTCTGTAAGCAATTAATACGTTAAAAATTAATAGACCAAATAATATTATTACGAACCTAGTGCTGGGACAACAATTACTGCCTCGTGATAGGAAGGTAATCTCTGTATAGTAAAAATAAAGTCAAGAGAAGGGTATGTACTATTAGGACAGCAAGCATATTTTCCAGAATTTTTTGAAACAGTCACATTCAATAATTTCCATAATCCATTTGTTTTCTTTTCTATCGCTACCGGATTTTTTGTAAACTGAAAATCAATCTCTTCGCCCGCATGTACCCAAGATCCTAAACGCAAAGTACATTTCTGTTGGTCGTAAGGATATTTTCGTAAATCTGCGATACAGAATGCTTCATGTTTATTAGGTGGTACACAAGTGACTTTTCCTGTATATCGAATAATACAATCGACGCCGCTATCAAATATTCTTTGAACACTGTCTTGGTGAAGTCTATATGGATAAATCAAAGAAATTTAAACATTTAAATACAATTATTTTACAGCTTATTTATTTATGCATTTATTCTTTTGATATTATTGTTATATTACAGATAAATATTAACTTTTGTATCAGGTAAAAAAATTTTGAGAAATATCGAAATATTAGTTAATAGTATTCTTTTATAAATGATTCCGCTAAAAACTAAAACGATTTGGAAATACGAAACCTAATATTTTCTATTTAATTTTTTTGTACCAAATTTTCTCTTGGAAATTCAAGCATTTTCGGAAAAAATTCAATATATTGAATTGTTTAATGACACTGAGCGTTAACCATTACACCACTCGGAGAAAATTATTTATAAATAACCCCCTTGGAATCATAAAAAAAACAATGAACACTGATGTTTGATTTCTGAATCGTATCGAAAACACCACATATGAACACCTGAAGTTTTCGACCTTTGAGCTTCTCTAGTGATGTATTTGCAATGCTCAATTCGATAGATTTTTTGGTCATCGGTCGATCAATATAGAATAAACTTTAGATTCAAATTTAGAAGGTTAAGTTTTTAAGTTAAAATGCGATAAATTATTATCTCACATATAACAAATTCGATTTCCATGAAATTTACTCAAATATTCGAAATTTTTTGACATATTTTTCAGATATTATTTCAGTTGATAGGTAGGCTTACATCTGAACTTCGATTATAAATTAAGTCGGTTGATAGAAAAGTGGTAACTGGCTGACTTATCACGCCGGGAGGCTCGGGATCGAATTCGATGACCTGTCGTCCGAGAAGAGTTTTCATGATTTTCCTTTTTGTTTAAAAGTGTGGTAACAGCCGCACCACAAGCACGGGCGTAATAATAAATCGTAACCTTCCGATGCATCCTCCGTTAAGTTATTAAGGGATGGATTATTATTATCATCCATATCCTCACCACATTCCTTTAATCATCGTCGAAACTTGCTACAAACGGTTTTAAGCACTTAAGTATAGGGCGCGGCAACGACACTTGCTAATTTGAATCCCCATTCAAATTAGCAAGTGTCTTTGCCGCGAACCAAACCCTCTCTACACCCCTCTGCTGTGGAGAGAGTTTGGTAGGTCGAGGGTGGGGATAATTCCCTTGGAAGATGTGAGGTGGGAAGTTTGTTTGCCATCAGCTTCAGTAGCATTGGACGATGAAACAACGCGCATATGCGGTAAAGGCCTACTTTACGGTCGGTCGATCGTCGCCACGCAGCAAGCATTTCGTGCACAATATTCCCGCTTGAGGTCTTGTTCCTCGTAGATAATCGGTTGTTTCCTGGACCGAAATCTTCCGAAGAACTGTAAATGTGCAAAGAAGAAGAATAGGGTTACCGAGATCCTTTAGAACACCACAAAACATTGAGGCAGTAAGACAGTTAATTTTGCGATCTCTTTGCCGCTCGATATGCAGCACGTAGCTAGACGACTTTTTGATCGTTCTGTGAGGCGAACTCTTCATGATGATCTCCATTTTCATATATACAAATTGGCTGTGGTGCAAGAACTCCCCAAACGCGAATAATGCATGCGCTACATGAAAACTTGCCTTACTACGCGTTTGTGATGAGATACATATTCATCGTTTGGTTTCCATGATCGAGAGAAAGCAGCATTAATCCTTACGTCAAGGAAAACGAGAATGCAGTAACCGTGAATTTTAAGCGATATGTCAACATGATTGAGAACTTCTTCAGCCCAATTTTGAATAAATATACGATGCAGATATATGGATTCAGACACACACATACATATTTCTCTGAGCACCTGATCTCCTTGAGGGCGATCTTGCCAGACGCTCTTGCTTGATTTAGCCTCTCACGACTACTTTTTATAGGGATATCTGAAATCCATTGTTTACATCGCTCGTCCAAGGGCCCTAGCCTACTAGAAGGAGTACATTGGCCAAGCAATAACCGACATACCAATCGTTATGTTCAAAAAAATCGACCAAAACTACAGAAACCAAGTAAATCGGCGTATTGACAATGAGGGGCCTAACATTATTTTTAAAATCGTGTCATGTAGTGAATTTTTTGAATTATTTAGGGGTCGATAAATCAATCTGCTATAGGAGATGGCGCCACTGGTTTCGTCAAAATTTTTACTATTTTTCCTATTTCCAACACATTTTTACTATTTACGAAACAGAAATGTTGATGTCGAATTAAAGTCAAACCTGATCGTCAATAAATAATAACACAAAACGCGTTGAACAGTCTGATTGAGTAAAATACTCATTTCATAAAGTAATACTCACTTATTGTACAGGGACAAGTCTGGAGTCCATATTGAACTTGAACTGAAATGTACAACATCTATACCATCATAATTTGATGGAGTCCACTTGAGGTGATCATCCGACCATGCCTAAATGGTAAAACAATGAATAAATCAATTACGAACCTACTTGTTTTCGTAACGAAAGTCAGTTATTATACATATTAAAAAAAAATAGTACTAGAATCGCTAAACTGGTCAAATATGTGCTGAGTTGTAACTTAGTGAACTAGAAAAAATAAAATAACTCAAATATACTTTAAATAACAAAATTAGTGCGTGAATAAAGAAGAAATAATTTTTATGAGAACACCGACATTTACATTTTTGGCCATAATAAAAGCAAATTTAATTTTTTTGCTTTTTGTCGTATTTATTAAAGATGTATGTACATACATTAAAATTTAAATTATCACAGATTCTTGTAAGCTGACGATCTTAAAATTTATATAATAATTAGAAGATGAAGACAATTTGTTATTTAAAGTAGATTTTATTTTTAAATGATGCAAAAAGACCTTAATATTTGTACTAGAGACATACAATTAAGTAAACACAGACGGCAGCGTAAGTCTACAAGTCAGATTAACAATGAAAACTGTTAATTAATACAAAGAAAGTCAATTAGTTATGTATTGGTCGTTTTCTTCGATAAAATTTTGCCCTCTTTTAGTGAGTTTCATAATTCTTCGTTCGTAAAAGGACTTACCTTTATCGTCGAAAAAATTATCACAGCCTTATGTGAATCGAACGTCATACTATATAAGGAATTTTGAAGAGAACGAAACAGGTAGAAGAATGAAGGTGCAAGACCTGGAGACTATGGTGGATGTAGCAGCACATCCTATTGTTAGAATCTATTTTACATTTCGATAATATTTTATTGCTATCGCTGTATATTGTTATGCAAAAATGGGGCGTGTATATTAAAATTAAATAATTTCCAATTCATATTCATTTTCGTTATTTTGCACTATCCATTGATGTGCATTTCATTGAAATTATTTTTTATCGACTAGGTTCCGTTATTTTTATATATTAATACGTATTTTCTATATTAATAGTTAATCTCTAAAAATGATATGGTGCGCCATCTGCGTTATACAAATTCAATTCTCATGTATATTCATTTGCAATGTCCTAGTCATCTCGTATTTTTTATTTGTGACGTATTGGTTAGCATTTTATAGCTGGCCGAGCCACATGGATCCGCTCTGTTTTGTAAATCTACATTGGGTGTGCGTGTAAATACACGCACACCCAAAAAATTGAAAGGAAAGAAGTGGACGTGGGTTGTTTAATTAAGAAAAAGTTTCTTTGTTACAGTATGTCGGACTACGATACATCAATCGATGATTTGTCGATCTACGAGTTATAAGATATATTTCTTAGACGATAAATTTGCACTAGCGTGGATAAGGACGTCCATTTTGACTTTCTGAAATTATAACTTTCACAGAGGATTCATTCACGGATTAAACAACCCCTTTATCTTAGTAAGGTAGGATTAATGAGTCTTTGTATTATTTGTGTTTAATTTAGGCTTTGTTTTATATGTTACGTGTGATTTTTGACACGACATTCTCGGCGATCGGGAAAAATATCGTATGAAGCAGGTGGGAAGCCACTTTAACGGTGTGATCCTATTTCATATAAATCGGGGCTTGCATAAAGTAACAATCTTATATTTTTTATGTTAACAATAGATGCGCAACTCTTCAAAGACAATACTATAATTAAGACGTGTTTATTCGTTCAGGCAACTGAATTTTCTTATCGGCATTTTATTAAACTGAACTAAAGGAGTAAATCATGTCAAACTAAAGGAGTAAATCATGAAACGAAATTTATAGATCTGACCTTTGCTAATTAAGATCCCTAAAATGATATAACTTTTCCTTCATTTTTATTTTTTCGTATTGTTAACGAAAACTATAATATAACATTTAAAATTGTGATATCTATACCTCCTGTGTTAACCAGTATACGTATATTTGGGGTATCATATGATCGTATATTGTTATTTTTTCTTTTCAAGAGTTACTTATCTATATTATTTGAAATTATGTAATACATATTTTAAAATCGATAGCTCATTTAATTTTCTGTCTTGTAATATAATACAAACGTATTTTTATACATCGCGAAATTCAATGTTATTAAGTTATGATATTAAGGTTTCTTTATTTTCTTAATAAAATATTTAATTGTTATTGATACTCTGGCGCTTCTTTCTCTGATTATAGGGTTTATTATAAAACTTTTCCTGATGTAACAAAATTGGTGCATCCGAATTTTGTTCCTATACATACCAAAGCACGGTTTTTTCTTTTTTTTTCACGTACTTCAGTATTGGCACGCACTTCTAGGGATTCAAATGCTGTGGCGCCCATTTATAAGATCTTGTATTGAGAATCCTCCCTAACTAGGAATTACGGGCATTGTAGTATTAATCTTTAAAATCTTTAAAATTCAATGTTTTCGAACCCTTTACATAATGTGCTCGGTACGTTTTTAGATTGTGGATTCATTCAAACTATCTAATTGCCGATAATACATTATTGAACTAATTGTTTCTTTTCTTGTTAGGAAATTGAAAAATATGACAACTTTAAAATCCCATCACATTGAGAGAATAATCCTTCTTTGATGAATGTCTTCTTTCGATAACATTTAAGATGAATCTTCAGGTCAAAACCATTTTCACAACATATTGTTATATAAACAATTCACCAGTTATCAGTCTCTTCAACAAAGTATCGTTTTCCACACACTTAACAAGCATATCGCACATCACAGATTTTTATGCATGCTGTCAAGTGAACTTCTTTGAGTTCATGAGAAACGTTGCTAAGATTAAGATCATCAGCACAGAATTCGATGGTATTGACATTCACTAAGCAGTACACAACTTTTTACAAGTTAGACGCACGTTCTTTTATTTAATATAACGAAAATGCATTGGTCATCTCTTTTCAAGTTCTTATAAAATTTCAAACACAACCAAATTGCTCAATTTTTTCTTCTTCTCTTTGTGAAACTAAAAGAGTAAAATAAATACATAGCACATTTTGCTATTTCATTTTCGATTTTCTATAAACACAACCAAATACCTCATTTTTGTTCCAAAATTAACCATAAGCCATCATATACCATAGCATAAAGCTAGATGCGAATGACTCGAATAGTTGCAAAAATGAACTAGCACCATCTGTTGCAGAAACGTGTGATGACTTGTCTGACAATCCAATTAATAAACTAAGACTTTTACACTCAAGTACATGATATATAGAAAAAAAAATACAAGAACAGAAATGGAAAAACAACATTAGGAGAATTTAAATTTATAGATAATTATGAGTTGTACAAATTTGAAAAAACAATAGTGAAAATAGTAAATTTGACAAACATCTATATATATATATATATATATATATATATATATATATAAATGAATGTTTGTCTGTATGTCCTTTATAGAATCGTAAACTATGCAATTGATCATGTGATGATCTTTAGCAAAGTTGTTGTGCATGAGCCCACAAAGATTTCTAAGTCGGTACGACCAATTTTCGACAGATGGCGCCACTGCCATTCCAATGAATTTCATATATTGCCGCGACAGTTCATGCTGATTTGAATTGAAACGAAAACAGCGAACGAATGATGTTTCGAGTTGTGGGTGACATAAGAATTTATGTAAATTGTGAGATTCATATCCGGCTCACATTGAACAGACAATATTATGCGTATTTTTATATTTGGGAGCGTTTTTCGAATAGTTTTGTGCATTTCAGTGTGAGTTAAATTAATTGAATTAATTAATTAACTAATTAATTAAATTAATTGAATTAATTAATTTAATTAATTTTATTCATTCTCTACAGTGAATTCACGAAGATCATTGAATGTGTATGTGAAGGATCTGACTGCTGATTGACGTTCCGAACGCATTTGCTATGCAGTTTTTTTCGGATATCATCGTGAGTGGAATTAATCGATTTCTACAATTCTCGAATGCGGATTTTTTTAACTTAAAATTTTCCTCAGCGAATTGGTGATCACCGTCAATATTAACATTTCCATCCGTATGTGAACAGTCGGTTCAATTGGATTGGATAGATTGTGAGATTCGGATTGCTGATTGACATCTAATAAATTTAAACACATTTTTCACGTCGTTCCCGTACAATTATGCCTCCAAAGCGACAAGCAAATGGCCGATCTACACCTCAAGCACGGAAGAAAAGAGCATTACGAGCCTCAGAATCAGATGAGCAACGAGCATTAAGGCTGGAAAATCTTCGAGTATATGCCACTGAGACCCGTTCGTCTGAATCATCTGAACAACGAGAAGTGAGGTTAGAAACTGATCGAATACGTACTACTCAGGCCCGTTCGTCTGAGACAACTGAACAACGGGAAAGAAGGCTGGGAATTGTTCGAATAAGCACCGCTCGATCAAGACGAACACTGCACGCTGATTTAAATCTTGGTGCATTCCATTGACAGTAATAATGATTACAGTCTTCATCCAAGTGTCGTCATTGTAAAAATGGATAAAATTTGCATGTATTGTAGCCCCCTCAAATTTAAGAACGAAACGCCAGGAATGTGCTGCGCCAGTGGAAAAGTTAAACTGCCAGAATTACATCCACCACCCGAACCACTATCAACGTTGCTATCAGGTGTTACACGTGAATCGAAGCATTTCTTGGAAAACATCCGCAAATACAATTCATGTTTCCAAATGATATCGTTCGGTGTAACGAACATCGTGCGCGAAAATTACATGCCAACATTCAGCGTCCAAGGGCAAATTTATCATCGTGCCAAATCGCTTCTACCATTGCCGGACGCAGATCACAAGTTTCTTCAAATTTCATGGCAAACAGTGATGAACAAATTGAACAACGATGTCATTATAATGCGGACACTAGACGAGAAATCGTGGCTGCGTTACAAGCCCTTTTCGATCAACACAATGAATTAGTTCAGTTGTTTAAAACCGCCATTCAACGAATACCAACCGATGACTACGCAATTGTAATTCGAGCAGACAAAAGAATCGTTGGCCAACACGAAAGACAGTTCAATGTACCAACAATCGATGAAGTGGCGATCGTGATAGTTGGCGAAGAATTCGAATCGCGCGACATAATCGCAGGAGTGGTGACGTTCAGCGAGTCTTCGAAACTAATCGCTCATACGAGAGATTGCAGTATCCGATTCTGTTTTGGCAAGGAGAAGATAGATATCATTTCAACATCAAAATGAGAAATCCACAAACAGACGAGGAGACGAATAAGAAAGTCAGTGCCATGAATTATTATTCGTATCGATTGATGATTCGTCAAGACGCTGAGAACCACATTCTGAAATGTCGGCAATTGTTCCATCAATACATCGTCGACTATGGGATGAAATTAAAGAACTTTTGTTAGCTGGACAATCATCTTCGGACCGCCACGACATTACCGCACGCGTATTTAAACAAAAATTGAAAACTTTGATGGATTTTATTATCAAGCATCACATTTTTGGAGAGACACGCTTCTGGATGTATTCCAATGAATGGCAGAAAAGAGGATTGCCACATGCACATATTTTGGTTTGGTTAATCAACAAAATTACGCCAGATCAAATTGACCAAATCATCTCAGCAGAAATACCAGATAAAGACATTGATCCAGACTTATTCGACATCGTTACCAAAAATATGATTCATAGTCCATGTGGCGCATTCAACAACAATTCACCATGCATGTCTGATGGAAAATGCACGAAACGATACCCAAGAAACTTAGTTTCTAATTCCATCTCGGGCAATGACGGATACCCACTGCATTGTCGACGATCAGTTGAGGATGGCGGCAAATCCATCGTTCTGAAAGTACGAAACGTTGATATTGAAGTCGACAATTGTGTTGTGCCATATTCACCGTTGCTCTCAAAGACCTTGAAAGCACACATTAATGTTGAGTATTGCAATTCAGTGAAGTCGTTCAAATACATTTGCAAATATGTCAACAAAGGAAGCGACATGGCAGTCTTCGGAGTAGGGAATGTGGCCGTACCGCTCGATGAAATTAACCAATACCTTAGACCCTACATTAGCAGCAATGAAGCAGCATGGCGCATCTTATCATTTCCAATCCATGAACGACATGCAACAGTAGTACACTTGGCGGCGCATTTCGAGAATATACAGCACGTGTACTTCACAGCAGATAAATGTACGTGCAAGAGCATTGGTTCCACCTGCAAACTGCATTTTACTACTATTGCAAAGACTCTACTTTGTTCTGAGGTACTGCAATTTTACACATGGAATGTATCGGCTAAAAATATTCAATGTCGCAAACAAGGTAAAGCAATTGAAGGACATCCCAATTTGTATTCCAGTGACGCATTGGGTCGTCTGTATACTGTTCACCCGAACAATACAGAATGCTTCTATCTGCGATTGCTGTTAATCAATGTACGTGGACCGTCATCCTTCCAAGATTTAAGAACAGTCAACGGTCCGCTGTGCGCCACTTATCGCCAAGCTTGCCAGGAACTAAATCTTCTTGAGAATTACGCACATCGGGACACTGCACTCGCTGATGCATCGAATACTGCTCGATCACAGCAAATACGCACGTTATTTGCCATAATATTGACAACCTGCTTCCTATGTAATCCAAGAGATCTTTGGGAAAAATACAAGGACTACATGAGTCAAGATATTCTGCATCGATTGCGCGCTGCGAATCAAAATCCGGGCATTCAATTCCACCAAACGTGTATAATGAGGCATTGATTTTGATTGAAGACATATGTTTGGCAATAGCTAACAAGGCACTGGTGCAACTGGGAATGCCTGCTCCGAACCGACCAGCGAACGACCTTTTCGATCGTGATTTGCAACGAGAAACACACTTTGATTCTTACGAACTGGGGACATTTGTTCAGACAAATCTTCCGCAGTTGGTTCCAGAACAATGCATGACAGAATTATGCGTGCAATCACAGAACAAAGCGGCGGACTATTTTTCATAGATGCGCCCGGTGGTACAGGCAAGACTTTTCTTCTTTCACTTATTTTGGCAACCATACGATCACAAAATAATATTGCACTGGCCATTGCATCATCTGGAATTGTGGCAACTCTTTTGGATGGTGGCCGAGCAGCGTATTCAGCATTGAAACTGCCGTTGAATTTGCAAAATACTGAAGCACCAACATGCAACATCAGCAAAAACTCTGGAATGGGCAAAGTACTCCAAACGCGTCAAATTATATGTCTCACAAGAAAGCATTGGCAGCGCTTGATCGCACACTACGAGATTTGAGAAGAAACGCACGGATCTTCGGTGGCGCACTCATTTTATTATCTGGTGATTTTCGACAAACACTGCCGGTTATACCACGTTCAACGCCCGCTGATGAACTTAACGCATGTCTCAAATCATCAGTTTTATGGCGTCATTTACAGAAATTGACTTTGAAAACCAACATGCGTGTAGAACTACAACGGGATGCATCGGCTAGAAATTTTGCAAAACAATTAATGGATATTGGAAATGGGCGAATGCAAATTGAAGAATCTACGCAATGTATCACCCTGCCAGCAAACTTCTATAAGATCACAGAAAGCATAAACGAATTAGTGCAGAAAGTTTTCCAAACATTGCACAGAACTACCAAAATCATCAGTGGCTCAGTACGCGTGCTTTATTAGCGGCAAAAAACATCGATGTCAATACCATCAACTTCACCATTCAGAATGGAATACCCGGCGAAACGACAACATAACATATAAGTCCATCGATACTGTGGGGAATCAAGACGAAGCCGTCAACTATCCAACTGAATCCTTGAATTCACTTGATTTGCCAGGCATGCCACCGCACGTTCTTACATTGAAAATTGGCGTACCCATCATTCTTCTTCGAAAGATAAATCTACCACGACTTTGCAACGGAAGCAGACTCTCAGTCAAGAAAATGATGAACAATGTTATCGAGGCAACAATTTTGACTGGAAAATTCAAAGGTGAAGACGTACTGTTGCCACGTATCCCAATGATCCCGACAGATATGCCATTCGAATTCACGCGTTTGCAGTTCCCGTTACGACTCGCTTTCGCAATGACTATCAACAAAGCACAAGGACAATCGTTGCAAATGTGTGGATTAAATTTGGAGAATCCATGCTTCTCACATGGGCAGCCTACTCACGCGTCGGAAAACCTTCTGATTTATTCGTTTACGCACCAGATGGAAAAACAAGAAATATTGTGTATCCCACAGCACTTCAATAAATATCGAATTGAAACGAAACGCTGCAATGTCACAATTTTTTCAAAATGAACAAAATCAATAAAATGACTCAAAATGAATTGAATATTTGTGTAATGTCTTTCCTTCAAATTTATTTTAGTTGGTGGCGTAGCAACGCGCGCAGGGTTCAGCTAGTGCTAGAATAAAAGAAAGAACTGTTTCAATAATTCTTTAAACACACCACAGTTTACCACAGTTAGACACATTATATATAATCATCCAATGTAGTTGAAATACACCAGCATTACCGAATAAATTATCTTGTTATGGCGTTTCATTACGAACATCAACAAATTAGGTACCAACTTTCGCTTATTACAACGTTATAATTCAGATAACGTAGACTCTTTTTCTTAGATGATTTTAGCTATAAAATAATCAGCAAACATATTGCTACTACACACCCAAGTAATTATGCAAGAAGATGTTTGCTTTTACACTAATGTCCAAGACTGCTTGCATTGAACTAACATGATCTTCCTGCTACTTCTTCGAAAACACAACCAAAACTAAATTCACTATATCATAATTTTGGGTAACCAATGAACATATACGGAATATTTTTACCGGTTTAATCTATAACTATAACGGCAGATAATTATGTAACTTCAAAATTCCATAATATTTTCCTGTCTGTAATTTTCGTTAAAAAAATACTGCGAGCATCTTGAGTATGTTTCTCAGGACTTCGGGCAATATGACGGAATCGGGGATGGAACCGGACTCCAAAGAGGTGCGTGGGATCAAACGAGGCTTGATATTGTTTGCGATATTTGTTCGATACCGGAGCCGGATGCTTCTTTTGACGCAGTTATGTGCGTGGAGGTTTTTGAGCATTTACCTGACCCGCTGGCGGCGCTTGACGAATTAACCCGTATCTTGAAACCCGAGGGCTATCTGATTCTTACCGCCCCCTTTTGTTCTTTCACTCATTTTGCGCCCTTTTTTTTCTATACAGGGTTTTCCGGCTATTGGTACGAGAAACACCTGGCAGAAAGGAATTTGGAAATTGAAGAACTTTTTCCTGTCGGAAATTATTTCTCATTGCTTGACCAGGAGCTTGAGAGGCTTCCGGGGATGCTGCAACGCTATGGAAGGAGGAAGCGTTCCTTTTTTGAACGGATCAGCATGCGAATCACACGGTCTATTCTTTGTAGGGCAATGAAAGAAGACAGTGGTTCGCAGGAATTTGCGAATTTTGGCCATTGTGTTTTGGCAAGGAAGAAGTGACTCCGCTCGGGTGCGGCTGTTCCCATTTCGTTGGTCTTAAATAGGTATTGACGAGCGTATGCAGTATATCCCCTGCCTCGAACGACGACTTTCGCTATGATGGAGCCAATTCTCTCTGTAATCATGGCGGCCCGGAATGTGGAAACGACCATTGAGGATGCGCTGAACTCCCTTGTGTCCCAAACATTCAAAGACTTCGTCGTTTATATTGTGGACGACGGTTCGACGGACTCTACCCGAGATATCCTTGAACGCTATGCAAAACGTGATGAGCGGTTTCGTGTTTTCCATAACGAAGAGAGTATGGGGCTTGCCGCTTGTTTGAACCGTTGCATCGAACTCGTTACATCCCCCTATATTGCCCGAATGGATGCGGACGATATCGCCATGCCGGAACGGTTTGCGCGGCAAATGCGTGTTATGCGGGAAAACCCCGCTCTTGATGTATGCGGTACCTGGATTGAGTATTTCGGGGAATTGTCGGGGATAGAGAAAAAACCTTTATCGCATGAAGACATCGCCGCTGGTTTGCTTTTTCGCAATACGATGGCCCATCCGACAATAATGGCCAAGTCCGGGATCATGAAAAAAATATGTTATGATCCGTCGTTTATGCGATCTCAAGATTACGAACTTTGGTCTCGCATGATTTATGATCATAGTGTCCGGTTTGCAAATTTGCCGGAACCACTATTACGCTACCGGACGCATGTCAGTAATTTTTTTCTGCCCTGGCATATTGAAGTGCTGCGGAAAAACCTTCATCGGCTGGGGATCGTCGCTACGGACAGAGAGCTTGCGCTTCATACAAAACTATCTTTAAATGATAAAGACCAAACGGGTACGATTGCAGAAGGCGTAAGTTGGCTCAATAATATTCACAAGCACAATGAAGAATGCCGGTTGATAAAACGGAATAATTTATCCGCCGTACTGGGTGCCTGTTTTATTTCCAATCTCCAAAGGATTTCTCCGGGAGAGTTTTGGTCAAGCTTCCAGAATGTTTTTTTTGCGGACAGGAAAGGGAAAGTATTACTTTTGCTCCGGGCAATAAAAAAAGGTTCATCCGGTTGAAGAGTACTTTTGACAAAAAATATGGACATGGGTTCCAATCGAGATCAAGCAACCGATCATCGAAAAGGCGGAATCACCATGTCCACGAGTTTTATTTACCACGCCATCGGCCTGTCGAGCTACGAGTATGTGCACCAAAAATTTGAAGGGGGGAGCGTCTCGTTCCGGGTCAGGCCAAAATGGCGACTTCTGCGTTGCGCAGCCTGCAAATCGAAACAAGTGACCCGACGGGGTTTGTCTTTGCGAAAGCTGCGCAGTTTGCCCCTTGGCCGCAAGCCCATTTGGCTGTTGATTGAAGTGCCGCGTGTCCGGTGTGCCGCTTGCGGCTGCGTCAGGCGCATCCACCTCGATATTGCTGAAGCGAGGCGGAGTTATACACGGGCTTTTGCTCGGCACGTTCTTGAGTTGACCAGAATCATGACTCTTAAAGATGTGGCGCTGTTTCTCGGTATCGGCTGGGAAAGGACATCCTCAAACGCAATCTGGCCCGGCGCTTTGCTCGACCGAGGTTACGGCAGGTGCGGTATCTGGCCATAGACGAGATCAGCGTTCGCAAAGGGCACAAGTATCTTACGCTTGTGATGGACCTTGATTTTGTCGGCGATGGCAAGGGGACAAGGGACCCGTTTTGGGCCATGCTTCGCCGTTCCCGCGCACAGATCCAGGCTGTGGCAACGGATATGAGCGCCGCCTATATCGGCGCGGTATTGGAACATTTGCCTGGCATCCCCCTGGTCTTCGATCATTTTCATGTGGTCAAGCTGATGAACGAAGCTCTCACGCAAATCAGACGGGGTCTGCATCACGAGTTGAAAGATGTCTTCAAGAAGGTTCTGAAAGGTACCCGGTGGATTTTGCTTAAAAACCCTGAAAACCTTTCAGCGGAGCATGATGAAGCAGCCAAGCTGCAGGAGAGAAACTCAACGCCCCCCTGGCAACGGCCTACTATATGAAGGAAGACCTGCGGCAATTCTGGAACCAACCGGACAAGGAAACAGCCCTTGTGGTTATAGACAGTTGGATAGAGCGCGCCATGTCGTCGGGAATCGGCCACCTTGCTCGCATGGGGAATACCATTGCCGGGTGCAAATTCGGCATCCTGAACTGGTACGACCATCCCATATCGTCGGGGCGTATGGAAGGAACAAACAACAAAATCAAAGTGCTGAAACGAATGGCCTACGGGTACAGAGATATGGAGTTCTTCAAACTCAGAATCCTCGCCATTCACGAGGCAAAGTACGCTTTAACCGGATGAGCCTAAAAAAAATGGTCTCTCAGCGCATACTGCTATAAAGAGAGCGAAACGTGTGCTTCTCCCGCCAGCTTGGGGGGATAGACGGCACCTGTGCTTTATTGCCAAAAGAGTGCCTTTCGTTAGCTGCATAGCGTTTGTTGCCAAAATTTTCCAGGAGTCCGTATGATCGCGCCGATTCTCGTTTTCCCGTATAACCGTCCACCGCATTTCGAGCAGACGATCAAAGCGTTACAGGCGAATACTATGGCCGCGGATTCAGATCTCTACATCTATAGCGACGCTCCTAAAGATGCGGCAGCGGAGGAACCCGTCAAGCGCGTACGGGAAATGAGCCGCGACATTACAGGGTTTCGCTCTGTCACGGTCACTGAGCGGGAACGTAATCTGGGCCCGAGCGAGTCGTTTCGGCAGGGTATCGAAAAAACACTTTCCATGCATGATGCCGCCATCATTTTTGACGATGATACAATTTGCTCGCCGCGTACCCTTTCCTTTTTTAACCTTTGCCTGGAGCGTTACAAGACGGTACCAAGCGTGTTTTCCATTACTGCCTGGCGCCCTCCCCCATCTCTATTCTCCATTCCCGAATCGTATCCATACGATATCTTTTTTATGCCGCGCAACGCTTCCTGGGGCTGGGCAATCTGGAAAGACAGATGGGAAAAAATAGACTGGGGACTTGGCGACTACGAAAATTTCAAGCGACGGGAAGTGCTTTGCAGAGCCTTTGCCGAGTACGGTCAGGATATGCCGAAAATGCTTGATGATCAGTATCACGGCAGGATAAACACCTGGGATATTCAAATCTCTTATGCACAGTTCAAACATCGCGCGGTCACGGTTTATCCGACGATATCATATACCGCGAATATCGGTTTGGACGGTTCAGGAACACATTTTACGGAACCCACATCGCGCTATGCCACCACACTTGGGGTAACTCCTGAAAATCCGCGGCTGCCGGACCATATTTTTGTGGATGCCGGTATCGCCGCCGCATACCGAAAAGTATACGCCCCAACGCCGCTATGGAAGAGGGCGGTGAACAAGGCTTTGCGGACAATTTGCGGGAAAAATATTCTATCCGTATGATTTTCCGCTATTCGGAAACCGCGAGAGCTTCAGGTTATGATTTTACACGACACCGGGAATGGAATGAAGATTCTTGAATGTAACACCTATGACGGCGGAGGCGGCGCCGCGATTGCCGCACGGCGTTTGCATGGCGCGCTTCGTAAGCTCGGGGTGCGTTTGCGCATGGTCGTGAAAAGTAAAAACGGTGTCGATCCCACGGTGTGCTCCCTTCCGCAATCACGCATCGCCAAGGCTGTTCACTGGGGGCCCGGCTATGCCGAAACTTTTCTCCCAAAGCTGTTGCATTCGCCTCCCCCCGAAGCCCGCCATACGACTTTTTCTTTTCTGCCCTACGGCAACTACCGGGCCATTAACCGTTATGATTACGATCTGTTGCACCTGCACTGGATTACAGGCGGCTTTCTTTCCCCCCACGCTATCGGGCGCGTTCGGGGCCCGATGCTTTGGACGCTGCATGATCGGTGGGCTTTTACCGGAGGGTGTCATGTGCTGCAAGGCTGCTCCCGTTATCAGGATAGCTGCGGCGAATGCCCCCAACTTGGCAGCAAGATGGGGTGGGATTTGTCACGCCTGTGCTGGCGGAGCAAAAAATCCGCATATGCGCGTCATGATATGACCATTATCTGCCCGAGTCGGGAGATGGCGGAAGAAGCGCGGCGGAGCAGCCTTCTGGGAGACCGGGATATCCGCGTTATCCCTAATGGCGTTGACACGGATGTGTTTCGCCCCTTTGATCAGCGGACGGCGCGAGAGCTGCTCGGCCTGCCCCAGGACGATGTGCCGGTGCTGCTGTTTGGCGCTGTCGGCGCCACATCGGATTACAACAAAGGGCATGACCTGTTGCGGAATGCCTTGTCGCAATTGCAGTGTGCCGGGTTGCGATACCGTTGCCTTGTTTTTGGCGCGGACGCTCCCGAGGGGGCAAGCGCCTCGGCAGACGAGATTGTTTACTTGGGCTTGCTCGGGGACGAACTTAGCTTAATGCTTGCCTATAACGCTGCGGATGTGTTTGTATGCCCTTCGCGGGAAGAATCTTTTTCGCAAACGACGTTGGAATCTTTAGCATGTGGCACGCCTGTGGTTGGATTTTCGGTTGGCGGCATTCCTGATATGATACGGCATGGGGAAAACGGCTGGATTGTAACCCCATACGATACCCAAGCCATGGCGCACGGTATTGCAACGTTGCTGGAAGATAGGGAATGCAGACGCAGACTGGGCGAAAACGGAAGAGAGACCGCCCTCCGCGAGTTCGACCTTGCGCATATCGCCGAGCAATATGTCGCGCTATACCGAGATGTTCTGACTTTCGTTTCCCCTGGAAAAGTACATTTATGACAGATCCCTTTTTTTCCATCATAACCGCTACATATAACGCCGCCCCAAGTCTTCCGGCTCTTCTGGACTCTCTCGCCGCGCAAACGTGCCGTGATTTCGAATTGATCGTACAGGACGGCGCTTCGCAAGACGGCACGTGCGCCATGGTGCGGCAATATGCGGCTCGACTTTCCATCTCGATCGTTTCGGAGCCGGATTCCGGCATTTACGATGCCTGGAACAAGGCGTTGCCGCGTGTTCGGGGCGAGTGGGCACTTTTTCTCGGCGCCGATGATCGGCTTGCGGGTCCGGAAGTTCTTGAAACGTGTAAAGCGCTGCTGAAAAAGTGCGCACGTGACGTTCGGTACGCCGTCGGCGGAGTTTCGCTTTGTGATGCGGCGGGAAGCGTTCGTTCCTTCATGCCCGGCGAGGCAGAAAGTGTCGCGGCACATTTGTCGAAGGGCTACGCGCCATTCTGGCAAAATGGGCTTTTCCACAAAGCCGGGCTTTTCACAGAAAACCATTTTGACCCATCATTACGTATTTTTGGCGATTATGACTTCATTTGCCGCACATGGCAGGACGACAAGGCTGTGAAAATTCCTGTTGACGTCGCTCATATAACTCTGGGGGGGGTGTCAAACAGCCCGCGGCACTTGGTGCGCGCTCGATTGGAAGCGTCAAGGATTTCATTGCAACATTATGGCTTCAAAGGGCTTCCCGGTTTGGCCCTGGCAGTCGCCAAGGCGGGGGTGGTGCAAGGCCTCTGGACTGCCTTGGGGGAAAAATGGGCAGTTGCGCTGCTCAATCGTATCCGTAAAGCCCGCGGGCTCGATCCCACCTGGGTGGGGCACAGTCCCGATACGGAACAGTGCGCGCCGCCTGCCAGAGTTCTGAACAGAGGCTATCTTTACCATAACAGATTCGCCATAGCCGCCTGCTCTCTCGCAGATGCCCTTTTGCGACTTTTGCCATTCGGGAAGCGGAGGCTTCCGGGAAAAGCAGATGCGATTTTATTGATCAAGCCGGACCATCTCGGCGATGTCTATTTGGCCGGCAGCATTCTTCCCCTGATTAAGAAGCAATTCCCTCAGGCCAATATTGATGTTGTAGCAGGGTCATGGAGCAAAGCAATAGTATCGGCATTACCCGGTATTCGTGACGTCGTTATTGTCGATCACTGGATGCTGAACAGGAATGCATGTTCCACAGGGAAGAAAATACTGCACTTTATTCTTTCTTTTTGCCGGGCTCTCGCAACGATCAGGGCACGTCATTATGATATCTGCATATGCCTCAGGAGTTTTGGCGGGAACCTCATCAGTCTGGGATATTTGAGCAATTCTGCTTTTCTGGCGGGGCACGGCACGGGCGGCCTGGGTCCGCTGCTCGATGCGGAAGCTTCCTGGCGCGCCGGGTGCCATGAAGTGGAGCATTTTATGGAAGTTCTAGAACTCTGCGGTATCCACAATGTTCCTCTTGGAAAACTTCAATATCCGCCCCTTGGGAGGGCCGATGCCGCTTTATATGAAAAAGCCAGGGAGAAAATAGGGCTTACGCGAAAGATTCCTTATATGGTGATATCGCCATGCAGCGGGCACCATTCGAAAATGTTCCCCGCCGAATATTGGCGTAGCCTGATTTCCCGCTCACCGGCGATGCAGTTTGTCGTGAGCGTGTCTCGCAAAGAAGAGGCGGAAGCAAAAACAATCGCCGATGGCTTGGCGAACACCTGCGTTGAGGCTGGGGCCTTTGCTTTGCCTGAGCTTTTTTCGCTTTTACAGGATGCTGTTCATATTCATGCGGTGGATTCTTTCGGGGCTCACCTTGCAGGGGCTTCCGGCACCCAAACAACAGTTCATTGTCGTTCTTGCGGATCGGATATGAATCAGTTTCGCCCTTTGGGGGTAAATGTGGAATACATTTTTTCTGAAAATTTTTGACATGGTTGGCACGGAGACCGCCGTGAGCAAGAAGTGATGCAAAGCCGGACAAACCAAAATCCCGCCAAACAGGTACGGGTTCTTTTCATATCCTTACGCGCAGACTTTGGCGGCGGGCCCGAACATTTATGGCGGTTGCTGCAACATTTGCCCGACGATGTTCAGGCGGCTGTGGCCTGCCCTCCCGACTACCCCTATTTTGACCGCTATAATGAACTTGTGGGTTCCGATTGTCTTTTTGATCTGCCGCACCGCAAGTTCTCTTTTGGCGCTCTGCTGCGGCTGAAGAGATTCTGCCGTGAAAATGCGATACATGTAATCCATGCACACGGGAAAGGCGCGGGTTTATACGGACGTCTTTTGACTCTGTTGACCGGTACGCCTTCGGTATACACTTTCCACGGTGTCCACATGGGAGAGTACGGTGTTGCAAAAAAACGCCTCTATCGGCTATATGAATGGCTTTTCGCGCATCTTACGTCCCGTGCCATAGCGGTGTCTCACGGGGAATATGTTGAGATTGTCAAAAAAGGTCTTATGCCGGCGGTAAAACTCATGACCATCGAAAATGGAGTTTGCATTCCCGAGCTTCCCGTTTCTTTGCCGACTTCTCCCCCTTGGAAAATTGTTTCCTTAAGCCGTTTTGATTTTCAAAAAAATAGCGCCTTGGTCATTGCTATCGCTCAAGAGCTGGAAAAAAGAGGGGCCGCTGGAGACTTCAGATTTTTCATAGTAGGCGAAGGTCCGAAAAAAGAGTGTGTTATCAACAAGATAGCAATCGGCAAGCTTGCCGCCATGGTAAGTTG
>JAVIWB010003746.1:0-108770 GCA_031893035.1 Dermolepida albohirtum
ACCAATTTGTCAAGGATAATTTGTTAAGAAATCCACATTTATGAATTGGAATTTGTGGCAAAATCTTGAAAATGTTATTAGCGTTATTGATATGAGGATATGGCAATACCAGATATTTTACTTTTCCTCTATTATAATATGTACATATATTAGAGATGATTTTACGCATTATCATACTTAATATTTACTCTAATGTATCAATCTCAGTTTTTAATAAAAAAAAATATTTACTACAGAAGTGGGGAAGTGCAGATTATCTGAAACACAGGAACATAACTGTCATCCGAATCTGAATGAATTATAGACATGCATGAAATGAAAGAAAAACTTTTGTTTTTGTATTGGTGACAGATAAAATGCATCTTACATAAATTTTTTTATAATTTTTGAAAAATTTCTTGCCAATTTGGATGCTGTAAAAATTTTCGTCCATCTTGAATGTTACAGAAATATGAAAAATACTGTTTAGATGTATAGGCAAACTATTCCCTAAATTAGATTGATTTTGCTATGAATATTTATTTAGATTTTTCTTCAAAATCTAGTTGAACTTTCCAATTCGTTTCTAATGTCCAAATGAAACCATTATTGCAATTACGAAGGTTTAATTGTGTCGCTAATTCTGGTTCCAGTTAAATCAATATATGGTACATAATGTTAACGTTTCTCAGAACAAATTACTATTAATTTTTTTAGTGTTAATAATCTAAATAAATCCAGAATCAAATTTGAATTGTTGATCTCATTTCTGATACTGAATTAAATGAACTAAACTGTGACTTCATGATAATTTTTTTATTCTCCATTATTTAAGAAAAGTATCGTCGGTGTTTCTAGCGTCTTTCGCTTTTCTGTGAGTACGGTTATATTTTCTGAACATTCATACCAATATTTCTTATAAAGTTGGTTATAGACTTTCTGGATAACTTGAAAATCAATTTTTTTTTAATTTAAAATCTTTTTCATTTTATTAATCTATGCAATTATCCAAATTCTTTTGCTACATAGATATTTCTTTGTACCGTACTAATTCAGTTTTTAATATGAACCCTTGATTCTAAAAATTTTCAATACAGATGTGGATACTTCAGACACGCATAGGTATTTTTCATCATACGTTAGAATACACAACTCCAGTGGATTTTTGGAAGCTAAAATGTGTGCTCCCAATACATTCAGTACGAAATGATGGTGATGTAAGATCTTTTATAATACAAATGGATATATCTCCACTTTTTTCAAGACATTTGAAGCAGTGGCGGCTGGTCAGGTGAGGCAGGTGAGGCAGTGCCTCACCATCTAAATCTTGGAATTATAACAAGAATAATATGTATACTTTTAAAATTCTTTATAAATTAATTATCATCTTTTATTCAGAATTTATCTTATAAACAATAAGAAAATAGTTTTAAATAAACCGGCATTACAAGCAAAGTACAAATTTATCATTTCATTTTAATTCCGTGCGAATGTACGAGCGCGTATACTTGCCCCGACCAACTTCATGCTTGATCTATGTATATCCCTACTAAACACGAATATTTGAGGCCCGGCCACTCATTGCCTCTCATTGAAAATTTATAACGCACTACAGCAGTCAAAAAAATTCTCAATTTCTATGGAAATTACAGTAAAGTATTAGCTACATATTTAAGATAACAAAGAAGAAAAAATATTCAAAAAGTTAATAGATTTTTCTAACTTTATTGTGAGATTTTTGAATTTTTTAATAATATAGAAAGCATTATTAATAGGATAAATTAAGTATTTATTTAATGATATAAAGATGTCTAAAGGTTTACATTCTTCTTGTACAGTTTCTCAATATTTCCTCCACGCAAATAATATGTTTTAAGTTTTAACAGGAGTATTTTTATTGTTTCAAGTAGATATTCTTTAGATATCAATGTATGTATGTATGTATTATTTAGTCTGAAGCCAATTTGAACTGAGCCTCTCATCGAATCACAATCGCCGAACTACCGAATATACTCGAGGCTGACATTCTCGGCCCGAATCGCAAATTACAGCTTGGGGGAATAACAAAGTTAGGTTAAATATTTTAATATTTGTTTAGTGATATTTTCAGTGATTTAAAAATTGTGAATATGGATTTAGAAAATGTAAGAAATACACAAGACATTGTAGATTTTTTAATAAGAAATACGTTCGTTGTTCTATCGGTAGAAGATCAATTATATGTCAAAAACCTTCCAAGACCAAACCCTGGTTTATCAAAATCTCTTACAATACACGGTAAGTCTAACAGAAATTTCAATAATAATAATAATAATTACGTTTTTTGCTTGATAAGTTTAGAGAATTTCGGGAGTGTGATACATATTTCAGTACTGTATACGAAAATTCGATGTCTGACGAATCTGTTGCACATAAAAGGCGTAGAATTGATGACGTTCCAGATACTAAACAAAATTATAGAAAATTATTTTTCGAAATTCTAGATACGTTTATTAGTCAAATTGAAATTAGATTTATTGATTTAGAAAAACTTGCTTTTTTTGATTTATTAACAGAAAGTAAATTTGAAGAATATTCGAAGGCATTTCCTCAGAGGCTCTTAAATAATTTGTTTGAACAATATAAATTTTTTGATCAAATTCAATTAAAAAATGAATTAGCTGTTATTTATAGTGACATGCAACTCCTTGGTAATTCTAAAACACCATGTGAAATGTTAAGATTTATGCACGAACAAAAGTTAGCCATCTGTATGCCAGAACTTTTTAAATTGCTAAGTATAGTAGTTACCATATCGGTAACTTCCGCGTCCGTTGAGCGAAGTTTTTCCACATTGAAATGTATAAAATCGTATGTTAGAAATACAATTGGACAACAAAGACTTAGTAACTGTGCACTAATTGCAATCGAAAAGGAATTGGTTAAAACGATGACGAGGGATGAACGATTTTATAATGATGTAATTGATTATTTTGCTAACACAAAAAACCGGAGGATACCTTTGCTATACAAGAAGTAAAATCTATTAAATGTAGTTCTACGTGCAATACCAATAAAGGAAATTTTCTGTATTTTAAAATATTTTCATTTTGCATGTAATTTTGAAATTTTATTATTGGATTGTTGTTGATTTATATATATATACATATATATGTATATATTTGTTATATTATTAAATTCTATATTATAATAGGAATGTATTTATTTTTTATTTTTAAATCCTAGAAGATTGAGTTCTTATTTTCGATTAATGTTTTTAGAATTTGTTTGATTTTTTAGAATATTTATTTTCGTTTCACAAGGGTTTGCTTTGAAACTTCGTTTTCCCTTAAAAATCGAATGGGGCGCGATATAGGGTTCAGTTCACGTCTGGCAGCCCGGTTTGTACTGGAAGCCCTATATATATATATATGTATAAACTGTTTTTATATGTAGTAGGTATATAGAGTTTATTAATCAATTGTAAACAATTTTGAATATTTATTATTCTATCTGCCTCACCATGTCAAATACTCACGAGCCGCCACTGATTTGAAGTGCCTGTCTAATTGAGCTTGTTGCTCTTTGCTTCATTCATTGAGTGGGTGTACTCTTTTGTCTCTTCATTTTATATGCCTATAGTCCAATACTTATCTATGTAATTAACATCAATTGTGACTTATTATTGCGCGTCTTGCAATAGTAATCATTCTAAGTAAATAAATTGATTATTAGTGATAGAGAAATTGTATCATCCGAGTCGGCGTCGAGCTTGCGGTTTTGTGGGTTGACCTAACGATGGAGAAATTGGATAATCCGAGTTGGTGTCCAGCTAGCGCTTTTGTGGGTTGTTGCTCGAACCAAGTAGAGCTTCAGCGTAACTACTTAAGCGACGCAGTCACTAACAAAGGTTACCAAAAATGAACAAGGAAAGAACATTCATAACGGTGTTTTTAGCTTCTTTCGTTTTTTTAAAATTATCTCATCTGTGAGTATGGTTATATTTTCTAAACATTCGTACTGATATTTCTTGCAAAGTTAGTTATCCATTTTCTAGATAACTTAGAAATCTTAAATCTTTTTAATTTAAAATTTTTTCACTGTATTTACCTGTCATTATCCAAATTCTTTATCTACATAAATATATCTTTGAACCATGCTATAGTTAGTTTTTAATGTAAATTCTGATTCTAAAAATCTTCAATACAGATATAGATACTTAAGACACATAGATATTTGTAATCACATCAGAATACACAACTCCAGTGGATTTCCGGATGCCAAAATATGCCCTCCTAATACATTCAGTACGTAATGATGGTATAAAAGAGAAAAACGCCGCAAAAGAAGCGTTATTTCTTTATGAAGTCGTCTTTACATTCTATATTTCTTGTTTTATAATTAACTGGATATATTTTCATTTTTTTCAAGATATTCGAAGTGCCTGTTTATTGAGCTTCTTCTCTTTGCTTTGTTTATTGAGCGTGTGTGTTCTTCTCTTTTCATTTTATATTCATTTAATCCACTATCAATCGTTGAAATAATTTATTGTCTTGTCAATATTCAAACGAACTACCACTGGAATTAAGGTATTTACTCTCTGCTATAACTTGCCATGAAGTTTAATACATTTACTAGTTGAGCTACTTCAAGTCAATTATTATTTGTGATCCAAATATGCAATTATCGTCAATTGTGGCCTATTATTGTGCACCGTACAATAGTAATATCATTCTAAGTAAATAGATTGATTATCAGCGATAGAGAAATTGGACCATCCGAGTCAGTATCGAGCTTGTGTTTTTGTGGGATGACCGAGCGAGAGAGAAATTGGATCATCCGAGTCGGTGTCTAGCTAGCGCTTTTGTGGGTTGTTGCTCGAACTAAGTAGAGCTTCAGCTTAACTACTTAAGCGACGCAGTCACTAACAAAGGTGGTTAAAAATGCATAAGGGAAGAACATTCATAACTAGAATGCACGGATGGTTTCATAAATATATTTTATGAATATATATTATAATTTTGTGTTGTATTTCATTATCGTAATAGTTAAACTAGTACCATAAAACAGCCCAGAACTAAGAAATATTAGTAGTAATCGAATTTAAGAGACAGAAAGTTAACGTAAAAATTTGTCAAATGTAAATGTAGTTAACTGTGGAAATGGATTTTTCAACAATAACGTTATAAGCAAACGAAGAGTAATACACCCACATCATAAAATTTATTTGGAACACATGCGATAGGGACAGATTAAATAAGTAGGGTAACCAAGCCAAAATAAATATTCAACGACTTTGAAATTTGTTTGCTGCTACTGAAAGATTGTATTGGCAGTGATTTAACGAAGGACAGTGAAATTGCAAAACAAACTTATGTTGTGAACTGATAATGCTACTTTAAAGCGTAAAATTTTGATTCGACATTGAAGAATCAAATAAACCACGAAAAATTCAGTTGAACGAATTTGTAGAAAATATTCTCCACTCAAGCTTATAAGCCTAAAAGTAGTGTTGTGTAATAGAAACGCTTATTTACACGTTATTTATAATGTATACGTTATTTATAAAAGAGAGCAGTCAAATTTGAGCACTATATAAAATAATTTTCAATCTTTTTAACTCCTAGAATGCTCAGTTGTATCTGTTTCAAAAACTTATGATTATATAACAGAGGAATAAAATAATCACAACCTTCTCATATATTGTGAATAGAGGTAATATTCTCGTATAATTGGATTTTTTTAACATTTGACGTGCATAATGGTTCGAATCTGAAACTATTACTATTTCTACTTTTTATTAATGATTTTCTAAACTCTATAAATTGTTCTATAACTAGCCTACGCTGACGGTATTGAACTGTATTTTTCTTTCTATCAAGCAGTATTTTCCACCAATATAATAAAAACAAGGATATATGTACTCGTACATATGTCAGCAGCAAATATTCTCAAAATTGATCAGTTGATATCCTACAATATTGGCAGTCAACAGTTAGTGAAAAGGAATTCCATAAATAATCTTGGTTATTGGAATTTATTATGAGGCCAACGAGGTAATTTAGAGATGGCTTCTGACTTGAATCTGTTCAAGGAAGATTTTTTTAAGTATCTTTTTCAATGTGATGGAAGCTCAGGTTGCCCAATTTATTTATAAGATAATTGATAGTCGAATTGTCTTGTCAGAGATGTCTAGTTTTGTTTTCATGTACCCCAAGTGACGTCGAGATCTAACTTTATTTTTGTCAGCCGCAAGTTAGAACCAATGCGCTACTGATAACACCAATGATCTATATTTGCCTTTGTGCGAATGTTTTTGTCTGTTTTGTTTTGTGTAGTGTATAATGACTTTTGTTCTTGATACATTTATTTCCTATATGTGTTAATATTTGTGCATCTCTTTTTTTATCTCTTTTGCCGTAAACATTTTTCAGTGATAGTTAATTATCTATTCTCATATACTGCTTTCACTAATAGCATTCACTGTTACGGTTTTTTAAAAAATGTTTTAGTCTATATGTATATGGGAATGAAATAAATTTGAGGAAAAATAGTGTTTGTGTTCAAATAAATTTATCCTCCAAATCATATTTAAAAAATATGAAATATTTATTGAGTAAACTATTTAATTTTATTTAATGCTTTTTAAAATCACTTAATATTGTGTTAAAAAATTTTTGGATTAGGATTTATTTGAACATAAATGGCATATGAAATGTTCAACAATTACATGATGACCTTTCTGTGTAGTCTTTCATTAAAGGTACTGACTTTCAAATTATTTTGTTCCAATTTTTTTTGTTTCCCATGGTCATTCCATAACATTTAAACTTCCAGTTATTTAAGTGAAATCATCTCCGACTGATTGATTGATTGAATTTGTTCGGAATTAACTTTTTTTTACCATAACTTATTTAATTTTAAAGATTATTTACCTTTAATGAAAGACTTAGTAGTATGTTTTTTGCAGTTATGTGATTAGTGCTTCATTTGTTTTAGTTTTATATAATGCGCGCGAATGAATCCGACTTTCCACGGAAATATAAATTTGGTTAAATTTATTGGAACAATTTCCTATAGTTACGTGAATATATGAACATATATGTAGGTAGCTCTCTTTTGATATATGTTTAGGTTAACGTAATCGCTAACAATGTACTAATTTGGATCGAATTTGGATTGGAAATCGGATTTACTCTTAAGCGCATGATAAGCACATTGGAGCTTTTTTGTGTAGTAACGTAGTTAAATAATTGTAATAAAAATTTAGAAGTTAATTATGTGACATCTGTTCCATAATTGAAGATGTCTTCATTAATTTCACATCTATACATTCACTTGTATTTTTTTTGTACTGATCGAACTGCATTGTGACAATTTGAGTGTTTTTCATTATGTACCTTTGTTGTTTGAAGAATTTGTCGAAAAGCACTTGAACAGAATGAGTATACAAGAGATTTTTTTCGGATTCTGTGATTGTCCAAATCAGTGTGTGAGGGCAGCTTTTGATCTCTAGGCAGGTCAACCTAAAAATTTCGTTTCAAGTGTTCCCGAAAGTCGATTTGAATTACTTGTTCCAAAGAAGAACCAAGTATTCGTAGTATTTGAAGATATATAATGTCTTGAACTCAATAAAGGAATAGGTGCGTTGAGTATTTCTAAAATAATCAACATGAAACATTGTCTTTTGATGTCCTAAATTGTACAAGAAAAAAATTCAAGAACAATACTGGAAAGTTTTTCTTTCGTTTATATTAAGTTTACAAAACTTACTCGTTTGTAAAACCAACTTACACCTTATTATTCGACTTATAAGAAATGGTTTTATGAGGATTGCATATTTCTTAAAACTGAATCATGTAATTGAAAGTAATTTGTCTTAATTGACACATACCTTAAATAGTGGAACTAAGAAGTCGAGGTGCTGATCTAGATAACTTCGTTTCTTAACACATTTTTATGAACAATAGTGAACTGTTTGTGGAAAATATTGAAGAATTTCGAAAAGCGTCAATGTTGTGCAGTGTAGTGAACTGGAAAAATAAATTGTTGAGAACTGTGCAGTTTATTCTAACCTGAAGGGATGATTTTATATCAATAGAGACATTTTAATAAGTGATATGCTTTGTGTTTTATATTGGCATTTTGCCAGTTTTCAGACTGTTTGTGTAAGAGAATCGTTTGGCAAATTATTAAATTTATGTTTTATATTGCTTGTGCATTACAGAATATTATAAAGGGAAATAGTTGTACAGTCATCTGACAAGCATTTTCGCAATAATAATGAAAGAACTAGAAGCAGCTTTGTTAATTTTCATTGTCAATTATTTCCTAAATACATTTAAATATGGACAAATCAAATCATCCACATCCAATATGTGTATTATTTATATGATATGTAGAAAGAAATCAAAAATATATGAAAAAAAATTTGTTATTCGAATTGTATTTTTTAATCCGATAATTATATTTAATTCTGTGGAGGTTATTCCTAAATGTAAATGGCATCGAAACGATTATTGAAATAGTCATTCATTTAATTTGAAAGTATCTGCAAACGATAATCTTAATGGGAATTTGAGAGATCTAACAACAATACCATTACACCAAATTTTGTTTGAAAATTTTAAATGTTACAATTATTATCTACGCGCAATTAATTCATATACAAATAGTTATCATGCATAAATTTAGTTACAATGTTTCCATGCGCGTTAAAAATTGAAGGCCCGCTTGTTTCTAACAAAGACGATGAAATAAGTGATGGTGGATTTATGGAGCTGAAACATTCAAAACCAAAATTAAACGCACGTGTCACTATATATTAAAACATAGAAGCAAGTTATCTTCACCCAAATATATATAAGAAAATATAATTGTCATGTGCATTGTGCTGGTCGACAATTCATTATTCAAAAGTACTTTTGAGATAGCGTAAAATTAGAAATAGGAAATGGTCAGTACTCGTTTCAGTCATATATAGAAGAATTTTGAATATATTTGCCACATTTCGCAGTAACGTATAATTGAAGGCAAACGACTCGACAAACAATCTATTGAGAAGTTCCATGACACATGGCTTGTAATTCGAAAACTCGCTGCCTATGAAGCCTATTCAAAAGTTTTCACAGTAGAGTTCAACTTTCATATAAGATTTATTTTTTAATTCTTAAAAAATTTCTACCTAGGTTGTGTTGGATATAGGAGCTGTTATATACTGATCATCAACCGCGATTTAATTATTGTTGGCGTTTGCTTCTGCAGTAGATGATCGTAGCAAATCCTTCTCGGATGAGACATGATGTTATTTAACAGCATTTATTAACAAATAAACGAAACCTCACCCCGCATACTCAAAAAACGAAGCTTATGTTTCTTGCAGATAGGTTATTTATTCAATATTCTTTATGATCACTTGAATGCGAAAAGATAATGGAGTTATTTATTGCAACCATTTCATAAAATCAATTTCATAACTATTGGTAACGAGGTACAGCCCATAAGATAAGGGTATCAACGGACTTTACGACACGATTTTCAGATTTCACCAATCCTGATTTATCTCCATTTATCGATACTTAAAATATAAGAGGTTTTGCACTTACAGAAATAATAACACTAGTAAAATCAGGAAAGCTTTCAACAAAATGTAACGAAGAGTTGTAACCGTATTCAAAAAAAAAACGCTCACCTTAATCTGTTTTTTTATCGTTAACCTTTTAATTTTTGTTTTTTGATCCTGGTCCCGTCATGTAACTCATTTATAGTGCCAGTTTAAGTTTGAAGAAATATATATTTCATGGTTTTCTAGTGAATAAAAGATTTCGATAATTTTTTATAAGTGTTAATTGAATTTGACTTTACACTTTTAATCCCGCTTGAAAGTGAATAGAAACTTTCAATGTTAGTGGAAGCGATAGCAATTGTTGTATATATTCCTTTATTTATCTTGAATTACATTAAGAATACATTAACGTGTATACTCTTGTAATTCTTAATTGTATTGGTTAACCTCTCTTATGTTTTTCTTCTTCTGGGCTTCCGGGCTGGAACCGCGTCACTGGTATAACTGCCGACGTCGGTAGTTATACTAGTGACGCGGTTCCAGCCCTGAAGCCCAGAAGAAGATAGTATGGACGTGGAAGTCTACGTACCGGACTTACTCTCTTACATACAACCATGCTCAAATGTTTTAGACACCTTACGAATTTATGTACATACATATATAGTTCATATAGTTTAGTCAAAAGAGAGGTGAGGAAAATAAAACTGTTGTGAAAATTATGTATAAAGTGTTATTTAGTAATATAGTACAATTTATCAATATTTTGTCGCTCCACCCTTGGCCTTAATGACAACTCGCACTCGTCGAGGTATACTTGCTACTAAATTGTAACACTCTGCCGGTGGTATTGCAGCCCATATTTCGCGAATTTTTGTTGATAATTCTGCTTTTGACAGGCATTTATGTTCCGTGATCTTAGTGTTTAAGATACGCCACAAATTTTCAATGGGCGACAAATCGGGACTTTGTGGCGGCCAATCCAATACCTCCACTGTGTTTTCCTCGAACCAACGCATTACAGCTCCCGATTTGTGGCAGGGCGCATTATCTTGCTGAAAAATGTATTGTGGAATATCCTGGTCGTATAGTTTTAGCACAGACGGTTCTAATACTTCCTCCAACATGGCTAAATAGCGTTGGCTATTCATCCGTCCATCGCACAGGTACATTTCTCCAACACCGTATGCAGACATACAACCCCAAACCATGATACTACCACCTCGAAATTTTACTGTGGGAATGATATATTGTGGTTCATAAGCTTCCCCTTGCCTACGCCGAACGTATAGCTTCCCTGGTAGTCCCCAAAGCTGCCAGGCAAAAAAAGAAAGTTAGCACTTAGACAGGGTTAATTTTGTTTAATGTTACATGCAGACTGAATTGCATACAACGATAAGAATATTTGTCATGAAGATGTACTTACATACCTCGATATTCGATTCATCAGACCAAAGAATCTTCGACCACTTCTCGATTGTCCAATTTTCATGTTGTTTGGCCATAAATACCGCTTCTTTTTATGAGCGTTAGTTAAAAGCGGTTTACGTCGTGCTTTGCACCCTCGTAAACCAGCACGCTGGAGACGCCTTCTCACTGTTTGCGCAGAAACTGTTACGCGATAACGCTATTTCAGCTCAATGGCGAGCTGTTTCGACGATTTTTTCCTATCACTGAGAGCCAGTCTTTGTAAAATTCTGTCTTCTCTAATCGAGGTACAGGGTTTTCTGCCACTTTTTGGTCTGTTAACAAACGACCCACTCTCCTGATAGCGACTAATGGTTGTACGGACTGCACATCGCGAAAAATTTTTTTTTCAATTGCAGCTATTGATAACTTCTGGGAATGCATTTTTCTTCAACAAATAACTGACACAACGTGAAAAAATAGGATAATCTAATTGATCTCTACCACAAACTCACAAACGCACGTTGCTCACACACTGCTAGAATGACACTAAATTTCTAAAATCCACAATTTCCCCTTTCCACCTATTCTTTTCAATAGGGGATTAACTAAACGCATTTCTGTAAATACCATTAACTATTCTTACGGTTAATTTCCGTCAGACTTGGATAATACCGAGTATAAGGGTTTTTACCTGGGGTGCCTAATACATCTGAGCATGGTTGTATGTTTTGCTAATCTTACCCAATACAAATATGTTAGCTCAAAAAGGTTAAAATAGATTTATCTTATTATATTTAAATTTATTTTTTTGTTGTTGCATTAATATACATATTTCCACTACATAATTTACGATTCATAATCGAGAAAAGTCGATAAAGTGTCACTAAATTAAAATCGAAATTTGCTTATTTATTCTTTTTATTATTAACAGAAACAAGAATTACTAATGTTTACAACAAGTAATGGATTTACAGAGTGACAAATACTATCAAAGCCGTATTAATCGGCTTTGCCGACGAATTAATCTTTTGCATTTAACTTGTCAGTGATTCTTTGTAAAGGATTATACATTTAGATACTTAGTGTTTAGTTGTTCAATATTATTGAATTAATATGAATATTTTAATTTTTTTTCCAAGGACAAAATACTACAAATATGTAAAATTCCACACTCCTTCACAGATAATTATTTCATCCGCCAAAAATAAGTGTTAGAATTGATTTATGTAGGTCAACGATCTTAACACGATTTTCTTCAGTAGCGAGCGTACTTACATAAAGATATTGCAAAATAATTGTCGATTTTATCAGGTGGATAATGATGATTTGTGCATGTTGTTGTTTGAAACCGGTGGTCATATCGTTTGTTACGAATTAAAACAAATAATATCTATATATTTACAAGAGAATAATAGTTTAATAATAGTTTATTTCCAAAAAAAAGAAAGAAATATACAAAGTTATCTATACAGTATAAATCAAAATACAATTTCCCTTATTTTTCGAAATCTTGGTTCGCTCCTTTCTTTGGAAATTTCACACGCTCCGGTCGTCCAATCACTGAAAAATCTGATGAAATTCTTGAAAAAGGGCAACATATCAACT
Source organism: Dermolepida albohirtum (assembly GCA_031893035.1). Taxonomy (NCBI): domain Eukaryota; kingdom Metazoa; phylum Arthropoda; class Insecta; order Coleoptera; family Scarabaeidae; genus Dermolepida; species Dermolepida albohirtum. Next base: position 12,536 of record JAVIWB010003746.1, read on the forward strand.
TCAAGCAAAGTTGTTCTTCCTACATCCTGAGACTAACAATTAAATTAACGGAAAAAGAAAATGCCTAAAAGCTAACTTAGCCAAAAATTCTGTAAGTATATATATTAGAGAGAGAAAATGATCAAATGATCGGGTAGGTTGTACAGAAGATTACACACAGCTACCTGGACAACAACTTCTGCTTCAACAGGACTTTAAAATTTGCCACAGAGAAGAGCTTAAATTCACTAGGTACAGCATTATAAACTTTGGCAATCTGGTGAGAAAATGAACGCTCATACAATGCCGTTTGATGCACAGGCGGTGTTTGTGTGCACGTGAATCTCAAATTTGTAGTGCGATATTCTAAACGTAATTTGATTGTATAAGTATGCAGGCTGCCTACTCACCACGATCCTATGAAACAGAGTGGCCATTTGCAAAGTTCGTCTGTCCCCCATATTCAACCATCCGGCCACATTCAATTTATGTGTAATGCGGTCAAATTTCTTTATACGGAAAATCAGTCTCAGACATGAATTCTGGACTCTCGGAATGCACGCAAAATTCAACTCGTTCAGGAATTGAAAGCAGGCAACCTTTCGAATCATTACGGTTTCAGTCTTTGGACTCTTGAACAGCTTGAAAAAGATCTGTTTTCGACCAAAGTTTTGTTTGGCGATGAGATACATTTGTTGCTTAATGACTACTAATAAGCACAATTGTCGTATTTGGAGTGAAGTGCAATCCGAAGGTGTACAAGAGCTGCGAATTACATCCAGACAAAGCAACGATTTGGTGTGGTTTATGGACAAGTGGAATCATCGGTTTATATTTCTTCAAAAATAAAGACAGCCGCAACGTAACTGAATAGTGTTCTTTATCGCGCCATAATAATGGAATTATTTGCTGCCTGAAATTGAAGTCCGTGATCTCCAGACAAGCAACATTTGGTGTTTTATGGACAAGTGGAATCACGGCGCATATTTCTTCAAAAATCACACATCAGCCGCAATGAAGGCATGGCTTTATTATGAGAACAATTTGGTGAAAAATTAATTTCACGCAATCCACCTTTGCAATGAGTGCCTAGATCATGTGAGGCTACGTACAGTTCAAAGACTACATAGATAAGCCAGCTACCATCGATTAATTGGAAGCCAACATTACTCGCGTTATTCGCCAAATACCACTTGAAATGCCCAAATGCGTCATCGAAAATTGGAATTGCAGAACGGATCACGTTAGGCGCAGTTACGGCCAACATTTGAAGAAAATAATTATTAAAAAATAAATGTCAAGAATGGTTCTATTGTATGATAGAATTGAAGTTTAAATTTTTTTAATTTTTGAACCCCTTATAAGAAACCGCTGTAAGACTACTTTTTAAAATAACGGAGACTGGCCAATAGGTATTTTGTAACAATATTTCTATTATTTTTATTGACCGGAGTTTCTCATTATACAGACGATAAAAATTAACACTTGAAAATTACTTCACGCAAGTATAGTTGTCTTCTTTTAAGCATTAATTTAATGACATAAACATCTATCTAGTCCAGTACCCCACAAAGTAAGTGTGCCATTTCACGATCGGCTTCGATATAAAATTAATAAGTGAAGGTACGGGATAGTATTATACCATATTATAAGGGGTATTTTAAGAAGCGCCGGATATAACAAAAGAGTACCACGTGAACGCCTTTCATTAGCCATGTTAATATTTACATGTTGTTACACATAGAGGTGAATCAACGTCAGTATGGGGATATATGGTGGTGATAAGGATGGTTTGTTTAGGATTTATTGAACAGAGACGTACAAAATATTGTTAAGAGATGAATACCTTTTTTCACCACGATCAACGTCCAAATAATACAGCTAAGATTTACAAGAATAGTTATCTTACATTTGACCCTCGCTGCCTCAATCGTAAAATTTAAATTTGGTTGAATACATGAGGAAACATCCATTCTCGAAAGTCTAACAGTTATAAGAGAAGTTAACAGAAAATGGGTTTACCCATAATTAGACCTTTACAAAAAAAATAAATATGGAAGAATAATATCTATTCTTTTTCATTTTTTGTTCACACCTCAAAATTTCAGAAAAAAATATTTAAAAGAACTGATTTGTCACCATCATATTGTGAACCTGGTGAACTTGGAATATAACGCAATAAAGAGAAACATACCGTTTTCAGTATTACTTTATATAAATTTAATATAATCTTAATAAACGTAAGTAATAGAATAATTTAACTTGATAATGAGAATGACGGCGATGGTGTCGTCGATGCCGGTGGATGTGGCGTCTCCGATAACTGGGGTGGTGGTAGCGGCGGCGGCGGCGACGGCGGCGTATTACTCTCTGGAGTAGTCCTGCCAACAGTTTGTACAAAATAATTGAAATTATAATCACACAAATTTCATGAAAAAATGAATTTTTTTTAAGAACACTTAACATTTAATGACAAAAAAATATTTAAGTATTTATATGTAAACAATAGACTCTTAAAATAATTCTACTTTAAATTCACATATATTTTATTTAACAAAAATTATTTTTTGACGGTTTGTTAAACTGCTATAAAATTATAACTTATCAAAATTAGTAAGTACATTTTTTTTTACCTTACAGCATCAATGAATTTTTGTTTTGCCTCGTGGGACCCAAAGGAAAATTTAAAACATTCTCTACCATCGACTGTCGACAACTCAACAATATCATGTCTTTCCCGCAAAACACAATCACTTTTATCTATAAGAAAACTATCATAAGATGGCGCATTAAAATTTATGGCAATGACCGTTTTCATGATGGCCACCCAAGCTTCTGCTTCTAAACAGCCCTCCGTCCTTAACGAGACATTTTTAAACACGGGCATGTTGTTCCCTCGCTCTCTTAATCTGACCATCGTGTACCTAATGTATACGGATGATAAAATATCTAATAAAAAAATTACATTTTATTCAAAGCATCAATAAAAAAGAACATACCTTTTTTACTAGCTAGATGTTTTGTATGAAGTGCAATCGTTGCAGCTACGATATATTTCTTTGCTATATGGCGCACGTACGAAGTTCAGAGAAGAAATAGACGGAGCCAGGACAATCGCACACGTATTTGTATTTGTAATAGTTACCTACGCTCCTGCGCATAAATATATATATAAGGAACAAAAATGATAAATATTCATCTGTTAGACGATAGATGGCATGATTAAATTTTAATTTTTATGATTTTGTATTTTAATTTTTAAAAAAAATTTTATTTTTTTTGGAATATTAAGATTTAGTTATAGATATATATTATAAAAAAATTATTGTTCTTAACTATTTGAAATACAATAATAATTTCTTTTCCTTTGAATATTACTGTTTACTTTATTTATATAAATGACTATAACAGTTACAAACGGATCATCAATTTTTTTGGAAGCTAAATTGAAAATTGTTGAAGGTGGTGAAATAAAGGAAGGACCTTTACAATTCTTAATTCCTGTGTTAGCATCAGCTGCAGGACCAGTGTTTCTGGTCAACCACCAATTCCTTTAAAGAAAACATTGTTTCAAAAAGATAAAGATCATAATAGAAAAAAATATTAGAGCTCTCATAAATACAACTAACAAAGAGGATTCAGATTGTGATGATGATACTCCATTATTGGTTTGATAAAAGGAAACAAGTTGGAAATATTAATAAAGCAGAAGAAATGAAAAAATTATTAAATATAAAAAATCCTCTCAGACGTCAAATAACATACATACGTATAAAAATAATAAACATCACCAGCCACAACCTACATCATTAAAATTTTGAAATTTATAATTATTGCGAGTTATTATCTAAGTTTAAGAATTACCGAATGAATCAAAGGAATTCACCAATTTATTAGTATTATCCTCGTACGTGGCAACCCAATGTCTTCCAGTATTCTAATTTAAATTAAAAATATTTTATTTACTTAAAGTATCTATTCCGTGTGTTCATAGTTCATCAGAACTTATGTTTATTTCTTTATTTATAGTTAATTTTAAAATATTCACCAAATCTACGTTTGATAATTGGTTTGACATCATCATTCTTAGATTTGTTAATAAAATAATTTAAGATAGCATTATTCACATCTTGATCGACCTTTGATCTCTTAGGCAAATGCTGTATTCGCATGGCTTATATCCGTCATTTATAGTACCTTGAATAGTTGCTGAACATTATTATTATTATTATTATTATTATTATTATTATTATTATTATTATTATTATTATTATCATCATCAATTATAATTTCTGTCTTCTTTGCAGCATTTGCTCCAGCATTTTTATATACTTTATGAATGACGTTTGTATTCATTATACAATTTTTGTATTGCTCATCAGTATTTCTACCAAACAGCTTTCAATCTATTTTTATATCATCTGAAAGATTTATAATCACATAAAACAAATTATTAATCGTTTAAAATCCAGTTTTACTATAATTATTTTAATATTCATTAATTGTTATATCATTAATGGTAATGGAACTCTCCAAATATTACTTTTACGTATAATTATTTCACTATGACTTGATTTCATTCCAGCTGGTATAAATATACCAGCTTATTAAATATATATTACGTGTTTCTGTCTATGTCCTCCTTCTGTAAATAATTTTTCTGCTAAATCTGTTATGCCACTTTTCTTATATGCATCATCAAATATACTAAGACTGTGTGTTCTAAATTCATTTGCCAAAGAACCGAGTGCACACCACGTCTCAGCCTCTTAGTTTAATTGAGGATCATGATGGTAGACCCAAGTCTCGTGGTGAAACGATGCACAAAATCGATTTTATTCTCTCAAAAACGCTTTAAATGTTGCTGAGAAAGTCGCATTCGACTGTGTTTTTTTGTTCCATTGTTAACGAATGCGGCATTCATTTTACGAACAGCCTTCTGAAACCCAAAACTTCAGCCAAAATATTGCTTACACTGCCTAATGAGGTGCGTAAGGCTTCTACTAAATCTCTGTCTGTTAATCGACGATCTTCTAAAAACATATGCTATAGTTTAAAGTTTTGCTACGATTTCTGGTGTTGATGCTCTTTTTAAACATTCTTCGCGTGAATCGTCTTCAAGACTTGTACAAACACGTTCGAAATCAGCATCCCATCTTTCTAGTCTTCCGATAGAAGGGGAAGAATCCTTGTCCACTTTTAACAATTTGTTTATGAAAATGTTTTGGTGCTACACCTTCCAAAAATAAGAATTTTATCACTGCGCGATATTCAATTTTTTCCATTGTAAAAAAATACTGCGGCATGTCAACTCTCAACACCTGTAAATATACGAATAAGAAAGGTTCACACGTGTTCATAAAATTTTTATAAAAGTGAAACGACAAACCTAGTGGCGCCATCTCTTATCTAACGAACAAACATACTGAATAACCTGGTAAGTTTTAAAATATTTTTATGTTGGTTAATGCCTAATAAGTGTTAAACGTATTATATTTTGTTCATCAAAGTCGTATGCATCTTTGTGTTCTATATGATATCATGCATTTTTTTATAATAAAACCCGTTAGTCGATTCTTATATCCAGGTGCCGCGGCAAATACTATTTTCCGGCCTGTCAAATAATTGCACAGAAACATTCAACTTATTTTTCATTCATTCTATAAATGGTCCTCTCCAGTGGCGGCTCGTGAGTATTTGACATGGTGAGGCAGATAGAATAATAAATATTCAAAATTGTTTACAATTGATTAATAAACTCTATATACCTACTACATATAAAAACAGTTTATATATATATATATATATATAGGGCTTCCAGTACAAACAGGGCTGCCAGACGTGAACTGAGCCCTATATCGCGCCCCATTCGATTTTTAAGGGAAAACGAAGTTTCAAAGCAAACCCTTGTGAAACGAAAATAAATATTCTAAAAAATCAAACAAATTCTAAAAACATTAATCGAAAATAAGAACTCAATCTTCTAGGATTTAAAAATAAAAAATAAGTACATTCCTATTATAATATAAAATTTAATAATATAACAAATATATACATATATATGTATATATATATAAATCAACAACAATCCAATAACAAAATTTCAAAATTACATGCAAAATGAAAATATTTTAAAATACAGAGAATTTCCTTTATTGTCATTGCACGTAGAATTACATTTAATAGATTTTACTTCTTGTATGGCAAAGGTATCCTCCGGTTTTTTGTGTTAGCAAAATAATCAATTACATCATTATAAAATCGTTCATCCCTCGTCATCGTTTTAACCAATTCCTTTTCGATTGCAATTAGTGCACAGTTACTAAGTCTTTGTTGTCCAATTGTATTTCTAATATACGATTTTATACGTTTCAATGTGGAAAAACTTCGCTCAACGGACGCGGAAGTTACCGATATGGTAACTACTATACTTAGCAATTTAAAAAGTTCTGGCATACAGATGGCTAACTTTTGTTCGTGCATAAATCTTAACATTTCACATGGTGTTTTAGAATTACCAAGGAGTTGCATGTCACTATAAATAACAGCTAATTCATTTTTTAATTGAATTTGATCAAAAAATTTTTATTGTTCAAACAAATTATTTAAGAGCCTCTGAGGAAATGCCTTCGAATATTCTTCAAATTTACTTTCTGTTAATAAATCAAAAAAAGCAAGTTTTTCTAAATCAATAAATCTAATTTCAATTTGACTAATAAACGTATCTAGAATTTCGAAAAATAATTTTCTATAATTTTGTTTAGTATCTGGAACGTCATCAATTCTACGCCTTTTATGTGCAACAGATTCGTCAGACATCGAATTTTCGTATACAGTACTGAAATATGTATCACACTCCCGAAATTCTCTAAACTTATCAAGCAAAAAACGTAATTATTATTATTATTATTGAAATTTCTGTTAGACTTACCGTGTATTGTAAGAGATTTTGATAAACCAGGGTTTGGTCTCGGAAGGTTTTTGACATATAATTGATCTTCTACCGATAGAACAACGAACGTTTTTCTTATTAAAAAATCTACAATGTCTTGTGTATTTCTTACATTTTCTAAATCCATATTCACAATTTTTAAATCACTGAAAATATCACTAAACAAATATTAAAATACTTAACCTAACTTTGTTATTCCCCCAAGTTGTAATTTGCGATTCGGGCCGAGAATGTCAGCCTCGAGTATATTCGGTAGTTCGGCGATTGTGATTCGATGAGAGGCTCAGTTCAAATTGGCTTCAGACTAAATAATACATACATACATACATTAATATCTAAAGAATATCTACTTGAAACAATAAAAATACTCCTGTTAAAACTTAAAACATATTATTTGCGTGGAGGAAATATTGAGAAACTGTACAAGAAGAATGTAAACCTTTAGACATCTTTATATCATTAAATAAATACTTAATTTATCCTATTAATAATGCTTTCTATATTATTAAAAAATTCAAAAATCTCACAATAAAGTTAGAAAAATCTATTAACTTTTTGAATATTTTTTCTTCTTTGTTATCTTAAATATGTAGCTAATACTTTACTGTAATTTCCATAGAAATTGAGAATTTTTTTGACTGCTGTAGTGCGTTATAAATTTTCAATGAGAGGCAATGAGTGGCCGGGCCTCAAATATTCGTGTTTAGTAGGGATATACATAGATCAAGCATGAAGTTGGTCGGGGCAAGTATACGCGCTCGTACATTCGCACGGAATTAAAATGAAATGATAAATTTGTACTTTGCTTGTAATGCCGGTTTATTTAAAACTATTTTCTTATTGTTTATAAGATAAATTCTGAATAAAAGATGATAATTAATTTATAAAGAATTTTAAAAGTATACATATTATTCTTGTTATAATTCCAAGATTTAGATGGTGAGGCACTGCCTCACCTGCCTCACCTGACCAGCCGCCACTGGTCCTCTCCTTACAAATTTACAAAGGCAATTGACTCAAAATTTGCAATATTTACTTCACAACGAAATTTTTGTCGTTCGAAACAGTATATTGATGTAAGAAAAGTGTATTTCGAATAAAAGAAACTATTGTACAATCTTCAAACAATATGTATGTGTAGATACAGGGGTGTGCATAGGTAAGTGACCATCAAAGAAAGTTTATAGTTTTGCATCATTTTCAAAAAAATAAAAGAAACTTTCTTCTACGTAGTAATTTTTTTAAATATATATAACGCAACAGGAATAATTGCATATAACTGAAAAATATTAATAAATTGAACTATGGAACATTTTAGTCGGAAATTCTTGTGGAATATAATTTAATTTTTCTAAAAAGATATCAAAAAGTGAATTGGAATTAGTTAGCGATCTTCTCTGCTTCGAATCACTGTCGTGCTGGAAAATGTAATTAGAAATCAATAAATATAAGTGTACTATACATCCACTAGCTTAATAATGTAATATCTTTATTAATTAATAACAAAACATATTCAAATTAACATTATAATATTAATAACTGACAAGTCTATATTTTATTATTATGATAGTTGTTATTCACCTGATTCTTTGTTTGAATTAATAGAGGGCGCTCTATACATAACAATTCCTCCCTCTTTAATTTAAACTTTACGAATTTGAATCTTTTTTACAAATCTAGAATTTGTCTAGGCTTTTTTACTCGCGATGACCCTCGTAAGGTTATGCCATCCTCTTGGTTTACATGCATCTTTTACATTAACAGTTTTTTCTAAAACATCTTTTCCTTCTTCCTGCTGTGGCTATTGACTACTGTCGTTGGATGCAATGATTTGGTCTGAAGGATTGTAAACTTCAAGTTCCAATTGGCAAGGATTGAGTTGATTGGTATGCCTTTTCCATGTCCTGGTTGTTACCGAGTAGGTTGTTGGACTCAGCTTATGATTGACGGAGACTTTAGTCCAACTATTGGTGCTGTAGTTCTTTGCCATTACCATCTTTTCCGGCTCGAATTGTATATTTCGATTTCCTCTATAACTGGCTTTTTGCTCTAATTGTTTCTTGATAACGTTTTCACTTGCTTTTAACTTCAGTAGGTCCCATGTTGTTCTGAACTTCCGACGCATGTGTAGTTCAGCAGGTGAGACTCTTGTGGTGCAATGTGGCGTTGATCGATAGTGAAACAGAAACTTTAGTAGTGCCTCTTTTTTGTCCATGCCTTGTTGCAGATATAATTTAAACTTTTTCTTGAAGGTTTTCACTAGATTTTCCGCTGCTCCATTCGTTGCTGGGTGATATGGAGGAGTTTTTGTGTGCCTGATGCATTCTTTTTCAGAAAACTTGAAAACTCTTCTGCGCTGAATGCTGGTCCATTGTCCGATACGACCAGTAGTGGGATTCCCCAAGTACATATATAATCTTTTAATACCTCAATGGTTGCTTCAGCTGTGATCTTGTTCATTTCACGAACATCAACACACTTAGAATGCGCGTTTATAATTGTTATATACATCTTGTTGTCCACTGGACCTAAAAAGTCAACATGGATCCTTTCGTTGGGATTTTCTGGCCATTCCCATACATGAAGGTAGGATTTTGGTGGATTTGATGCATTTTGTAGACACAATTCACATTTTTGTGTGACTGATTCAATAGCGCTGTCTATGTTAGGCCACCAGATGTAAGATCTTGCTAACATTTTCATTCGTACAATGCCCATGTGTGCCTGATGTAGTTCTTTCAGCATTAGTTCTCGAAGAGAAAAAGGTATCACTATTCGATGACCCCACATGATACAATCAATCTCAATGGTAAGCTCAAGTGCTTTTGTTTGTAAATTTTAAGTCGATCAGGCACTTGGCTTGGCCATCCATTGACAACATAGTTTTTTACATCTTTTAAAATAATGTCATTATCGGTAGCACTTTTTATATTACATGCATTAAAGATTTGTACATTTTCACTTATAAAATTGAAATGACTGTAATCAATTTCTTCTTTTGGCTCTTCTTCGAGACGCTGCTTTTCTATGAGTCTTGAAAGACAGTCTGCAGTGCAATTCTCTTTACCTGAAATATGCTTGATCTTGAAATTGTAGTTCATTAAAATAACTGCCCATCGTTGAACGCGGCTAGCTGACATTTGCGGTATACTCTTCTTATCACCGAAAATGTAAATCAGTGACTTATGGTCTGTAAGTAGTTCGAACTCACGCCCAAATACAAACTGATGAAAATACTTGACACCAAAGACTATCCCGAGAGCTTCTTTATCTAACTGTGAATACTTCTGTTCAGCAGATGATAAAACTTTCGATGCATAAGCTATCGGCCTTTCGCTCCCATCGCGCATTACATGTGAGAGTACTGCACCCAAACCTACTGGCGATGCATCACATGTGAGCCGTAGAGGCAAGCGAGTGTCGTAAAACATTAACACTTCTCTCGACTGTAGACGTGCTTTTGTAACTTTGAAGGCTTCTTCACAATTTGAAGTCCACTTGAAATCGTATTCTTTCTTCAGTAGTTCATAAAGTGGTTTTGCTATATCGGCGTAACCCTTTATGTACTTGGAATAGTGATTGACCATGCCCAACTACTTTGCAGATAGATCTACTTTTTCCTGCGTCATACATATGCCATCGGCATTTATTTCGTTGCCAAGAAATTTGATCTGTTTTTTGCACAATTCTACTTTTTCTTTGCATATAGTCAATCCTACTTCTTTCAATTCGTTTAAGACTAAAATCAAACGTTCGTCATGCTCCTCTTGAGTCTTGCCGCAAATGCGAACGTCGTCAAAATAAATCGTCACACCATCTATATTACCAAGTAATTGATCCATTTCCCTTTGAAACCATCCAGGTACCGAAGCTGGGCCGAAGGGGGCACGCATATACTGGAAAAGACCGCGATGCGTGTTAATCGTTAAAATTTCCCTTGCCTTCTGGTCGAGCTCAATCTGGTGATACGCTTGGTAGAAATGTTTACATTTGTCATTGCCGATCTTTCTGTTTTGATACCTATTCCTTTTCTTTTTGATAAAGTTCACGGAGTTGGATGCTTGCGCTGCCGACACATTCATACTTGCAGAGTCTTTGGTTGCTGCTTCTGCTGATGTCGCATCTTCAACCGCCTTTTCAAATGTGAGATCTTTTCCACTTCGAAGCAACTTTTCTTTAGTTGATTTCGAGCTTATGCCACACACAAATTGATCACGTAAATTTTTCGATAAATCTGTGCCAAAATTATAATATGTCGAGAGCCCTTTTAGCCTCGCACAGAACGATTTAATGTCCTCGCTTCCCGTTTGCATACACATTTTGAACTTGTATCTTTCGGATATTTCACTAGGAGGAGGCTGGAGATGGTCTTGCATCAATTTCGTCAATTCTTCAAATTTCTTGATTTTTGGCAAATCTGGCTGGCAAAGGTTTCTTAACAATTTATAACCTTTACTACCGATTAACGTCAGTAACATTCCCACTTTCTTTTCTTCTGTTGAAATATCATTAATAGTAAGAAATTGTTCTAACCTTTCGATCCACAGTGTCCATTCCTCTTCTTCTGAGAATGGTTCCATAAACCCGATAAGACCTGTTTTGTTCGACATATTTTTCCTCTTTTTTTTTCCACGGACACACTGAACTTTTGCCGGTAATGAATACACGCTAAATAAACTTTTATCCTCGTCGCCAAATTGTAATATCTTTATTAATTAATAACAAAACATATTCAAATAAACATTATAATATTAATAACTGACAAGTCTATATTTTATTATTCTGACAGTTGTTATTCACCTGATTCTTTGTTTGAATTAATAGAGGGCGCTCTACATATAACAAATAATACCCCAGAGAGCGCCCGAATGTCTTTTAAGAAAATAAATACAATATTTGCGCTACACAACCAAACTAGAACGGAAGTATAATAGATGGCGTAGAATTTCACTGAATAAATAACTGAAATCACTAGAAAAAGAACTTACAAATTGGTTAAGAACAATTATTAATTGTGTTCTTGTTGGCATGACATATTGCCGCAGAATCTCTAAAGATTTCGCTGAAATTAACACAGAAAAAATATTGAAAACTGATCTGATTTTGTCATTATCATATTGTGAACCCCTGAAACGCTATCATAAACGTAAACATGAAACGTAAATGTAACCGTGAACTTGGAATATAAGGCAATAAGAAGAAACATACTGTTTTGAGTATTATTTTATATTAATTTAAAATAATCGTAATAAACGTAATTAATGTATTTTTTATTTAATATTAATATTTGACGTGATTATGAGGACGGTGGCGATGGTGTCGTCGATGACTGGGGCGATGGCGCATTGCCCTCTGGATTAGTCCTGCCAAAGAAGATAACAGTTTGTACAAAATAGTTGAAATTACATTCAGACAAATTTCATGAAAAAATGTAGAACACATAAACATTAATTACAAAAAAATATGAAAGTGTATCCATATGTAAATATAGATATACTTTACACTACTGCACTGAAACAGACTGATGACAGTTGCAGTAGTTGAGCCCTGAAGATGTCCCATACGAGTGGGTACGAAACGTCGGCAGTTATGCCAGTGACGTGGTTCCAGCCCGGAAGCCCTGAAATAGATAATCTAATTTTCTCATATATGTATTTTATATTTCACTTTGTGTGGCCTTACGGTGATTAAATATCTGTTGAATGAGGGCTGAGTCTGTCTAAGTCTTCAATAGACGAAACAGCCGTCATATGAGGCTCGTTCAACAACCCGTTATATATATGTATATATTGCCAAATGAAAACTAAACACATATTCGATACAAACATAAGGGTATTAATGCATATTACTTCACAACACATTTAAATAAAATTTGTTTACATAATATATGTTTTTATTAAATACGAGGGAGCGTTTTTATATTCGCGGAATGGGGGACAAGGGGTGGAAATAAAAAGAACAAATTATTTTTCTTTTTCAATATGTTCACCTGCAAGACGGATACATTTTTCACATCTTTCAATTAATTTATTTATACCCTCATAAAAAAATGATTTCTCTTTATCTGCAAAATACGCCGAAACTGCCTCCTTGACTTCATCATCGGCAGTAAATTTTTTACCCCGCAGCTCTTTTTTCATTTTCGGAAAGAGGTAAAAATCACCCGGGGCCCAGGTCTGGGCTGTAGGGTGGGTGATTCACAATTTCGAAGCCCACCTTATGCAGGGCAGCTAACGCAACGCGGCTCTTGTGGACGGGCGCGTTGTCGTGCAAAAGCAATTTTCCCCGTCTTTTCTCTTTAATGGCTTCTTTTAGTCACTCTAATACTGAAGCGTAATATCCTCCGGTTATAGAAACACCTTTATCTTTATAATCAATCAACAATATTCCTTCCGAGTCCCAAAATACCGTTGCCATGAGTTTCCCAGCTGATTGTGACACTTTAAATTTCTTGGGCGGTGCTGTGCCCTTTTTATGCCACTGCATGGAGTCTTGTTTGGACTCAGGTTCATAATGATGAACCCAAGTTTCGTCTCCAGTAACAATTCCACTCAATACACCATCCTTGTCTTCATTACAGAGGTCCAAAAATGCACGCGAACACTCTACGCGCTGTTGTTTTTGCGGCGGCGTGAGCATTCTCGGCACCCATCTTGCGCTGACCTTAGACATACCGAGATGATCGTGTAGGATTTTAAAAATTATTGTATCGGATACTCCAACCATTTCTGCGAGTTGTTTCTTCTTTAGTCGAGCATCTTCGAGTACAATGCTCCTGCCCGGCCTCGGGTCGTCTTCAAGGGATTCCCTTCCTTGTTTAAATAAACTATGCCACTTGTACACCATGGTTTTTCCTGGACAAGAGTCGCCGTAAACCAATGACATCTCATTCATTATGGTCGCGACTGATTTTCCTTGCCTGGTAAGGAACTTTATAACGGCACGATATTCGATTTTTTCCATATTTCACTTTTCACTCCTGATTATGTTACTTGGTTGACGATAACTCAAAGACTAACTGTCTAATAACAATGAAACTTCGTATTTATACTAATCATGAGTCGCTGCACAGGCCACGCCCCCAATGCGCCTACTCACCCCTCTACAACCCGCTCATTCCGCGAATATAAAAACGCTCCCTCGTAAATTCTAACTGTACTTACGTGGTAGATAAAAATCCAAACAATCTAACGCATTTGACATTATATAAGCTAAACATTCGATTTCACAGTTGAACTGGCTATAATGTTTAAAACTCGATAAACGTTTTTCATCATCAAAATAACATTGCCGTTGTTGCGCTGAGTATCTGCGAAGGTCTCCTGGACTGGTGTTTATCACTTGTGGTGTTAAAGCAGCAAAACCTGCTTCGTTTAAGGAAAGTCTAAAATGATTGTGATTTTGTGTCGGAATTTCTGAAGGATCATGAAGAATAACCTGAAACCTATTGTTAAGAAATTTTTAAGTTTCACCTTGGAAATGCCTTCTTACTTTGAAACCTTGTAGAGCTGACGCGCAGTTATAATCTAAATTTTTGGTAGTTGTTCTTAGTTCTACTTCTAGACCTGCTCCCACACCAGAAAATGATGCTCTTCTAGGATAAATATTTACACAATCGGGTGTAAACGGTTTTTTGAAACAAACAGATTTTGGAGCTTTATGGTAGTTCATAAACTGTCGACTATAAGTAAAAAATCTCCGTTAAAGTTTGATAAGTTAGTGGAAAATTATGCAAATCTTAATAATCTGTTTAAAATTAAAAATATGTACATGGTTTTTAGATTTTTGGACGGTTCTACCATAGAATAACGGTAAAATGTATTATGTATTAAGATAACTATGAGGAAAATGTTCAAAAATTTTTCATTACTGAATAATATGAGTTCGAGAACAAAAATTAATTCTGTACAAATCGATCAACGACAGTGCTTTTCGTACCTAGTTCCTTATGATTATTTAGTGATGCTTAATTCTCATGTGGTCGTGTGTACGTCTTTTCCTCTGTCATATTAATGTATATGATATAATAAGTTATACATGTTTTTTTCAATTATCCACACAATTGGATTTAATTATTCGAATGTCGTGTTGTAAATCTCTTTTGTATATTTTGCCTTTAATTTAGCTTGCTATGTCTACTTAATTTTCCATTTTCGTAAATTCCGTCAAAAGGCAAACACACACTAACACACAATGTGTGTTTGGCTTAGACCGTCGAAAGCCAAACACACAACACACAGTATGTGTTTAGCTTTCGTTGGTGTAAGTCAAGTACAGACCCTGTCTCTGTGCGGATTTTGCCGTGGTTCCAGGTGTAACACTGGTGACCAATTATCTGCTGACGGTGACAACTTAGTTGTTGAAATACGTATCCATAATACGAAAATCATTGGTGAAAGGGGTTATATTAACCTTAATTGATTAATCTTGCTTTAACTTCAAGAGTATACGAGTGGCATCAACAGGGCTTTAAACGACGCAAAAGTGATAAAATCTCTTTATTTGTAGTGGACATTTTGATCTCACAAAACGTGCACATATCAATGAAATCCCAAAATAAGTTAGCTACACACACTTACAAAAATTATGTTCAATATATGTAATATTAACAATGACAACTGTTTGTCGCTTATTTTTAATAGTTATATTAAATCAAAGTCTATTAATCCAAAAGAAGAAGAAAAAAAAACTTTTACTCCATCCTATTATTTTTATTGCTACTAGAGATAGAAACTTAATAATTACCAAAGCAGACAAGGATGGCAATTGGGAGCAGAAAAGCGTATCACGCTATGAAACCGTATGCACATAATAATGATAAAATAGAATTTATTCTTTAAAACTTCAAGAAATTTTTCTGAGAATTTTAAGTATATTAATTACATGATCATATATGTATTACAATAGGTTAACTTCTACATATTTAATTACTGAAAACTCTATACAAAGAACTGCTGTTAGTTTACACATACATACATACAAATATCTTGATGAAGTCTTTTGGATCTGACAAACTTTTGTTTATATAAAATTTTCCCCTGAGGAACATGACTTCAGAATCTTTGAAATTTTTCAAAATAACTTTTAAGAATATATATACCAGGTGTACTGGAAAGTTATTACCGTTTTTCTAACACATGTCGCTAGACTTAGGTATGCAATGGCATGATCTAATGCATATGTCATTTTGTTCTACTCACATCAAGCTTCAAAGCCTTACATGTTATATTTTGCGAAAGTAACACCGTCATAGATTTATACCTCTTTGAAAATGTCGAGTTTCGTACCTGAAAAGTGCATTTGGGGCATGTATTACTTTTCTTATTTAATCAAAAGGAATCAAAAGCCGCTGAAAGTCATTGTTTGCTGGTAGAAACTTACAATGAGAATGCTTCGACCATGAAATTTCGATGTGTAAGACAAAGAACGTTCTGGTAGACCGAAAAAGTTTGAAGATGCGAAACCGTAAGAGTTATTGTATGAAGACCCAACCCAAACTCAGAAACGATTGGCAGAAACGTTGGTCCAAGAAACGATTAGCGACCGATTACTAGCAATGGGAAAAATCCAAATGATGGTAAAATGGGTGAAACATCAATTGAATGACAGGTAAATGGAAAATCGAAAAATCGTCTGTGAAATGTTGCTTCAAGGGTATGATCGAAAGGCATTTCTGTATCGAATAGTGACGAGTGATGAAATGGATTTATTTCGAAAACCCTAAGCCCCAAAAAACATGGTTATCACCTGGCGAAGCCGGCTCGTCGACTCCAAGGCCAAATCGTTTTGGTTGCACGACAAAACTCTGTGTTTGGTGGGACCAGTGTGGCGTATGTGGTGTATTACGAACTGTTGAAACCTAGTGAAACAGTTAATACTGATCGCTACCGACAACAAATTATCAATTTGAACCATGCATTCATAGAAAAACGTCCAGAATGGGTCGAAAGACACGGTAGAGTGATTTTACAGCACGATAACGCGCCCACGCAATATTACTCGCCGTACTGCCCAGACCTTGCCCCGTCCGACTATCACCCTTTCGCATCAATGGGACAAGCGCTTGAAGAGCAACACTTCGTCAATTTCAAAGAAGTTAAAAAATGACTCGATGAATGGTTTTGCCCAAAAAACAAATACTTTTTTCAGGATGGCATCCATAAATTACCTGAAAGGTGGACAAGATGAATAGAATCAAATGGCCAATATTTTGAATAAATACATTTTTCCATTTTCTTGAAAATTATGTAGTTTTTTTACAAAAAAACCGGTAATGACTTTCCGGTACACCTGGTATACACAATAATTTTCAAAAAATTTATTTAAATGAAAATTATATTATGTCTCTATCAAAACAATCCGAATAACCAAAGTACAAAGAATGTAAATTACATTTATTAATATTTGTTATTGGATGTTTGGTTATATAATTTTGTATTCTACTTACATATTCTCCCGAAAGAGCTCCGATCTATCTAAAATATTGAAAGTGTAACAGATGCCATCTCTCGTGAATATAGGTGTAAATACATATATCCTCACAATTGTATTTTATGCTAGCGAAGGAACATTTCGTGAAAACTTCGTTCAAGTTCGGCGTAATCTAAATATAGTATCCCCATAAAATCACAATCATAAACATTTTTAAACAATTGTTTACTCACATTATGATAAAAATGAAATATGTTGAAATCAAACATTTCGACTTTAAAAAGGTCCCAACTGCCTTGGCTCCGACTGCATACCATAGACATGTATTCAAATTGTAAGCGCCTGAAGAAATAAATCTATATATAAACTCGTATTATAACAAAATGTTTAGTTAAAAGAAAAGAAATATGGTTTACAATTACTTTCAGAAAGTTACTATTTATAAAATTTCAGTTTCACTTATTACAGGTTTTAGTAAATAATTTTTCTTTTCAGTATATAAACCAATACAGTCTCTGTTTCGTGTACTGTTTTAAATTAGGTAAAAAGGTTTGAAAACTGACAAAATTTCATCAAATTACCTACCTATACATACATTTAGTTACACTGTAAAAAATAGTAGTTTTTATGGGAAGTTCTACATAATAGCAATATGTGGTTACCAAAAAGCAATACTTCTTTTAGATTGCTCATATTCTTTCTCGTAAATGCTTTGATTAGCAATCCAAGAAATCATAGTAATTTACCTTTATTTTGAATAAAAGAAGTTTTTTAGATAATGAAAACAATAGAACCATTAGCAAATTTTGTGTAAAAAGCAAACGACCACATGTTTGTTTTCCTAGAATACTTTTAACATAAAACAAAACTTTTAACATTATTTCCAACGGTATTTATAGATAAAGATATTTTGGATATTTTATCTAGGAGGAAAAATTTAAAAACATGTCAGAGTATAGAAATTAAGCCTCACAATGGATATGGAATTATTTACAATTTGCTGAACGATCTTAACAATAACAATAATTTAACATTTTAAATTCCTTTCATACTGATTTCGTAGATCATGAAATGGTAATAATGGCGGGCAATGACGGCCTAAATTATATATTGCGAAAACTATGAAAAATGTGGTTTCAAAATAAACAAGAATAAATATACAGTCACAGTAGGAAGCGCTACTCCGCTTATCAAGAGATATTCGGTTGACCAAATAAATAGAGCCACACCTCTAATATCGTTATTCGAAAGTCGTATTTTTACTAATGGAACTTAATATGTTGTTTACACTTATCTAATACGGAACTCTTTACCTTTTTTAGTTCTCGAAATAACTCATTTGTTTGATTTCGAGATTCACTTCCCATCATATCATATTCGCGTATTGAAGTTTCTTAAAAAAATCTTTTGATTTAGTAAGACATAGAAAACGTCAATTTCAAAATATATTCTTTAAGTGATGGCAAAATCCAAAGTGATGTATTCTATAAAGTATTATCTACAAAATGTGGTGGAATATATTTACTCAAACATCGAATGTAATTGAAATATATTACGATATATAAATTCTTCAAATATCGAAGTGGCTGATTAACTTAATCACAGGTTGATATATAACCTCTTTCCACATTAATACTACTAGGTTGTCATCATCAGCAGATAATTAAACAATGTCGCACCTGGAAAACTACGGCAAAATACCCGTACGAAACAAATTCCGCACACGATCTGTACCGTTGAAAGCCAAAACGGACACTCAATTAATTATCTGCTGATGATGACAACTTAGTTGTCGAAAAATGTATATAGAATACGAAAATAAATGTGGAAAGGGGTTATATATCAACCTTCAGTGATTAAAAAAATATTCAATTTAAGAACATGCATTGCAGCAATACTTACTCCGTATCAGTTATGTTAGTTTCGTTATTGAGAACCTTCTTCAATACATCTGGGTAATAAAAAGCATCTCTATCCGCTTTAGATTCTGGACATATGGTGACTGCTGGAAATTCGACATTATGAATTGGAACTTGTCCAGTACCTATTGTTACATAAACTGGTGATGTTTCCCACTTTTTATACGTTCTCAAAACAAGTATGATACACATAGTTACCGAAATAGTTACAACAATTAACCACAATAATCTAAAATATTTTACCAAGAATACAAATTTAGAAAACACTTTTCAAAATATTACCTTTCGACATAGCTTCTGGACCTATCCCCAATGTATTGAACGCCGTGAATCGCAGTTTTGTCAGTACACTCTTCGAAATATTTTGCGATAAACTCGAAAGATGAAGTCTTCATTTTAACGAACACTTATTACTACTGAATTCAAGATGTAAAATTTTTGAAACTGGCGTGAGTCACGTGATATAAAATGTATTTTTGCTTCAGTATTTCAGAGGCGTGTCAAATATCGTTCGGAATAATCAAGTAACGCGAATTACATCAAATTGTCGTTACTGAAATCCCAATGGATTCGGTTTCATATATAATCACACATACACTAACATGCAATGTCATTATTTGTTTTCGTTCTAAAATAGGTAATTTAAATAATTTTTAAATAGGGTTTTACTTTTTAAAAATTACTTAATGAACAAAACTATAATAAATGAAAAGTGCATCCTCTATTACATTACATTACATTATAACATCTACGCACACACTTATCTATCATATCTATCTATCCTACCTACGTGCCTTTATACACCTGTTTACATGTAACTTGCAGTTGCATGCATTGGTTTGTTGTCATGTACAAGGAGCAATTACAAAAAAAAAAAAAAACTGTGACTTCACTCTACACTATATTGAGCAATATGGGCATGGCATAGGTGAAATGGAATTCACATCAATCGCTTTTCTTGCAACAAGTCTCATTGAAAAATTTATTTTCACTCATAATGAAAGTAGTAAGTGTAAGAGCGAACGGCTGTTGTACTTACCCCTAAACTACGTCCAAATTTAAAATATAACTAAATAGTAAATACTTTCCGTTCTTTCTAATATATTGATCGTTATATACGATGATGTATCAAATAAAAATCTTAAAAGTGGAATAAAATTCTGAAAAGTGCTATGATTGACTTAGTAGTAGAAGTGCTATTTGTGTCGTTGCTAAAACACAGGTGAAGGCAACAGCATGAATAAAAAGGCAGCTACTCCAGTATCAACATGCACTGCGTTAGAGCAGCGATCTGTTATGCGTTTATTTAATAGCGAAGGTGTCAAACCAATCGATTCATCGCAGAATGATAGCGCATTACAGTGACTTGTGTTTGACACAACAGCAAGTGTACGTATGCCCCAAGACTGGGACAGGCTCATCGCATAGTGACGGACGAAAATATTACGTTAATGGAAAACTTTATGAAGGAAAACATGCATATAACTCTGAAAGCGATAGCCACAAATTTGAAGATTAATTATGATTCAGCGCAGAATATTTTCCATATTCTATCGAAGTTCAATAAAGTGTCTGTAATATAGGTGCCAGGTCAGATGATTACCGACTCGATGGGTATGATTATACATTTTTGGAAAACATTTGTATAAACGATTCACTATCATCTACCAGAAACGCAAGGGTTGGCTCCATCGTTGAAACAAAGAAAATCTGCACCAAACCATCTGCTGGAAAAGCAATGCTCACCCTTTTTTGGGATGCAAAGGAAGTAAATTTGAAACATTACATGGATAGAGGAGTAACAGTAACCAGCATTTCTTATTCAGAGATGCTTAAAAATCAACTTTGCTCTGCGAGAACTATTTTTAGAATATGACGTCGCCCGATCGCATTCAGCCCATTTCTATAGTTCAGGCTATACAGAATGTGAAATTTATGTCGTTCTCTTATTTACTTGACCTTACTCCTAGTGGCTTTCATATATTCGTATCACTCAAAGAAGTAATGGGAGACAAGTATTTCAGGAGTGATAAAGACTAAAAACCACGATACACGAACTTATGCATTTTCGTATCAAACTCAATTCGACAATCGCAATACAGTGTAAAGTGATTCATTGACAAACATGTCACTGATAAGTATGCAACTTGAAGTATTTATAGTTAAAGATTTTCCACGAATACTCAAGAATGGCTTACCTCTACATTCGATTATATAACGAAAACAATTCGCAATGATATTTATCGTTGCAGTAAAAAGAAGGCTTGTCTTGAGGTTAAAATAAGTAATAAAACTAAAAATTTAGAAAAGAAATGATAACTAATATACCATTATTACTCCGTATTGTGCGAATCTTCTTGATATAGTTCGTGCGCTGGTAGAGAAAGGGGTTAAATTGTTTTAAGTTGTGCTTGGGTAGTTGAAAGATTGGGTTGAATTCTGCTAGGTTATTAAATTATTTAAAAAATATAATTTAATCCCAGCCTATTCCAATAACAACACATTACAAAATCATCTTAAAACTAAATTAACAAACTATAATCCATAATCTGGTATTTATAAAATAAGTTGTGATTCTTGTCCAAAATTATACATAGGTTAAACAAGAACAAACGTTCAAACACGACTAAGGAATATATTGCTCATGTAAAACGACACTACATTAATGAATCGGCTTTGGTTTTACATCATATAAATACAGGTCATAATTATAGTTTAAAAATGTAGAATTAGTTAAAAAAAACAGTAGTAGAAATTTAAGAAATAAGGAAATAACTTTCTAAATAATGATATTTGACCTCTAAGCAATAAATTGTTGTCGTTTATAACTACATTACTACCTATTATTAATTGAAATACATTCCTTCACAGAGTTATTTCCAAAATTAAAAAAATATTTTTCGCAGAAATTATAATTAGTATTTCTCTCATACCTCTCTACAACTGCCCCCTTTTATATCGTTTTACCTAATGAGGTAAACTTTAACAGAAGATTTTACTTTAACCATTTATGGCGTTCAAAACTTATATAAACTCGTAAGTACGAAGTAGACTAGTTACTACTGAAGACATGTAGTAAACATGATATGTATATCTAGTTTTTAAATAAAAAGTTTGTGAAAAAAGTAAGATCTTTCATTTCAATAAGGATGGGTTGAGTTGTACGTGTACGTATAAATATTGAGTTTGTGAATAGCCAGAAATGTTTTTGGCGAAGGATATTTCTGTCAATATTACTTCTGGTATCCGATATCAAATCCGCAGTTTTTGGAGTGTAGATAAAGGCTACAGCTGGAGCAGTAAAGATTGCAAAAGAGTTCAGTATCTTCTTCAGCTTCTATCAATGCAAATTTTCGCTTCTCAATATTTAAGAATTGTCTTTCCGAGAAGTGAATATCTTGCAAAACATTCACATACACATTACACTTTCTAGGGCAAATACAGTATGACGCATCTATCTCGGACAAATTGCTATTGCCTGTTTATGTACGAACATCACATCGGAAACACACCACCGTTTTCACCGTAAAATTGGTATTCATCTAGGACATAGCTTTAATGTTTTGGCTCTTCATTTACCACTAGGAATAAAAGCACATTTAGTACAAATTTAGAACGTTTCGAGGGATTTCTCTTCCTTTTTCAAGTTACTTTATTTTTTTTAACAAAACTAAGACTTTTTCTGACATTTATATATACACATATTTTCTGTTGAAAATTATCATTTTATTACTACATAAATGGTTTCAAAATAAATTGAAATATGTTGTTTCTGTGCACTTATGAGAAAGCGGCCACATTAATGTTCGTATTCTGTATACCTATTTCGACAAGTAAGTTGTCATCATCAGCAGCTAAGTAAACAGTGTCGCACCTGGCCAACTACGATAAAAATACTCGTACGAAAACAAATTCCGCACGCGATCCGTACCGCTGAAAGCCAAAACGTACACTGTGGGATCGCGTGCGGAATTTGTTAACATACGGGTATTTTTACCGTAGTTGTCCAAGTGCGCCACTGTTTAATTATCTGCTGCTGAAGAATAGAATACGAAAATTAATGTGGCAAGGAGTTATATATCAACCATCAAAATTACCCTCTTATTTTTCATTTTGTTTTTTGTTTGGACAGGATATGCATACATATGTACATATGTCGTTCTATGTACAGAGGCTAGAGTTAATTTCGCCTTCGCATCAAAGACATTACCTTTGATGCTTTGTAATAATTCTAATAAAATAATATAGTTAATGCTGAATAAAAAATTAACAAGCACCTTAAAAGTTAAGAGTTACAAATAGGTTGACGTATATACAGTCAGAGACTAAAGTTTAAATACACCTCAAAAATTGTATGTTTAAAGAAAAGTAAACGTTTCAGAAAAACTTATAGTATGCAGCTTTATTTGTCTTCATAAATAACAAAAAAACTATAACAAAAAATTCTTTGTACATTGCAAACATAACGGTAAATCTCACAATAACAACAAAATACAGCGGACAAAAGTTTAAATACATACATCTTGCAAAACAGAAAACTCCCTTTCATTTCTCAAAAACAAAGTACAGTTATATTTTATGAATGTACATACATATGTTTCGATCAAATTCTTTTTTTAAAAGCCACCACTTGTTATTAGTAGCAAAGCGGTCTTATTGTCAGCATTGGAAGTTCTATTGAAAATTATGGGCAAAGGTAAAGAAATTGAGTCCAGCGTTAAACATTTAATAATAAAACATTTTAAGGAAGGAAAATCCTATCGAGAAATAGGAAAATTATTAAATGTATCATTTTCTAGTATTCAAAATATAATTATAAAATATAAGCAAACTGACTCAGTAGAAAATATGCCAATAAGCGGTCGACCAAAAAAACTTTCCAGTCGTGATGTTAACCATATCGTAAGAGAAGTGAAAAGGAATCCAAGAATAACAGCCCCAAACTTGCAGATGATATCGCTAATAACTACAACAAGCATGTGCATCCAAAAACTGTTCAAAGAGCATTGCGAGAAAATGGATATAAAAGCAGAGTTCCCCGAAAGAAGCCACTGATAAGTGAAAAAAACAGACGACTTAGACTGGAGTTTGCAAATAAGTATAAAAACAAAGACGCTGGGTTTTGGAGAACAGTTCTTTTTACAGACGAGGGTAAATTTAATTTATTTGGAAGCGATGGACGTTCAAAAGTCTGGCGCAAGCCAAACACTGCCCTTTAAACACAAAATTTGGTTCGTACGGCAAAACATGGAGGTGGCAATGTAATGGTTTGGGGAGCGATTGGAGTAGCCGGGGTTGGGAATTTGGAGTTTATTGATGGCATAATGAATCAACATCTTTACAAGAGTATATTGGAAAGAGATTTGCAAGTATCCGTCGACATCTTGGGCCTTGGACCCCGTTGGATCTTTCAACAAGATAACGATTCCAAGCACACCGCACTTTCTGTGAAAGAGTGGTTGCTTTATTATGCTCCCAGGCAGTTCCATAGCCCACCTCAATCACCATACTTAAACCCAATTGAGCACGTTTGGGATTTAATGAAGCGGAAATTAGCGAAAACTTCAATAACAGGCAAAGAGTCGCTAAAAGAAGCTCTTAAAAAATCTGGTCTGAAATATCGCCTTCTGAAACAGAAAGCTTGGTACTTTCTATGCCACGCCGCTTGCAGGCAGTTATCGATAGCCATGGCGGTCCAACAAAGTATTGAAATGTTTTTCTTTTTTAAATTATTTAAAAAATGGAATAACATTCAAAGATGTAAATATGTTTGTATTCAAACTTTTGTCCAGTGAATTTTATCGTATTTTTAAGAATTACCGTTATGAAGTCTATATTTTTTGTTATTTATGAAGACAAATAAAGCTGCATACTATAAGTTTTTCTGAAACGTTTACTTTTCTTTAAAGATACAATTTTTGAGGTGTATTTAAACTTTAGTCTCTGACTGTATGTTACCTAAACAAACCTATTAAATACAACGATAAAACTAGACAATAAACAAGCGATGCCTTGTGTACCATATATATATACGTGAATACATATATATACGTGCCACTTTAATACTAGAATGCGCTGTTTATAAAAACACCTACATTGTTTTATCAAGTGAGTTTGAAAGATTAAACATCTGCAGTATTAAGCAAGTTTCTGCAATTATTTTAACGAAGTTTGTTCGCGGCGACGAAAAATATTCTTATACGTGTAAAAGGACCTTTTGATCTCCAGTGATGTAATGTTAGAATATTTGAAAATATCTTTGAACTTACTTAACAAATCTGTACACCCACATTCACAAATTTCTTTTAATGTAGCGAAGTTTGAATCTCTGTATAAAACACTCTCGAACTTTGTTATAACATGATCATTTTCTGCGACAATATTATCAACTATTTGCAGTGATTCCACTCACGAAACTTTACTATTTTTTTACCGTTGTATTTTAAGTCTGTAAATTTCAACACGTATTTGTTTACTGGATCGACATTTGGGTTGTTTTGTATTTTTAAGTACGTTCGACATAATTAATTAGCACCTTGCAACTCAAAAATACTGGATATCAAAATGCATACTGTGCCACTAATATATATTTAAAAACTGCTGTGAGCGGAGGCTCTGAATCACCAGCCGCCATCCTTTCAGCGACACTGTTAAAGAAGAACAAATCTTGCGCGTCTTTAGGTATGTATGTTTTCATATTCATGTTGATATACATACATATGTATAAATATCGTAACCTCCCATTAGAATATTTTGGAGACTACTTGATTTGAATATTGAAAATTTATGCACTAGTGATTTGGGCCCATTTTTAAACAAAATAATGTAATACTTCCCGTTATACCGAAAATTAACGTCTTTATTATTATAAATGCAACACCATATATATTATTGCAATTTTTAATTTTATGTCAAGTTTTAGGTGGACTTCATTCCCTATTCCTAAAATTAAACGTTTTCAAGACATCTATTTCAGAAAAAAAGCACTAACTTGCTTAAAACTATGTGTATTTTAAACTAAAAATGATAGAACGACAACATTAACAGAAGGGATAGCTAGACCTTTAAGCTTCTCCCCCGTACCTCCAAAGTGGCTTAATTATATAAATCTTAGCGGAAATTTAATACGAGGGTAGCGCCGTTTATATTTCAGGAACTGACAACACTGTTAGTGTTGCCTCCGCTCTGATGATTGCATCGTGAAGTTTGTCACTTTTGGCAATATATTTACCTTGACAGTTTTATTATCCGGTCGCTATTTCTATTGTTGACAGTAACTTGAAAATTTTGTGTCAGCGAATAAATGGAATTAACTCGCGAACATTTTCGTGCAATTATTTTTCATAACTTTCGGCGTGGATTATCTCAACAAGAATGCATCGACGAGCTGAATTCTTTATATGGTGATGAAGCACCATCGAAAACTACAGTATAT
This sequence comes from Dermolepida albohirtum, assembly GCA_031893035.1. Taxonomy (NCBI): domain Eukaryota; kingdom Metazoa; phylum Arthropoda; class Insecta; order Coleoptera; family Scarabaeidae; genus Dermolepida; species Dermolepida albohirtum. The sequence continues at coordinate 39,252 of JAVIWB010003746.1, forward strand.
ATCATTGGTATAGTGAATTCAAACTTGGACGGCGTTCTTTGGACGACGAATTTCGTGAAGATCGTCCCGCAAATGTTGTTGTGTCGGAAAACAGTAATGCAGTGTCTGAATTGATAATGCAAGATCGTCATGTGACATACCGTGAGATCGAGGCATCTCTAGGTATTAGTAATACCAGCGTGCATAAGATCCTGCATGAACATTTAGCCGTTAAAAAGCTATGTTCAAGTTGGGTATCACATAATTTGACAACCGCTCAAAAAAGGACTCGCGTCGATTAGTGCCAAGAAATGCACAAAAATACAATGGCGGTGCTTCAAGGAACATTTATAAAGTCGCCACAGGTGATGAATCTTGGATCTATACGTATGAGCCCGATACTAAACAGAAGTCGACTGTGTGGGTATTCCAAGGTGAGCCAAAACCAACAAAAGTTGTTCGAAGTACATCAAAACAGGTGGTCACCTGTTTCTTCGGAAAAACCGGTCACTTTGCAACCGTGCCTTTGGAGAGTTATAGAACGGTCAATTCCGAATGGTACACAACTATTTATTTGCCAAAAATTTATGAATAAATAAGGAAAACAAACAGAAAACGACATATCATTGAATTGATGAGCCATCCGCCATACAGCCTTGATCTAGCACCCTGTGATTTCTTTTTGTTCCTAGACGTGAAGAATTTATTCTTCAAAATATGACTTTTGAATGCCTCAACTTCCCTTTCCGGCGTAGAAAATCGTTGACCAAGAAGTTTACTTAGTGGTCAACGATTTTATACGCCGGAAGGGGCAGTTGAGGCATTCAAAAGTCATATTTTGGAGGTACCGCCTTCACAGTGGCAGCAATTCTTTTCGGATTGGTTTAAACGAATACAAAAGTGCATTGATTTTCAAGAAGAATGTTTTTAAATCTATTTTCGATAGTAAAAATCTTTTTTTTTTATTGCTATGCCCGAAATATAAACGGCTACCCTTGGACATGAGCATGAATATATCTATATTGGGTAGATACATACTTCAAACTGTCTTGCTTTATTGGTTGATGTTGCATATACGAAATTTTAAATACAGTTTGCTTACTCTGTTTCAATCTAATACAATTAGTCCTTGGTCAGATTATTTCCTAACATATTTCAATGTTGATAAATATGTACGAAGTTTATTTTCTGGAGCCAAGAAAAACACTAAGCGCATAAAATTGTGCACAGTATTTCTAATTAGAACGGCCGACTGAAATAAGAAAACATATCGCTTATAATTTCCCTCTTTAATGTCGACAGAAGTGATTCACTATCGCGAGAGGACTATAAAATCAAATCAAGAAAACAAGCATGTATTTATTTTTATGTTTTTGTCGTCTACTTGCTCTCTAAAATTATTACCAGACACGTGCGAGAAACGCTCAAGAAATTTTATTCCATAAAATAACTCTTCCAAAATGCCTTAAATTATGACAGTAAATAATAATAAGTAAACAAAACCGATGAAATGTTTGAGCATGTACATTTACCCACAGTCAAAATCATCCGGCATCATAATGAAATAATATTTCTTAGAAGACGTGTCATAAAATACAATACATTATTTGTTATCACAATATTATACATATTTTGCTTCTAAACACGAGGTGCGAAAATTTAACTAAAAGTTTATTTAAAAAGTTATTCTATTATTTATATTTAAACAAAAATATCTTCAAAAACAGTAAACCAAGAAATAGTAATTTAAACTTAACGGTAAAAAAGCATAAAAGAAATATAATTAATTTATTTTTCTACCTTTTTTGACTTTTTTTTATTAAGTTCTTATGTTATATATATTATTTCTCGGTTTACTTATTTTGGACTTTTCAGCCTTCTTCTTAGAAAATAGAATCAGAATTATCCTATTTCAATTAAAGAATGCAATTACAGACTTATTGCTGCTATAAATATGTATTTGAATGTAAGATTCTTAATATTTAATCTGGTCAAATAACGGAAATTCTCAATTGCTTTAACAGAAAAAAATTGTATTTAATAATTTATCCGGGTACTGGCTGATACTAAATGCTATAGTATAGACATACAGTGAGGTGAAAGAAACGCTGACAGAGGAATTAATCAAAGCGTGTAGGAGTAACTCCACCATGTGAAATTTAAGTTTAATTTGTGCGAAATTCCAGGGTGATAAATAAACAATCAAGGAGTCCGCCCGCAAAATAATAAGGACAACAAAAACTATTTTACACATCAGGTAGGCTTAGTCACACTTACGGTCGTGGCGGACCCTATGCACACGACTTTGGGCAGTGTGACGACATTATACTGTCTGACGTCGGGACGAGATAGACGATGCCGTGTCCCTCACGGACATGTCCTAGGACGTTAGATATGGGAAGCACTTCAAACGTGGCGAGTACTTTAGGTGACTGGAATTCACCGTTGTATATGGTACCAAACTATTACTCTCACCGAGTAGCGTATAGTGGATCTATCAGAAAAACTTACCACAGCAAGAGTAACCAAAAATTTCTATTTTAACGTGAAATTCGAGGCCTTAAACGTGTCTTAAGGCATGGAAAAGTTCAGATTTGTCTGGAAGAAACGGATATGCAAATCTAACATGGTTCTTCACGATTGCGTAAATTTCAGTAGAAAGTCATATCACATCAGTATCATGGACGCACAATTTGTTTCTTTAAATACAATAAATATATTATCAAGTACAAAAGAAGTTGCAATATTAAAATATATATATATATATATATATATATATTGGACTACAAATTAAATACAAAATGTATTACTCGGTAAGTATGTACATTACCATTCAAACATAAATGATTGTTTCTGAGCAGGTAAATATATCGCGGACAACATTGTAGACAATTGAGTCTTCCGCGAACTAGTTCGTCACAAACAAAGCAAATTCACGATGGGTGGTAAAAGATTTGTCTGACAAACAAAAGTAGAAACGAACGAAAGTGATAATTTTTTAACCTGCAAAATTAATGTCGATGAATTTTGGATGCATACATTGCAAAAAGTGAGCAGGCAAGCCTAGAAAGGCATCACTAAAATTTTCCACCCAAAATATGCAAAGTCACTTGAGATAAGGTGTTGGTTAGTGTATTTTGGAAAATTCAAGGTCCCATTTTAGTAGATTTTCTAACTGACCCAAAGACTATCAATGCAGAATATAACAATTAACTTCTTTCTACTGTCAGTCTACATCATTTTGGTCCAAGATAATACCCGTTTAACTCAGGGAGTGCTCGAACAATTGCGATGGAAAGTATTACATTTCTTGCTAGATAGTTCAGATCTAACTCCTGCAACTAATTTTTTTAACCCTTTAAGTAGGCCTTAGAAGGCAGCCGAAAGATTTTTTTCTAGTGATATAGACAAGTTTTTTATACTTCACACGTCTTGCTAAAGATGCCAAAAAACTACGACTCATAAGAACATTTAGGTTTTCATTAACTTAGACACTTCGTTGGATTTTTACAAAGTAATTTTTGGATTATAGAAATAATTGCTAGCTGCAAAAAAGTTTAAAGTAAAAATATATGTAATATATTTTTAGTTTATGTACATATAAATATATATGTCACGCGTGGGCCATCTATCGGTTTAAATTTGAACCACCGGTTATTTCGAATCTGGCAATACTTATGTCATTCTATTCTGTCATTCAGTATATTATCTCCACTGAACGAAATGAATCGATTTACACTTGAGCAACGTTGGAATTTATTGGAAATTTATTTCCAAAACAAAGATAATTGGTCGAAAATTGCACGAAAAGGTCGTACAAAATTTGGTCGCAGAGAAGGACCAACAGTGTCCGGTATATGCAAGTTTATTGCTAAAGTTCGTGAAACTGGTTTCGTTGTTGATGCGCCAAGACGTGAGCGTGCTCGTACAGTGCGTACACCCGAAAATATTGAAGCTATGGCTGAGAGTGTGCGTGAGAATCCATCAACATCAACTCGTCGTCGTTCTCAAGAATTGAACATTTCACGCACCAGTTTACGTTGAATTTTGCGAAAAGATCTCGGTATGACGCCTTACAAAGTTCAAATGGTTCAAGAGTTGAAGCCGCATGACCATCCGCTTCGTTTTCGCTTCGCTAAATGGGTCAACAAGAAACTGCACGATGATGTCGATTTTGCCAAAAAAATCATCTTTTCGGATGAAGTTCATTTTCATCTTGGTGGGTACGTTAACAAGCAAAATTGCCGTATTTGGGGCTCAGAAAACCTACACGTGGTCTTACAGAAGACAATGCACCCATTACGAGTGACTGTTTGGTGCGGCTTGTGGAGCGGAGGCATCATTTTTCCATATTTCTTTGAAAATGAGGACGGCGTAACCATTACGGAGACACCTATCGCATCATGATAACCGATCTTTTTGTGCCCGCTCTTCATGGTATTGATGTGAACGATGTTTGTTTTCAACAGGATGGTGCAACTTGCCACACACCTCATGCCACAATCGATTTATTGCGTCAAACGTTTGATGGCAGTTTAATTAGCCGAAATGGTCAATTGGTCGCCAAGAAGCTACGATTTGACACCGTTGGACTATTTTCTGTGGGGCGCCGTTAAAGACAAGTGTTATGCCGACAAATCAGAGACAATTGAGCATTTGAAGGCCAACATTCGGGATGCCATTGCCGAGATACGACCCCATATACTCGAAAAACTACTCGAAAATTGGTCCGATCGAATGGGGTACTGTGAGGCCAGCCGCGGCAGCCATATGAATGAAATAATATTCCATCTCTAACCGGAACAATTGTACATCACAACAAAAAAATAAATTTGACAAAATTTCAAACCGTTTTGTTTTATTTCATTTTTAAATTTAAACTTTTAAATGGTCCACCCGTTATATAAAACGTATGTATATAAAATAAAAGTATATGTACATATACATATTTTTACTTTAAACTTTCTTGGGCTAGCAATTATTTCTATAATCCAAAATTTACTTTGTATAAAACCAACGAAGTGTCTAAGATAATGAAAACCTAAGTTTCTTATCAGTTGTAATTTTTTTGCGTTTTTAGCAAAGCGTGTGAAGTATAAAAAGCTTAGTTTCTCAGGATTAGTCGTCTCTTTCTTTCCCTTCAATATTTTCCTTTCATGGTTTTGCATAAAATAGACCTTTACAAGCATAAATGGTGTTTTTAAAATTGTATCTACGTTTTTGTAAAAGCATGCATTCAATAGTGGCTTTTGGGAATACAAGGTATATCTCTTGTGTAAATACAATTTATTCTGTTTAATTTTTTGCTTAGCTGTAAAAAGCTATTATATGTCTACAAAATCATTCCTTGTAAGCAAGCCTGCAGAAACGAGTGCGCAGTCATTGGCGGCGATGATATTTCGAAAGCGGTCGAATATACCCAAGGCGAGATTCGTATGCGTATTCTTTGTTTATGAAAGCCAAATTAAATTGATGATGGCTAATCGACGGTGTTCTTTGTTATGTCCGACGAGTTTAAATAGATTTATTAACCGATTTTCGAATTAGAATACACTGGCACTATTAAATGTATTGTTTGCAATATCAACATTTTACCGTACAGTATTTTTGTGTGTAAAAGACATGCTAATAGCAAACAACACCGGTTAAATGGGCAGCGTGATGTACCATATTATAAATTTCTATATGACTTTATTTTTATGTTAAGTGTATGCAACATTCCACAAGATATTGTAGACAATGAAGAATTTCGAAACTTTGACAGAAATATGTTCCGGAATGGAGATTTCCAACAAGAAGTCAATTACAGTATAATTTTCCTCGAGTGAAAAACGATTGCGGATCAAATAAAAGCAGAGTTAAAAGATGAAAAATATGGCTAACGGTAGATGAAACAACGGATGCATGAAAGAATAGTATTTTAATAATGTTAGTGCGCATTTTAAAAAGCGGTGAGATTTCCTTGGCTCTTCTTTTACATAGTAGAATATTACAGAAGACGAACGCGGAAAGGATAGTAGAAACTATAAAACATACCTTTGGGAAGTTCAATATTCCGGCAATCCAACTTACAAAGTTGGTTACAGATGGGGGTTCAAATATGGTTAAAGCTGAAAAGTTTCTAAAACAATCTTATCTTCGAGTGCTTCATGTAACCTGTTTGCTTCATGCATGTAATCTTGTAGCTGAATTTATTAGAAACAGTCATCCAAAAGTAGACCAATTTATAGTTTCTACCAAAAAAGTTTTTCTTAAATCTCCAAAACGCATTCGTGAGTTTAAACAGGCTTGTCCGGACATCCCCCAGCCACCACAGCTGCTCAAACAATTTCAGTAAATCAGCGGCTGGTTTCAGATACCGAAATCCATACTTAAATTAGAGAACACCAAGCTGTCATCGCATGAAACGCTACATATAATATAATACCTCAAAACCTTGTTAGCATATCTAATAGATAGTATAGGAACTAACAACCGATAAATTGTGTACGGTTATTAATAAGAATCCCGAGTCTCAAATTGTAGTGCGTATAGACAAAGGTTTATCCGAAAACCAGGAGTGCGAATATGACGAGAACGTCATTTTTAAATTCGCGAACATTATATTAGATGCAGGACGTTCTTTTTCCAAATACATCAACATATTTTTACCTTGCCGTAGGAGTATGATTGAGTCATCACTGTAAGGCATACTAATGACGCAATGCTACAGCGAATTTTTGTGTCACCCTACATCAACAACACAAAAGAAAATTAAAATAGTAAGTAATTACATTTATTATTTTTAATATTTATAGTAACTAAGCCGTACGTTACTGCGAAAGCACTCGTTTCTGCAGCCTTACTTATAAGAATTTATTTTCATTGATTTTTTATTTATTTTCACAATATGTATTCAAGTTTATTTTATGGTGAAATGAAAGAAATCTTCCATTGTTATTGAGTTTTGTCTACCGCCAGTTCAAATTTTTCACTTCCTTCGATTCTGACTGCAAAAGTTGAGTTCTTAAACAGTGTTTATTGTATTTGGACGGTTTTGATACTTTGGATATATTTGCAAGATGTTGGTGTATTTAATGGTCTGCCCGCAATTATCGCACTTTGTTAAACCAAAGTAAAGTTATGTGTTGTTCTTTATAGTTATATACACCATATACTTCATAAATTTCTATTTTGCAGCAGCCATAAGCTTAATCGTATTTGATATTCATTTTCCGTCGGCCAAATACTTTCATCGATTTTAGAGATTTGCAGCCGTCGCTTCAATACTTCAATGTAAGTAGTTATTTTATGTTGTTTCCAAGACCTTAATAAAATATTTTCATAAGTTTTTAATTTAAATATTTGAAGAATTATTTAAATATATTTTTATTTTGGGGATTTAATAACTAGCATTCCTTTCATCAATTTTTTCTGAGTAACCTTTTTTCTGTATTTTTTGAGAATATTCAAATAAAAGCCAACAAATTTTGACTTTGAATTAGTCAATATTACAACTATTTTTCATGAAATTAGTATTGTCGGTTTATTTTTATGCAGTTAAAGTTTTAAATAATAATGTAGATAATAATGTGTTATTATCAAGATCGTTCTAACTTAATCTAACTTTTAAAATATGAAAAATTATATTTCCCTTCACAATTAACAAATTTAAGCAGCAGTTTATTTGGACCTCAGTATTAATTTTTTGGTTATATAATACCCCCAATTATTTAATCCATTATTTGAATTCCTTACAAAATTATGGGTAATGATAAGGTAAAGATTTTATTTACTTTTTTTGTCTTAGTTTGCTCTTAGTCTCAATGTTAGAATTATAATTAATATTTATTTTGAGCTAAATTCTTCAATAATGTTAAAAGTTCGTTTTCAGAGTTTGAATAAATTTAATGTTTTATAAATTTGTCGTTAATTGGAAAACTACTTTAATTGAATTCTTTTTACAATTTTCATTAGCTTTATTTTCTCTACAAAAGTTAAGTGTTGTAAATACTATATTTTAGTTAATTTGCCATTGATTTTGTTAATTTTAATTTTTGAAACAAAGAAAATCAGTCTCACTTTAATTACGATTCCTTCAAATCGAAAGTTTAATGTGGCAATGTTGCAATTTCGAAAACTTCAAAAATGAGGTTTGTTGAAAGAATCTTCGTATTATAACCTGAACATATTTCTTATAGCAATTTTTGATATATTTGATATATTTTGAAAATACAAATAATAGATTTATTGGTCAATATTTACATCAGTATTATATTTTTAAAAAGTGGTTTTACCACTGATAACATAGCTTTGAGGGAAAACTACCTCTTTTCAAGGAAATATGAATTAAGTATGATAAAATTAATGAAATAAATGCCTAAGAATGTTTTAGAGTAAAGGGAGGAATAAAATTATAACCAACTGACACAGATAAACTTAAATTTTTATAACAATTGCTATATTAACCTCAGAAGGTTAATGAACATAGACGTCAGCCCATTGAATATATGTATTTATTTGCATTGTCTAATTGTTGCTTTACCATATTATTATTAAATTATAACTTTGAATAGATAGGTAAAGATGTAAAATGGTTGTTGATATCATTACATAAATCCACGATGTTGCTATGAATATCTGGCATATTTTGATTGCTGAAATATGTACTTCTATTTATAATAGTCCATATTATCTTAAATTTATTTGGGGAAGCTAAAATTTCTCATGATATTTGTTCGATGTTTTGTTAAAGGATACATTTTTTACAAAATTTTTCATAATTTTTAACGTCACTAATAATTTGATGTTGCCTACTCATTTCTCATAAAAATAAATTACTTTTCGTGTTAATTCGTGTCGCTCAAAAAGTAAATGTGGGTTTTAATAAAATCCGTAAAAGCTTGTTTCTTTAGGAAAAAGTGAAATACATTTATTTAAAGAATTGACGGAAAAACACTATAAATCATTAATAAATGTTGATTCATGTGGAGTTTTAACATGCATTATTTTAATCACTGAAGGTTGATATATAACCCATTTCCGCACACACAAATTCTTTATATTAGCAGATCTTCACTACACTCTAGAATCACCTACTCATGCTACTGATACTTTTGCTACCTATAGAACTTTTTCATTAACTTAGATCGAAGTAGTTCATGTACGAATATGAATCTTTCAGACCACCATGGTAAACTTATAATTCATGTATACCATGGTGGTCTATTAGGAAGATTATGCATGGTAATTTTGATGGAGCCTGTGATTGATTGGAGTGTGCCTTTTGGCTTTCAACGGTACAGATCGTGTGCGAAATTTGTATTCGTGTGGGTATTTTTGCCGTAGTTTTTTAGGTGCGACACTGTTTAATTATCTGCTGACGATGACAACTTAGTTGTCGAAATACGTATACAGAATACGAAAATTAATGTGGAAAGGAGTTATATATCAACCTGAAGTGATTAAAAATACTTAACATTATTAGTAAATTTTTTATACGATCAAAGTATTTCAAATATTGGATAGCTATACTGATTTTCTTGAATCAACACTTGATTAATAATAATTTTATCTTCTCCAGTTTATTTTATATGTGAATATACTTAATTACTGAATATTAAACACCTGCATATGAATTTTCTAGGGTATGAAAAATATATTCGTAGAAACAAAATTTTCGACATAAACATAGGCGTTTGTATATGATGAAATTATGTACATGCATTATATATTCGCAAAAGTATACTTTATAAGTAAGTCTAAATGTTCTGTATGAAATACATATTGAAAATATGTACATTTTAATATTACATAGACAGAGTTTGAATTCAAAGTAACCTTTTCTGTCCATGTTTCGGCTATGCTCACGAATGCACACAGAGTTCTTGGCCTTATCATGCGGACTTGCAGGAGCTTTACAAACACGGGATGCATATCCTCTTTATTTTGTGCTTAATAAGCTGGAGTATGCTGCAGTGGTGTGGTACCCTATTTACGATTATCAAATTGATCCGTGGAACGAGTGCAGAGAAAGTTTTTGAAATACTTATCGTTCATAGAAAATGGTTTTTATCTGGGACACGACACTGACTATGGGGAACTTCTACTTAGTCATGGCTTTGAGTCCCTGGAAGAACGGAGGCGGAATGTCAGTGCTGCGTTTATATCTGGCTTGATTTCGGGGAAAATTGATGCGCCAGAGCTGTTGGCTGGCGTAGGTTTTGCGGTTCCACGCCTGGAGTCGAGGTTCGGTGATCCTTTGGCAATGGGAACGCCAAGAAGCAACATTCTGTTTAGGCGTCCACTTACGCACGCGGCTAGGAATTTCAACCAACTGCATTGTCGCGGTGTTTGATTGGATTTAATTTGATTTATTTATTTATTTAACTTACATTCAGTTCTATTATTTTGTTATTAATTTTTTTTTGTGTGTTTTTGATTTTCTTATATGTATTATCAATGTAATTGTAATTTTTGGTTTGTATACCCTATAGGAGTACTCTGTTGGGTGGTTAATAAATATTATTACTATTATTATTATTATTAAAAGACTTAAATATCAAAAAATAAAATTACTAAGTAGAAATTAAATTAATGGTCCCAAAAGTATTTCTACTAATGTTGCACATACATATGTATGTATGTACGCACATAAAACAAATCTGATCAAAAAAACAATCACGTTAACTTGATATCTTTATTTTTTTCGAAAATACTTCGATATACGTACATGCTAACATTTATGTAGAAAATTTAATTAAAATGTTTCCTAGAAATACACACAAGTTATATGCTTATGTGTATGCACAATTGGGAAACTGCTACTACGCAATTTAAAACTACCTGGACCTTACATTACATATATGTATGTACGTATGTATGTATAATACTTCTGGCTGTATGTCCTTTTTGTAAATGTTATATATGCTTTATACATATACCATTTATATACGTTTTTATATTCTGACAACTCGTATATGTACACGGCATCAATTATTATTATAAGGCATTTTTCATACATTAAATTTACATACATAAATTTTATTCAAAACTAAAACATCTAAAAATTATAAAATCATTTTAATTTTTTAGCTGGGGTCAGACAATAAAGACACAAATATATTTTTTTATATATCGTAATTATTTCGCCATCGATTTTAAAAACAATAGTTCGTGGCTATTCTGTAAACATGCCTTTTTTTCCAAGTGCACGTGCACTTCCCGAAATTTATAAAATATATTTTTCTTGAAATATTGAAAAAATGAAATCTTTTGGTTTATGATCCTATATAATATATTTATTCTGTGAGATAGATGGACATATAATAGTTAATTGCCGACTTGAATTTAATATTTGAAAATATTTTAGGATAATTCCTATTTTTCAAGCCAATTAATTTTTTTCTACAAACATACACTTACTTAGTACATATTTATTGAGTAAGAAAGAGATACCATTTTGTTCTGCCACAAAGTTCTCGTTTATGTTAAGCAGTCTAATTCTATCCAGAGTATGAAGCATTATTCAAATTTTATTCATTGTTGAATGCAGTGCATTTTAGAGAAACTTTAGTAAAATTATTTATTGCTTAATTTGTTAATAAATTTAACATGGAGTTTTTTAAATACGTTTTTATAATTTGTAATTTTCTGAGCATGGTTTTTTTTGTAACCGTTGACAACAGAAGTAATCTTACATCCATCCATCCTACGTTGTCGTTAAGATTTGACGACAGAGTTATACCGCCATTTTTCTCCTAACAAATTGCCCTTGACCCATGAAAGTAAATTATTTTGTAAGAAAATTAATTTTATAATGTTTAATTCATAAATTATAATTTTAATTTTTTGATTCTTTGACTTCCGCATATATTGCTATAAACCTTACTTGGTGAGATTTTTATCTATTTTTTCTTCGAGGTTTATTAAATTTTTTATTAATCACTACATCTTCTGTTATGTTTGCCATTTTTTTTAGATTTATTACGATTCGGCCAAAAAACTTTGTGGTTTCTGGTCGAAAAAATCAAAGCAATATCTTAATGTAAGTACTTTTTTTAATTCACAGGCTTCTTTTGAAACCAACTTAATTCCATTGAGAGAGTTCTTCGAAACAGATGATAGTCAGAGGGATGCTATATCCGGACTGTAATGGGTGCATCAAAACTTCTGTTAACCAAACTCTCTCAATTTTTGACGGGTCATCAAAGAAGTGTGTGGTCGGGCGTTGTCATGATGGAAGACAACACCTTTCCTATTAATCAATTCGGGCCGTTTTCTTTCAATCGCCTGGCGTAATCTCTCTAGTTGTGCACAGTAGAGTTGAGAATCAATCGTTGACCAGTTTTTATTCTTAACGATATTCCAGTCCCACCATACACACAGCACCACTTTTTTTGGCGTCAATGTTGGCTTAGCGAACGCTTGTGACGGCTCACCATCCTTTATCCACGATCTTTTACGCTTCCGATTATGTATTGTAAGCCATTTTTCATCTCCGGTTATTAAACGTTTCAGAAACGGCTCGATTTCATTCCGTTTCAGCAGCGCATCGCAGATGTTAATTCGGTCCATCATGTTTTTCACGCTCAACTCATGAGGAACCCATACGTCAAGCTTTTTTTTGTAACCGACTTTGTGTAAATAGTTCAAAACAGTTTTGTGGTCAATGCCTAGCTCCATGCCAATATCGACACTGCTGATATGCTTATCTTGTTGGACTTTTTCAAGAATTTCATCAGATTTTTCAGTGATTGGACGACCGGAGCGTGACTCATCTTTCACATTGAAATTTCCAGAACGAAAGCGAGCGAACCATTTCCGCGCAACAGATTTCGATAAAGTACCTTCACCGTACACAGCACAAATTTTATAGCGTTCTTCCCCTTATCATAATAATTATTATAAATTTCTCAAATTATTCTGAATCTCCATCTTCAAGTGCGAATAACTTTCCAACCACTGCACCGATTACAATGTTTCTATAACGTTCGGAAGGTCATCTAAAAAACGAGCCGTCGGTGGTGTCGCTGTGACTTGTTGTTCTTTAGTTATCGGCAACCAATGCCATCTATCGGGAAAAACGCCACGAACTTTTTCCCAGACCCAATATTTTTTCTTCGAGGTTTATTAAATTTTTTATTAATCACTACATCTTCTGTTATTAATTGGTTGGTTTGATCTACCCGTGGTTTTATTTATTACGATTGATATTATTGGTCGCCAAATTACCGTCGGACTTCACACCTTTAGTCTTATAGCCGTCGCTGAAAAATACCAAAGCAATATCTTAATGTAAGTACTTTTTTTTAATTTGTTCTTATTAGTAAATCATTCTAAATAATGTTATTAGATATCTATACTAAGTGTCGTTGTAGAGTCTTAACGACTATTTTGCATTATTTACTTATTTTATAAATAATTCTGTTAAAAAAGCTATTTCTGTTAGCCAGATTGTAGGAAATTTTTTTTTAAAAGTGTATGTATGTGTTTGTCTATATTGGTAGTAATATTATTTACAGTTTCGGCAAATCGCAGTATTTATTGTAAATCTAAGAAGACGACAGCCATCGCTCTAAAGAAGTAAGTTGCATTTTTATTTTATTGGTCTATATTGTTACTAATATTAATTACAGTTTCGGCAAATCAGTATTTATTGTAAATTTAAAACGACGACAGCCGTCGCTTTAATGCAATAAGTTTCATTTTCTATTTATACTTTTTATTTTTTTTTTTGAACCAATCAAAAACCACTTGACTTCTTTTGTATAAAATTATATATGCCTGTGTGAACACTGAAATACATTTTCTTTTATTACAATTAATGTCGAAATCTTTTCTATCAAATTAATGTGATCTAAAAATGTCTTCGTATGAGTATATTATTTGCAACACTAAATTTAGTTTCTAAAAATTTTATTGTTAATATCATATAAATTCTTTTAAAAAGCTTTTACAACTTCTTGAAAGATTGTTGTATTGTTGAAAATGCATATTTTTAATTGTTTGCAATTTGTTTTCGTTAAAATAAATATAATAATTTATTTTATAAAACACATTATCTTCCAAATAGATATTCAAATATTTTGCTCTTATCTGCAACTTTATACAAATATACAATAAGCCACAAAATTGTTTATATACCCTGCGATTGTTGAATATCATCAAATGTGAATAACCGATTATGTTAAAGTGAATTTCTTTCTGTTTGACAACTTTGAAAAACTCTAAAAGTATGTAATTCCATTATTAAAGCTGTTATTATTTTAAAAATGAATTCGCTAAATACTCCAACATTGAATGACACAAAAATTACATTGTTACTAAAAGTTTTGACATTTCATTTTTATAAGACACTTCTCTATTATAAGCTATAAATTTAAAACGAATTCGGTAAATCGTCTTCATAGTATCACATATTTGTGAAAAATGATGTTTTGATAAAGATGAGTTGTAAAAGTAAACACGTCTGGTAATATGCGCGACTTAACAACACTACACAAACAGAAGCCAACAGGCCGAATAACCAAATTTGTTGAAAAAGCGTATTCTGCAATGTAAATTCAAAAAAAAAACCAAAATGCCCTGAATCGTCGAAATTGTACCGAAAAATATGCATTCAAAGATTCTAAATGAGTGCGATCAGAGGACTTATAGGTGCAATGAGTTAAAATTTGTGGATGCAATTGGATACTGGAAAATACATTAAGAAAACAAAAAGAATGTCAAGAAAAACGGGTTATAACGGAAGAGTATCATGTATAAAAGACTTTTCTTTAAGCGTAATTAGTGTTACCTATAGTAAAGACATAGAGCATACCCATAGGTACGTAATAACATCGCTGGTGAGGTTTTTAACGTGGTACACGCTGTAACCAGCTTTTTTTTCTAAATTGAACGGAATTTGTTCTAAATTTACGACTTAGAATAGCGAAGTATCTTAATAAGAATGAAGTGTATGAAAATTTTTGCGATATCCGATGTTAGATTATTTAGCAAATTCTTTAATAATGGAGAGTAGTAGTAATTAATAAGTTTTCATATATGTAAATATGCTTTATCATAGAAAGGTGTTCACATATAATGAAATTCAACATTTACAGAGTGTACGAAACGCTTTTGTGTCTCACTGTACGTAGTATATATTATTTCTTTACATATATTTTTATATTTTCACATTCTGGCAACTCATATACATATTCGACATGAATTATATTTTTCTATTATGACGATTTTTCATTATATTAAGTTTACCTGAATAAATTTTATTTCCAACTAATATATTCAAAATATTCAAAAATTATAAATAATTCCGATTTTTCTGCGGTCACACAATAAAGACACATATATTTTGTTTATATAATTATTTCGTCCTCGATTTTGCAGACAACTGTTTGTTGCTACGTTATAAATAAACGTCTTTTTTCATAAGTGCACGTGCGTTTGCCCTTTTATAAAGCGTTGTTTTTTAGACCATGCAAAAATGAAGTTCTCAGAAAAACCATTTGCTTTATAATTGTATACTATATCCTTATCTCTGAAAAAGAGAAACATTTAATAGTCAATTGCCGATTTGAATTTAGTATTTGCAAACGTTTTAGGATATTTTTTTCCTAGATCAATTAATTTTTTTCTAACGTCGGCTTTATTTGCACAGTATTCATTTATTGAGTAAGAAAGAGAAACATTCAATTCTGTGACCATAAGTGCTGGTTTATATGTGTAGTCTAGCAGTCCTAGGCTTATATTGAGTATCTAGTGTTATTTGAGATTTGTTCGTCGTTGAATGCAGTTCGTTTTAGAGAAACGTGGGTAAAATAAAATTATTTGCTTGCTTAATTTTTAATCAATTGAATAATTTTTAATTTTTAGTACACTTTTATAGTTTGTGTAATTTTCAGATTATGTTTTTTGTATTATTCGGCAGTAGAAACAATCTTAGATCCATCCTTGAGCTACGTACGTCGTTGGTTAGGATTTGTCGATCGAGTTGTACTGCCATTTTTCTTTTCTAGCAAATTGTGCTTGATGTTTAGCAGACGCTTTAAGGTAAATTATGTTGCAAGTAAATTAATTGTTTGGCACATAGAAATTATTTAAATTTTTAACTATAAACACCAAATATATATTTTTTTTCATGTACATATTAATTTATAGGTTTAGCGAAATGCAGTATTTGAAAATCTAAGAAGACAGCAGCCGTCGCTCTCAAGCAGTAAGTTTTGCCTTACATTTTTTGATTTGTACTTTTTGAAATCAATCAAAAGTCGTTGAACTTCCTTTGTATATATTACAAAATTATGTTAGTATGTATGCATGTGTGAACTCTGAAATATATTTATTAAAATTTAGTCTTTTTGTCAAGTTCATTTTGTTTAAAAGCATGGTTTTCTATATATATGTGTGCGACACCACTTTTACATAATTCCCAGATTTTATTGTTTGTTGCCACCAAATAAATTCTTTCAAAAATTTTCATAACTTAATAAAATGTGATGCGTTTTTGAACATTTATATATTTGTAATTGTTTGCTATTTATTTTCATTAAAATAACAAATAATAAAATATTTTTATTCTTATCTGTAACAATGTAAAACATATTTAAATAATCATACATCTTGTCGCTTGGGTTTAAGTAAAACCAAGAAATGTATCTGTCTTGATTATTCAAAAATTTGAATTATTTAGCATTCTGGACTAACGAAATATTCGATACTAAATATTTGTGTATTTTATAAATGTACTTAACACATCTGTTCAAGGCGATGGTTTTTAATTAAATATTTAGTAAACTATCTACCTTTTTTTCTTCTTCTATTAATGAATTTTCAATGATATCCTTTCATCTGTAGAACTGACTGGTTGCAAACCATCCCGACTCCTGACGACAATTCATGTGTCCATTAGCAGAGATATATCATCATCGCTAAGCGGCAGGAGCAACGGTATCAGCAAATAAAATAGTCGTCCAAGTAGTGAGTGCAATTTGAATTAAATTTGTTAATAATGTGTAAATTTTTTTAAAATCTTTGTTTCATTGGCATCAAAAACAATTATTCATATACAAATGAACTTTTGACTTAATAAGAAAAAGTAAATTTATTTAGAAAAATCACTTGTTCTTGCATTTACATTCAAATTAAAAACGACTTTTATCAGAAATATATTTGCCGAATTTACTTTTAACTAAATGCATTTTCTTCTGCATTGACTTCTTGAAGTATATATATTTAAATTGCTAGAATACATTTTTTTATATTAAATGTTAGTTCAAATAATTTACGAGTGATTTGATTCAATTTACTCAGCAAAGATAATTCATTTTTGTTCTTAATTTAGTTGCAAAATGCACAAATTAATTAGCTCTATTTTATTTAAAGAAGTACATAACGTTTTTCCTTCCAGAAACGTGTAAATTCAGTTATGTTGCATTTTTTAATTAATAGTAATAATAATAATAGAGTCGTTTTACATAATTCTACATTTTCTATTATTTTTTTTGAATAGTTTAGCCAATGAATATGTATATGTATATATTTTCTTTACCTAAACTATTCATTATTTTATGTATGTTGGCAGAAAAATACTTTAAACGATGTTTAAGTGGTTATGTTTTTCAAAAAGCTAATTAACACATATTGTACTGTAATAGTCTTGTAGGCAAGGGATAGAAAAACCTTTGAATCATTTTTAGTTATATTATGGTGACACTTAAATTTTCATATGGGGTTTTAAACTTCTTCAGGGCAAGATAATAGTTTGCTAATTGTGTTAAATGTAGAAAATATGTAAAGGAAATTTCTAATTTATTTTTCATTTTTTAATATCAAAACTATGACAAATGAATTTGCGTAACTAAAATAATTTGTTTAGGTATTCTTTGCCCCCATAAGTACATATTTCAACGCTCTATTAAAATTTAATTTTTTAAATTGTTACTGTATTTTTATGTATTGCGTTTTTGCGAATGTTTTGTGTTCGCATTGTCTATAATATGAAATTTGCTATAGGAAATGCTCAGAAAGCCGGCTTTGACAATTCATTCAATAAGTTTGACACGAATTCAAAACCATTTTTTCTTGCTTAAATAACATGCGGAAATTAAAAATATTTGCTTTTCATTATTTAATCTTAACGATTAGGGAAAAAGTTTTCGAATTCGTCAAAATTAAACTTTGTCAATTTAAGCATCAATAAATGATTGACGAAGAGGATTCCTCTTGAATATCAATTTAAACATTGAGTAAATAACTAATCATAAGTTTCAAATAATTTTTATACGTCCAACCCTGCAATTGCGACTTTAAATTTTTCAAGTGCGTGATATGTAAACACATATTACGACCCCGTGTCTGGTTAATTTGCTAAGTAGAATGTTATTTATTCCGTATTCACATTTAATGTTCTCACATGGTATCGATTATGCGTACATATTTTATATGTATGTATTTCTATCATTATATTATCAATAGTATTTTCTATTAAATAGACATTTCTTTTGAACAACCAGTAACTATTTGGTATAAATGTGGCAGTGGTTAATATGCAGTCGTTGGCCATTGATTTAGGGGACCATAAGGAAACTGATCAGTTTTGATATATAAATGTTCTTAAACTGATTTTTATTAAAAACGTAGATATAACAAAATATCTTCATTTCTGTTTAATATTTTGTGTTTCCTTTAGCTTTAATGAGAGTAGCAATTCTTTCTTAAGTAAATATCGGAGGTTGTTGTCATCATTCATCAGCTGATTAGTATTTTAGTTTTGAGAAGAGTGATGTTTAATTTGTCCACAACCATTGTCTGGGAATATCTGGATGTCGTTAAATTTTCATTTTGTTGTAGTTTATATTTAGTTGTACGTGTATTGATATGTGTATTTATTGAGAATGAATAAAAAGAAAAAGTACACACTTGGTTAATGAATACTTGATATATAATATTAAACACAACCCTAATTTTTTTCTAATAAATTCCAGATTTCAGCGGCAACGGAAGCCGAGTAGTAGTAACCAGCGGTAGCAACAGGGTAAAGTAGGAGTAGCAGTAGAAGCGCAGGAGTAAGCAGCATCCGGAGCAGTAGGAGTAAACAGCGGCCGTAACGGGAGCCGTGTAGGAGTAACCAGCGACAACAACAGGAGCAAAGTAGGAGTAGCAGCAGTGGCGCAGGAATGAGCAGTAACTGGAGTTGAAGCAAAATCCAAGATTATATTTTCTTCATTACCAGGTTTATAAATACTTAACTTGCGTCTTTTTAAATTAACACATTTAAAAAATTAAAAACCTCTTTGACATTTCGTTTAATAAATTTCATATTTTGTCTGTCCTGTATGAGTAAACATTATCCATCAATGATTTCTCGTATTTTATTTCGAAATGATTATCTGGCTGGAGGTGTCATTTAGCTTTATCTTTCTTCACTTTGTTACGGTTTAATTTCCATTTTCTAAATTATTTGTTTCATTTGCGAAAACTCTGTATAATGTTCGTATTTTCGTTAAAGTCATGTATGTTCAAATGCGTTGTTAGTATCTATTCATTTTCATATAATGTAACTTTCGTATATTCGGTATTTATTCAATTATGTTAAGGGTCAATACTGCACATTGTGAAACGCAGTTATTTCAATTTTATTGTGCCATAAGCCTAGCCATGATGTCATCCCTATGTTTGTCTGATTTTAGCCGCCTTAATAGTTAAGTGCAGGTGTGCCTAACAATTCTGCGTCGATTAGACTTATTCCCGAATGTTCTAGAGGTTTCCTTTTCGGTCGCTTAATATTAGAGACAGGGCTCCTCAGTTGGAGGGACAATTAAGTGTTGAATACATAACACCTTATCAGTATTAAATAAAAAATCTCATTAATCAAAGGGCGTCGTCCACAATTCGAACGTGGTTCAAACAGAAAATTGAACATCTACAGGTATGTCTGTGATTCCTTTAAAGTGCGTGTGCTACAGTATTGTGCTCTATTGGGTTTTCTTTACGTCTCCCTTTTGTCAAGCATCATCACATCCACCGACGCGTGACATTGCAAGACGCACCAACAGGTTAGACCGATTTATTTTGTAAAATACATTTCGTAGGAACTAATTGCGCACCTGCAGTGCCGAAGCACTGTAACAACTTGTATCGGTAGCAGTACTAATTGAACTGTTAATTTAATTACTCTTTGCTAGTGGTTGATTTTTAATTTCTTTACTGCTCTATTATTTCTGTTACATAACCATGAAAATATTTATAACATTAGTGTTAGAGAATGGTTCATCGGAAGTATTTTTCTATTCTTCTCACTAGAAGAGTGATGTTTAATTTGTCCACAACCATTATCTAGGAATATCTGGATGTCGTTAAATTTTCATTTTGTTGTAGTTTATATTTAGTTGTATGTGTATTGATATGTGTATTTATTGAGAATGAATAAAAAGAAAAAGTACACACTTGGTTAATGAATACTTGATATATAATATTAAACACAACCCTAATTTTTTTCTAATAAATTCCAGATTTCAGCGGCAACGGAAGCCGAGTAGGAGTAACCAGCGGTAGCAACAGGAGCGAAGGAGTAAGCAGCATCCGGAGCAGTAGGAGTAAACAGCGGCCGTAACGGGAGCCGTGTAGGAGTAACCAGCGACAACAACAGGAGCAAAGTAGGAGTAGCAGCAGTGGCGCAGGAATGAGCAGTAACTGGAGTTGAAGCAAAATCCAAGATTATATTTTCTTCATTACCAGGTTTATAAATACTTAACTTGCGTCTTTTTAAATTAACACATTTAAAAAATTAAAAACCTTTTTGACATTTCGTTTAATAAATTTCATATTTTGTCGTCCTGTATGAGTAAACATTATCCATCAATGATTTCTCGTATTTTATTTCGAAATGATTATGTGACTCGAGGTGTCATTTAGCTTTACCTTTCTTCACTTGTCTCGGAAGCAGTATTAATTGAACTGATAATTTAATTACTCTTTGCTAGTAGTTGATTTTTAATTCCTTTACTGCTCTATTATTTCTGTTATATAACCACAAAAATACTCATAACATTAATGTTAGAGAATGGTTATCGGAAGTATTTTTCTATTCTTCTCACTAGAAGAGTGATGTTTAATTTGTCCACAACCATTGTCTGGGAATATCTGGATGTCGTTAAATTTTCATTTTGTTGTAGTTTATATTTAGTTGTACGTGTATTGATATGTGTATTTATTGAGAATGAATAAAAAGAAAAAGTACACACTTGGTTAATGAATACTTGATATATAATATGTTAAACACAACCCTAATTTTTTTCTAATAAATTCCAGATTTCAGCGGCAACGGAAGCCGAGTAGGAGTAACCAGCGGTAGCAACAGGAGCGAAGTAGGAGTGGCAACAGAAGCGCAGGAGTAAGCAGCATCCGGAGCAGTAGGAGTAAACAGCGGCCGTAACGGGAGCCGTGTAGGAGTAACCAGCGGCAACAACAGGAGCAAAGTAGGAGTAGCAGCAGAGGCGCAGGAGTGAGCAGCGGCAGCAACAGGAGCAGTGGAAGTAAACAGTGGCAGTAACAAGAGTACTAGCAGTAAGCAGCAGCAAGACAGTAATGTGAGAACTGTAATTTTTCTAGTTATCTAATATCCTACGAAGAATAAAATATTACCTTAGACAGACTTACATAGTTTATTTAAGAAATAAATTAGAAAATCTTTCGAAAGACATACGTGCAGGCAGGTGCGCTACACAAATGTAAATGCAATTTTTATCAATATTTGCTCTGTTTTAGCATCGGGTTTCACAATTAGGTACCGTTTTCCAATAGTAATGGCCTCTAAATTTGTCATGTATGCAATTGTTCTGTATTCGATATATTAAAGAACTTTTACGATTAATTGTTAAATGTAACATCTTTTTTTATCTAAGCAAAGGACCTGAGAGTCCAGGAATATATTTTAATAAACTCCGTGCTTTGTTCTACAAATTTCGATTTGCTTAACTTTTACTTCTAACAAGTAACAACTATTCTTAGTTTCGTAACATTTGTAGCTTTCGTTTTGTGCTGAAATACATAAGTAATTCGTCATGATTTTCTTAACAAATTGATCTATTCCCCACTCCCATTTTTTGTGTAGTTTCATTAGTTGCCATCCTTTATCCCAATATCAACAAGCATTTATAATTAGATTTTCTATAGCAACATTAGGGTTTTATGAATAATCTTAAAAATGCTTTTTTAAATTGTATTCCTGCTTCCATAATTCGACATTATAGTCTACGAACAATTTTTTTATGGTATGTGCAAATGTGTATGGGACAATTATCATGTTGATAAATAAAATTTTGTTCGGGATATACATAACTGGTTTACAGATGGTGATTTGATAAATTTCGCTGTTCAGTCGTTGACCAATATTTTATAAGATGCTAGTTCCTCATGTACTTATCCAGGTCCAAACGTTTATAGAAAATTGCCTCATATGTTGCAAACTGTTTACGTATTGCGCTTCAAATCTAGTATTTTGAGGCCATTATACACGTATATACTCGTCATTTGACGATTGAAAGTTTTTTGTCGATAAAAACATCTCTATTTCAAAATTCTGCATCTTGATAAACGTAATTAAGATAAAAAAATAATCTCGAATTTTTATGCTCCGTTGTTAGAAGTCTTTTCAGCAGCGGAATAATTTCCTCTTTCTGATTCTTTAATTCTTCTACAAACAGTTGAAAAAGACACAAAAAAATGAGTTTCAACTGTAGTTTCTCTCGCAGATTTACCAAATTCTTCGTTAAATAATAAGTGCAACGTCATTGTTAGCACTTGATTCTCTTCGTCCACCTGATCCTCTTTTAATCGATGTAGTTTCGTTTCTCCCTGTTCCCAATGCTTCTTAGTCCTCATGATGATGGATTTAGCATCATTAAAATATCGTGCAACTGCTCGTAGAAACTATATAAACTATATCTTCGAATTCACTTAAAACTTGCTTTTTCAGGATCTGTTACGTGCATATTCATGTGTGACGTTTACTATGATAGTTGAGAATGTAAAATGTTAGTTATGAACGATATTTACATTGCAACATTTTAGGTGTACTCGTACTGTACATCGCATACTAGGATATGATTCGTCAAAAAGACTTTTTTTGCTATGAATTCTACTCTCGTAGCATATATATAGATTTTCTGGTAAATCATGTTTCCAATAGAAATAGAAAATATATGGCCTCATTTGAAATAGAAAGCTCTGTACACTTTCGGTTATACCGGAAACGAAAAATTGAATGTCATCGTTTTATATAAAAAATAACATTATTAAAGAAATATCAACGAATTCTAATATATCCATATATTTATTTGTTATGTGTATGCACGTTACAAGTTTATTCATAACTTAACTGGGTTTCAAAGGTTCATTTATAGTAAAATAAGGAAAGCGCTTGTATCAAATATACCTAAAATAATAATTTTTTCATCAACTGAAAAATTAAACGAATATTCGGTATGTTTAGTTGGTGAAGATGCTGATTAGTGCAGCTAATTTCACTCAATTCAAATTATTTAATAGAATCCGATAATGTTGCAGAATAGTAAATAAGTTATATACTTACATTAATTCTATAACCCGAAGAGAGAAACTAATAAATACGGTCTCGTAAGAGAGAACCTGTATTGCGTTTTAGGGTTCAAAAAACGTTATGGCTATTCTTAACGGTTACTGAAATATTGGTTGTACGTTACAAGAATGACTGTATGCAAGTAGTTAAAATTTATCAACCGTAAACTTATTGCTAAGAAGAGCTTATATTGTATTGTTTTCTATTGATGGTTATAACTACATCTATATACACTATTGTCACTTCAGAGCTTGAATTTTAATAAATGTGTTGCTTTTGCAGTTTTGGTCAATTACTGTTTCATTGTGAAAACAGTTTTCTGTTCAGGAACATGTTTTCCACTAGAAGAGATACTGGCACTGGTACCACGGAAACAGTTAACGCATCACAGGTAAGGATTGTACATACTTTAAAATTTTTTAAGCATTTGCTTTGAATTAATATTACTGAAGGGTTGTAAATATTTCTGAAATTTAATATAAATTACTATACTGCGCTAACAGGATACTATAATATTAATTTGCTCTAGGCTATGGATTGTATCAATAATAATCACATATTAAATTAATTTACCTTAACCGGTTGCTGGTGTAAATTTTGTTGTAAAAGCACTTTGGTCAGTAAAGCTAAATCTTACAAACCTGTGTTTCAATTATTAATAGTTAAGATTCAGTTTTAACATTTCTAATTTTAAATTTATTTACAGTAAGACTATTATTACTCTTACAAAAATATCAGGTGTCTTATTATTTCTCTTTTGTTTCAGAAACAACAGATGGCCCTTAAATTTTGGTGAGTAATTTTTATTTTTTACAAATATATGTATGTAGGGTAACAGATACAATAAATGACACTTTAGCGGAACTCGTTTACTGATTACCTTGTTGTTAATTTAACATATCGTGTATAAGAATTTAAAAATCACTGAGTTATGATTTGACGTAACTTATTAACAAAATTGGTTAGCTAAATATAGCGGAATAAAATAAAACTTTCTAGATGTCTTCGAATATTTTGAATATTGAGTAATAAAATAAACTATCTATTTATATAAATTTGATGAATTTTTACAATACAAGGGGGTGCCTCAATCCTCCAATGTGTATCAATAAATAGTTTCATATTATTATTATTATATTAGCATTACTTGAAATTTAAGTCTATAACTTATCTGGATTCTGCTATAAATTTAATTTATAAACACCAGCTTGATTTTACTAAAGTCACTAGATACCTGAATCCTCGGTTGTTTAATGTATAAACTTTTATATTAATCTTGTTTCATAATATTCCCTATCTTTAATCTTTAATTCTAGCGTTTGGATGTGTGAGTAGGCGAGCCGACGCCTACATGAATGCATTGCAGATGTTGTGTATTACGGGTGCATTACTGGGTGTATTACGAGAAGAGTATTACGCATGTATTACTGGGCGTATTACGGGTGTATTACCAGAGTATTACGGATGTATTACTGGGCGTATTACGGGTGTATTACGAGAGTATTACGGATGTATTACTGGGTGTATTACGGGTGTATTACGAGAGTATTACGGATGTATTACTGGGTGTATTACGGGTGTATTACGAGAGTATTACGGATGTATTACTGGGCGTATTACGGGTGTATTACGAGAGTATTACGGATGTATTACTGGGTGTATTACGGGTGTATTACGAGAGTATTACGGATGTATTACTGGGTGTATTACGGGTGTATTACGAGAGTATTACGGATGTATTACTGGGTGTATTACGGGTGTATTACGAGAGTATTACGGATGTATTACTGGGCGTATTACGGGTGCATTACTGTGTATCGTTAATACCGAAGTATTACCGATGTATTGCCAATGTATTACCGATGTATTACCGATGTATTACCGATGTATTACCGATGTATTACCGATGTATTACCGATGTATTACCGATGTATTACCGATGTATTACCGATGTATTACCGATGTATTACCGATGTATTACCGATGTATTACCGATGTATTACCGATGTATTACCGATGTATTACCGATGTATTACCGATGTATTACCGATGTATTACCGATGTATTACCGATGTATTACCGATGTATTACCGATGTATTACCGATGTATTACCGATGTATTACCGATGTATTACCGATGTATTACCGATGTATTACCGATGTATTACCGATGTATTAACGATGTATTAACGATGTATTAACGATGTATTACCGATGTATTGCCGACCTATTTCGATGGGCAGGCGGAAGGCCGGGCGGATGGGCGCCCGAAGACAGATTTGCTAGTGGCTGACTGGATAGGCTGAAGAGATACCGCCAGTAGGAAGAAGGACGTTAGGGCAGAGGAGCAGTCACTCGACGATGGTGCAGAACCATTAAACAGCCTCTTGACCTGAAGGGACGACTCAAAGACATATCGACATCTATATTTGACTATATATAAAAGATTTCCAAGGGGCTATGGAAATAATTTAAATATTTATGGTTTTCTTTCTTTAAGCATGCAGTATGAGTGACAGAGCGGATGGACAATAGACTAACCCGCACAACGTATGTAACACACGCTTCACTCACACGATATACATGCAGCCTAAATACAAATGAACCACACGTACGAGTGATACAAACGCAACATATACTGAGTGAGTGTAACTTGTGTAATAAATGAATAAAATGTATTGAGTAGAGTAGGCAATCGGATTTTCTGTTGTTACAGGGGCCCAGAATTCCTGAAGGAGAAGAGTCGTCGGAAATGTACCACCAGGAGGAAAAAGGACACCAAGATGGGCGGTGTGTGATGACGGTGCAGAACGATTTAAACAGTCTCTTGACCTGAAAGGACCACTCAAGGGAGCGAGCATATGGACATTTATATTTGACATGTCTATAGAATAAGAATTTTAAGGGCGGACTACTTCCGCAGATTAAGAGATCAAATATATATAAATAAGCAAGACGCGGGCTAGACCCGCACTTAAAGTTAATTAAGATTTAGTCTAGATTTAGGAAGGTAGATTTTGGAAGAATAATGAAAGGTTAAGATTGGGACAAATTTGGACAAGTTTTGTCAACTAATTAAGTTTTAAGCTGAGGTTAATAAATCATACTGTGTAATTTGTAATTGAAAGTTTTATTTATTTGAATGTTGCACACAACTGTTGTTTTATAGAACTCTGGCTTGACCCTAAAAAATGTATAAACGAATTCTCAAAAAGTATAAAATTTTAAAATGTACTGTATCAGAATACTTATAATGGATGAATCTTTATGATGTACTTTTTTCAATAGCGATTTTTTGACAGACGAAACGTGAATCGTATCAAACTTTCATGCTGTTTCGGCTAAGTATTGTGTGACATTTTGTTATGGAAAGATACGGCCCGGTACAGCGTCTATAAATTATTCACCTCTTACAAAAATCAGGGTTCCACAAGAAATGTGTTTCGTGAGGTTAGAGCAATTTATGGTCTACGTAATGGGCCCACCGAACGAACAATTCGCTATACCATCGAAAAATTTGAAATGCAATTTTCATTATTGGAAAATACACGACCAAATAAACCACATCGTAGCTGAGAGTGAACGTGATGACCGAGAAGAATCGATTCGACGTAGATCTCGACAGCTTGGCTTGTCGTGTGCCACGCACGACTTGGCATATTTTACGTAAGAATCTTCATTTAAAAGCATACAAAAATGAACTCGTTCAAGAATTGAAGAATACGAAATAAACCGTTGATTCATTTAAATCGATCAAATGGTTTCCCTCGAAATAATCGTGATAAAGTGAACCAAAATCTATGTCTAGTGAAAAAATTGCCAAATTGTTAATTGCTAATAATTTCAAATTTTCAAAGGCACACGTTGCGAAGTGTGGCAAAATACGGTAGCGTTGCACTAATACAAAAAAATAGATGTAAGGCAAAATTTTACACGGGTGCAAGTGGAACAAGTGTCCACAATCATGAACCTGATATTGACAGATAAGCTGTTGGTAATTGTAATAATGCACAAAGAATTAAATGTAAGCACCCACTAAAATTCTAGATACATATTTGATTTAGATTGGGAGTATAACATTCGTCATACGATTATTTAAACATTGGAAGCGATGATTTAGAACGTATAAAACAAAATGTGTGACACGACGAAATGTTCTACCTGCATTACCAAAAAATAAGAATGTTTTTAAGGCAGTTATGAAGGGAAATCCTACGAGCAAGAATAAAAGTGAAAATCTCTCGTTTGTTGCTTGGACATACGAGGGAGCGTTTTTATATTCGCGGAATGAGCGGGTTGTAGAGGGGTGAGTAGGCGCATTGGGGGCGCGGCCTGTGCAGCGACTCGTGATTAGTATAAATACGAAGTTTCATTGTTATTAGACAGTTAGTCTTTGAGCTATCGTCAACCAAGTAACATAATCAGGAGTGAAAAGTGAAATATGGAAAAAATCGAATATCGTGCCGTTATAAGTTCCTTACCAGGCAAGGAAAATCAGTCGCGACCATAATGAATGAGATGTCATTGGTTTACGGCGACTCTTGTCCAGGAAAAACCATGGTGTACAAGTGGCATAGTTTATTTAAACAAGGAAGGGAATCCCTTGAAGACGACCCGAGGCCGGGCAGGAGCATTGAGGTGACCACGCCAGCACTTATCCAAAAAGTTGAACAAATTGTACTCGAAGATGCTCGACTAAAGAAGAAACAACTCGCAGAAATGGTTGAAGTATCCGATACAACAATTTTTAAAATCCTACACGATCATCTCGGCATGTCTAAGGTCAGCGCAAGATGGGTGCCGAGAATGCTCACGCCGCCGCAAAACAACAGCGCGTAGAGTGTTCGCGTGCATTTTTGGACCTCTGTAATGAAGACAAGGATGGTGTATTGAGTGGAATTGTTACTGGAGACGAAACTTGGGTTCATCATTATGAACCTGAGTCCAAACAAGACTCCATGCAGTGGCATAAAAAGGGCACAGCACCTCCCAAGAAATTTAAAGTGTCACAATCAACTGGGAAACTCATGGCAACGGTATTTTGGGACTCGGAAGGAATATTGTTGATTGATTATAAAGATAAAGGTGTTTCCATAACCGGAGAATATTACGCTTCAATATTAGAGCGACTAAAAGAAGCCATTAAAGAGAAAAGACGGGGAAAATTGACAAAAGGTGTTCTGCTTTTGCACGACAGCGCGCCCGTCCACAAGAGCCGCGTTGCGTTAGCTGCCCTGCATAAGGTGGGCTTCGAAATTGTGAATCACCCACCCTACAGCCCAGACCTGGCCCCGAGTGATTATTACCTGTTTCCGAAAATGAAAAAAGAGCTGCGGGGTAAAAAATTTACTGCCGATGATGAAGTCAAGGAGGCAGTTTCGGCGTATTTTGCAGATAAAGAGAAATCATTTTTTTATGAGGGTATAAATAAATTAATTGAAAGATGTGAAAAATGTATCCGTCTTGCAGGCGAATATATTGAAAAAGAAAAATAATTTGGTTTTTTTATTTCCACCCCTTGTCCCCCATTCCGCGAATATAAAAACGCTCCCTCGTAGAAAGTGATATAATTGTTTTGTCCTGTTTTACTAGTTTGTGCTTTTTGTGTACTTGTGTTACTGTTCATATGGATGGCAAACTTCAACATTGCACAAAATTCTTTTACCAACTATTTACAAAAGCTTTGGTGTTAAAAGCAAATACATATTTTAAATTGTTTCAGAATATTAGTGATAAAGGTAAAGCAGTAAAATTATGTTTTGACCCAAAAAATTCAATAACTAACTTCGAGAAAGTTATTCATAGAGCTGTTCCTATGTTTTGGCCAACTTCAAATAGATTTCACCTGTGTTGTACCTCTATAAAGTTTTGGTAACAGGAGAACATGAACTTGGACACCTATTGGGATTAAAGTATTGAAACTTTTTGATGAGTTCTTGTCTTGTCACCAAATACATTCATCATTAGTTTTCGTATTCTTTCTCTTTCATTTATTTCAACCATTACTGACAAACGACAATCATTTAATGAGTAAACTTTGTGATAAAATTTAAACATTATAGTCATATCGAATTTTTGTATGACAAAAAAAACCTGCTTTTTATTCTCCACCAGAAAAAGAAAGAGTAATTAACATTTCGGATTTGGGAAGGTCTCAATTTAAACAATCATACCAATATGCCAATTAAAAAAGTATAACTTTAGAACATCACCATTTTTTGAAATACTCTGTATAGTTAAGTTAAAAATTACCACATCCTTCTCGTACGATATAATATACAATTCATAACGTGAGTCTGTGAAAATCGATTTTTTTAGTAGAAACAGTTTAAGAAGGTTTAAATCGAAAAATTTTGATTTCATGTCACTAAATTATTTGCTTCCATTGCTCAAAGAATGAATTTATTTTGTTTATCGCTTATTTTTGTCAGATACTCCATAATTTTTTATCGATTTCAGACTATTTAAAATTAATTTAAGCTATATTTTATTTCACGAACCATTTTAATTGTAGATTGCTCTCCATTAACTAAAACTCAATATTGAATGCTTAATTACGGCACGCTGCTGTAATTACAATCATACAACTAAAACAAAGATATTTTAGTACTGAATAAAATTAAACATGAAAATCTTTTGGAAACGTTGTTAATAACTTTTTAATATTGACTGAGTATATACAGGAAAGTAAATTTACTAAAACGTTTATTTAATCTGCAATGTAAGGCGTATTATTATTATGTACACTTCTATTATATATATATTTCTCGGAGAGTATGAGCAATTTTTTGATATAATCCACTTCCTTCAACTGCGCTTTTTTAATATTGGTTTCAAAATTATACCTTATGTCTTCTATTTCATTGAGCAACTGATTTACATTGAAGAACTAAGAATATGGAAACTTCTATTACGTTTATTTGGATTTATTTCGTTTAAATTCTGGTGGAACACGAATCTTGTCTTAACTTGATGGATCTACCACTACAAATGTACATTTTTATATCAAATTTAATTAAATACTAATGAATTTATTTAATGTACTTGTTATTTGTTATCATTATAATAGCGTTGTAACAAATCACTAACGCACATACATACGTACGCACGTGCGCGTGCAAAGAATCAATGGATGGAATTCGTATTAATTCCATTACGGACTTGTACTGTACTTGGTTCGTCGTACTCGTGCCGTAATACCGAGACTAGCTCCTTTCCCGATATGCAGACAGTTCTAATCACTGCAGTTTCATGGAAACGTTCGTGTGGTCTTCTCCTAATGAAATGGAAATTTGCAAAGTTCGTCTCGATATTTCGATGTTAACTGCTTTTAAAATAGTAGTACTCTAATAGGCTGCTATCGATTCTCTATTGATCTTTTAACAATTAATCTATCCTATATTTGTGTTTAATCGATGATTAGAATACTGAAAATGTTCTAGTTGTCTTCTTATTAAATAGCTCTAAATACCAGGTTGTTCAATAAGTTTTGCCGTTCGATAAGAAAAACACGATTTTATGGTTTGAAATACATTTTGATATTGAATATAACCTCCTTGAACTTCAATACACATGTTCCAGTGACCTTCTAATCTATGGATTCCTTCCCTTAAGTGCTGCTAGTACTCCTTCGTTCTGTAAATGAGGTCTTTTCTAACGAATTTTTACATCCAACTGGCTCAAATGGTTACACTAATAAAGTGAGTTTATCGTTTTACTAGGTAATCTATGAGCAAAATTCCTTTTGCATCCCAAAAAATTGATGCCAACACGTTCTTGGCCTATTTCTAGACCCTAACTCGCTTCGGAACTGAAGTACCGGGTTCACATTACTCCTTAGCCTCTTGTTTTGAGCGAGGATCATGGTGGTAGAGCCAAGTCTCATCCATAGTTTTTATTCTTTCTAAAACACTTCAAATGTTGCTGAGAAAGTCGCATTCGAATGTGTTTTTCTTTGTTCTATTGTTAACGAATGCGGCACCCATTGTGCAGTGAAGAGTTCTTATACACTTTTAACAATCGTTCATGAACTTGTTTCGGTGTTGCACTTTTCAAAAGTAGGAATTTTATCACTGCACGATATTCAATTTTTTCCGTTGTAAAAAAATGCTGTGACACGTCAACTTTGAACACCTGTGAGTATACGAATGAGAAAACTTCTCACGTGTTCATAAAAAAGTAGTACAATTTTCAGAAAGATAAAACGACGAACCAAATAGCGCCACCTCTTCTCGAACGACAAAACTTGTTGAACAACTGGTATTTCTAAGAAATAGGAGTGGCCCTAATTTAATTACACGGTACTGTATATTTAAAGTTGAAGGCATTCTTTGCTGTTAGAATAAAGTAGCAGAAATATACATATATTATAGTGGCAAAGGACATCACCACATCAACCTTTCTTAAAGTTGTTAATTGCTTATATTCATTGAGATCTACGAGGGATGTTTCCAATATTCTGGGAATTGGTGCTATAATTAAATAACGCAGAACTTATACGCAATTTTATTGATGCCAGACAAGTCTTGACATGTTTATGCAACTATCTAGTGCAACATTGTTCAGTCTGATTCAGGTATTCGACTGATGTTATTTTAGTAGCACTGTTTTTGTAACCATGGAACACGCGGCAAAATTTCAAAGAGCGATAATTTTCTTTTTGTGGAAAGATGTGAAAACGTCAGAAATTATTAGTCGTCTGCAAGGAATATTTGGTGAATCTGCAGAATCCAAAATTACTGTTTATCGGTGGATCGATCGTTTTAAAACCGGTAGAACATCATTAAAAGACGATCTACGCAGTGGGCGGCCAAGCACGTCGGTAAATGAAAGCAATATTACTGCCGTCAAAAACCTACTGAAAGACGACAGGCGAATGACTATTCGTCAAATTAGTGTACACCTAGGGATAGGTACACGACAAGTTCATGACATCTTGCATGATTGTTTGGGCGTTAGCAAGGTTTCGGCGCGCTGGGTGCCAAAGCTGTTGGGATCAGAACAAAAACTCAATAAGTCCGATACTTGTCGTCAACTTCAAGACCTGTTAGCCCGTTACGGTGATGAATTTTGCCAACGAATAATAATCACTGACGAAACGTGGGTTTCTTATTTCAATTCTGAGACGAAAAGTCAATCCAAAGAATGGCGCAAACCTGAAGAAGGGCCACCACTTAAGGCGCGTGCAGTTCCGTCTGTTGGAAAACTAATGCTTACTGTATTCTGGGATTGCGAAGGGATTATTTTCATGGATTATCAGCCGAGAGGTATTACAATTAATGCAGAATATTATTCAAATTTATTATCCGGATCACTGCGACAGGCACTAGTCAAT
This sequence comes from Dermolepida albohirtum, assembly GCA_031893035.1. Taxonomy (NCBI): domain Eukaryota; kingdom Metazoa; phylum Arthropoda; class Insecta; order Coleoptera; family Scarabaeidae; genus Dermolepida; species Dermolepida albohirtum. Next base: position 72,140 of record JAVIWB010003746.1, read on the forward strand.
AAACGGCCTGGAAAGTTGCATAAGCGTCCGTTATTGCAACAGGATAATGCAAGACCACACACCGTAAGAAAAACGAAGAATGTTTTGAACGATTTACGATGGGAATTGCTGCCGCACCCACCTTACCACCTTATTCCCCGGATCTTGCACCCAGTAATTACCATTTGTTCCCAGATTTGAAAAACCTCTTACGGAGTTTCGATTTGAAAGTTTAACTGACGTAAAACGTGCCATAAATAGGTGGATCGACAAGACACTGAAAAAGTTCTTTGAGGACGGCTTAAAAAAATTAGTTTATCGTTGGGATAAATGTATTCAGTTAAATGGAGATTATGTTGAAAAACGACATTGTAATATTGACGAACATTAACAAATTTATAAAAATTATATGTAATTCCCAGAACTTTGGAAACATCCCTCGTATATAGCGCTTCCACGGGAGCCCGTTTTCTTACACTTACTCCGAGGACTTACCTTGCAGCGAAAATGTATGACTAGGTTTTGCCTTCAGCCAGGTGTATTATTCAAACGACGTTAACAGGAATTTAGCTAGAGTTAATAAAAGAACACGCTACCCTGTCCTTCAGAACACAACCTGCTTAAAGTGGTTTGACGTTGTTGGATTAGTAATTACAAGGAAGTTAGTGCGTGAGAAAATCAATCTCCGTCAAAAAATTTCATATGTATGTATGTATATATATACGATGGTCAGAAATTCCCCGATAATCGTCAGGTAGGATGATTCTACGATTAATTCTGAGTCGACAAATCCTAATACAGAAATGTTATATTGTCGGTCGTTAAGGCATAAGAGATCACAAATTTTGAAAATGTGTGACCAAAAAATGGAATGTTTTAAAATTTTCTATGGAAAAGCATGATTTTTCTGTCAAATAAAATTATGCAACACTATGTTGCATATGTTATCAAACACAATTCTATTTTCGTCTTTTTGTTTGTACGCTTGAATTAGGCCTGAGAAATATAAAAACCTTATTTCCTCACGATTGTCCTTTTCCTACAATGTATTTTTTCTCTCATATAAAATATATTCCCTTAGAAACATATACTATTATATTAATTATTTTAAATTGTATCTTTAGTTTTTGCAAAGAACAGTTATTTAATTTATTACTTGCAAGTGCAATTATAATTGAATTTAATTTTTATATATCTTATGTTTCTAATTTTTATTCGTCGCATAATACAAATATTAAAATATATGTGTACATACGTACGTATGTGTGGTATGCATGCTTCATTTCTTTATAAATAAAATTTTACATTTGCTATCTTGTTTCTTACAGGAGTCCTTTCCGTGCCCTAATTTCTAGACTAGTTTTTTTTTTTTGTTAATAGGTGAAATATAGAAAACATGTTCGTAAAATTTTTCGAGAGGATAGCATCCGATGTTTTAAGTGTGTAAGTACGTACGGCCCAACAAAAATATAACTGAGCATAGCCATCGGCTTTGGATGAAACAATAAATATGCACTTATTACGAACCTAGTGTTGTACAGAAAAATGAGACCACTTTATTTATCAATACTTTTTTCTGTCTAGAATTTTTTGTACGAGAAAACGAAATAGTCCTACTACTGCTACTGACTTGTTACATTTGATTTTATATGTAACAACTCAAAACGAGTGCAGTTTCGAAGAAGCAGTTCACGTGTTTGGACGATATAGGACTAATATGGATGTACTATATGTACAAATATAAAGTGTAATTCTTCATATTTATTTATTAATTGTACCATATATTATACTACAACCAATTCAATTTAGCCAGTCAATCAACACGATCGTTTTCAAAGATAATAATAATAATTAACACCAATACCAACTTTTGGTAGTATTTCTAAGATAAAGATAGTCTTAGTGCATTGTTTTACAGTCTTTGAAAGAGTATACGCAATATATTTTAAAATTATCAAGGTCAAGTTCAGGGTTAGTTTGCATTTGTTTTATATATATATATATATATATATATATATATATATATATATATATATATATATATATATATATATATATATACAGCTGTATATATAGCTTACACGCACGCGCGCACGCCATACTGTTAATTCTCAGTTGTTTTGTCGGTTAGCAAGTTTGGTTAGTTTGCATTTGTTTTATATATATATATATATATATAGCTTACACGCACACCCGCGCACGCCATAGTGTTAATTCACATTTGTTTTGTCGGTTAGCAACTTTGCTTCATTTTAATGGTCGCTTATGTGATACTTTACTTTTTGTCTTTTGTAAAATTATAAACTGAAATTAAATTTTCGTTATATACGGATGTTAAATTTAGGTAATTTAAATTTCCAAATTACAAAATTATTATTGCCGTTTTGTTATTATTAAGCAAGTGAAGGTTTAGAGAATACGGTTATTCTTCCGATTTAGTTGATGTCAGTATAATTGGTGTCCAACTCAATGGAAAGTCTTTTTTTTAAATTTTACTTTCTGTAAAATAAAATCACACTCATATTGCGCAAATTGAAGCAGATTTTTACTGTGAGAGAGATAGATATATATTTAGATTTCAGAAATAAATTATAAAATATTTCGAAATACATAGGTGCAGGCAGGTGCTACACAAATATAAATACAATTTTTATCAATAGTTGCTTTGTTTTAGTATCAGGATTATTATTTAGCATCGGGCTTCACAATTAAGTATTGTTTCCCTATAATAATATCCCCGTAATGTAATTGTCATGTAACTGTAAGTGGTTCATATTATCTTGACTATAAGCCATATGGAGGATATAATGTTTATGAAAATGTACAAAACGTTATTGTAAAAGTCTTTGCAAGTAATTTTTCTAAATATAATATTTTAGTTAATGCTCATTTTGATAGTGTTCCGACTAGCCCAGGTAATACAAATTAATTACTGAAGTAATTTGTATTTGTATAGTTCGTACTTTGCAGGCGCCAGTGATGATGGTATAATGTGTATTGTAATGTTGGAAGTTTTAAAGCAATTATGTCATACCGACAAAGATTTTTTGTACAACATCATATTTCTGTTTAATGGTGCTGAGGAATCACCTTTACAAGCTTCACATGGTTTTATAACCAAACATAAATGGGCTAAAGATATTAAAATTATTATTAACCTTGAAGCAGCTGGGTCTGGTCATAAGGAAATTTTATTTCAAAGTGGACCAGGTCATTCATGGTTGCTAAATTACTACTCAAAAGTGCCACATCCTTATGGCCAAGTTGCCGGTGAAGAAATATTTCAAAGCAATTTAGTTCCATCTGACACAGATTTTAGAGTATTCCGGGATTATGGCAATGTTGTTGGTGTGTTTCTATATTTTAACAAATATAAATTTACACTTAGAATCATAAGAGATAGGTATTACATGATAAATACTTTGGTATATATTATAATATGACAAATATACTCTTTTTTTTATATTACATAAACATAATTTAAATATAATCAAAATCTCATGATACTGGATAATCCAGAATTATTCGAAAATTAATTTCTTCAAATTGTGACATAATATGTATTACATATCTATGTGGACAGTTCAAACTCCATGATCACAAAAAAATGGGTTTCCGCGACTTAGCACTAATTTCTGCGTGAATTTTCTTACAAATTTAGTTTAGTGAGTTTTCTATACTCTATATCATGTTCATGGGACAGTATTGTCGTTTACGTAGTATATGTATATATATATATATATATGTATTGTATATATATATATATATATATATATATATATATATATATATATATATATATATATATATATATATATATATATATATATATATATATATATATATATATATATATATATATATATATATATATATATATATATATATATATATATATATATATATGTATATATATAAATACATATATACCTATATTTTTTTCTTCAGGAAATACACGCGCAATCGTTGCATTATCCACTGTGATGTCAAATTCATTGTTATTTTTATGTTTATGTACCTTTTCCATATCATACTGACAGCAACACTACAATTCTTCTGACAAAATTCGCTGCACCGAGTTCTAAGTTATTTCAGATAATTCCACAATTGCTTGCTTCAATGGTTCCTTGTCGGTCTCTCAATCAAAATTGCACAAATTTTCTCGACATTTCCAACCGTTCTGAAAGTTTATGGTCGTCTACAACGAGGTTTTTTATTAATTGTCATTTCACCTTTTTTGAAACGAGAAAACCATTCGTACACTTGATTTTTCCTATAACGTCATCCTTGTAAGCCGTTTGCAACATTAAAACTATTTCTGCAGCATTTTTTCCGAACAGGAAGCAAAATTTCACAGCTGCATGCCGTTCACTAAGCCCGACATTACAAAAAAAACGACGAGCAAACGAAAATGCTTTTACAAAAAAATGCACTGTAATAAGAAATGACTTCACCGCTAAACGTACATTTAGTGTACGTTTAGGTTCTCAACGGTATGTACCGCGTACGGAGTGTGTTTCCGTACAGGTATTTTTCGCCGTGGTTTACCAGGTGCGACACTGCGGTTTTCTGCTGATGATGGCAACTTGGTTGTCGAAATGCGTATACAGAATTACAAAAGTTAATGTGAAAAGGGGTTATATTTAGTGTACGTTTGAGAACCTAAACGTACACTTAGTGTACGTTTGAGAACCTAAACGTACACTTAGTGTACGTTTAGGTTCTCAACGGTATGTACCGCGTACGGAGTGTGTTTCGGTACAGGTATTTTTCGCCGTGGTTTACCAGGTGCGACACTTTGCGGTTATCTGCTGATGATGACAACTTGGTTGTCGAAATGCGTATACAAAATTACAAAAGTTAATGTGGAAAGGGGTTATATATCAACCTCAGTGATTAAGTTAATCAACCACAGGCTTCATCAAATTAAACTTGTGTAATATATAAATCAAAATTAAAAAACGTACATAAATAGGGTAATCTTTCAGAAAGAATGTTGAATTAGGAATTAAAGAACGGAAATTAGAATAATTACAATATTAGTTATATACGACCTGATGAGAGTACATATAAAGGAAGCAAAAGGCAAGTTTTGGGAATATTTAGATGTAAATTTAAATAAATTTAAAATTTAAATGTAATAGCGGAAAGTAGGAAAGCTATTTATAATCGCAGATTTCAACATTAGAGTGGGGCAAAAAGATTATAAAATAACAGTAGATAGAAAATACGGAGAATAATTAAGAAATAACATGTTGAAAGATTAGTAGAATATTTTGAACTTAATTAATTGACAATAACTAGTACTTTCTTTGAATATAAAGACATACAAATTGTACGATTTTTCTTTACCCATACGTCATCAGTTATGTCGCACATTATGTAAACGGAATGCTACGTCCAGTAGTACTCCCATCACATTCGATGGTGTGCATGCCTGCTGTACGGACATTAAAGGGCACGACCACACCCGCGTGGCACGTGTAGTACGGACCTTTATCAAACATTTACATATGGCTGGTTCCCTGGCTAGCGCGCTTTCTAGATCTTAATCCGATCGAGCACAGCTGGGACATGATCGATTCGAGGTTGAAGAGGTATTCAGGCGAATTGAATCGACATGATTGCCAATCCTACTAAAAATTAATCAGTAAAGAAAAAACGTATTGACTGTTCATAAATATACAAGACAGAGACCAGGAACTTGATAAATCCATAAATCATTACGTATTAGTAGAAAAACTCAACCGAAGAGTTATTAAAGACGTCAGAGTAAAAAGACGCCAGAAATAAACAGTAACATAAAGAATAAAGTATATTAAAACAAACCCAACAACGTTGAGAAACTAAAAATGAACATTACAATAGTCTAAGAAGCATTCGCTCTCAAATTATCGTTCAGCCAAGCGTGATTGCCTACACTGCGTCTTATAATATTCTCGCATGCTGGAGAGTGAATATATTTCATACACTTTAGGTAAAGAAAAAGTAAGGCACGAATTCTGTGCTAAGCTAATATTTTTTATGTTATCTGTGGTTATTGCAAATTATCCAGTGGATGAATTTGAACGAGACTGAATTTATAGTTGAATAAAATTTCTTGGTTATTCACTACTGGACATCGGCGCTAATACTTTGTCTGCAGTTCCTCTTAAATATCAAGTAGTTTAGTTTTTGTGTTTAATGGTAGATCTCAATTGTGTTTGTGAATGGATGAAAGTCGTCATTAATCTCTTAATGTGCTAGACTTAATAATTTTCCGTTTTCTTTAAAATTGTAATTACTTTTCTAAGCAGGAAATCTACGCGACGAAAAGATTACTAAAATTAAAAGATCTTTGTAGATGAATCTTGTATATTATTTATTATTTTTAAAATTAAATTCCAGATATGTAAGGTGTTACAAAATAAATATAAAACGGTAAATATTATAAGGGGTTGAATAAATATTAATAATTTTAATCTGTATTTCATGAAATTAAGCTTAATTGTATAACTTTTATTTAAGTATAACTATCTTTTTTAGGTTTTGATTTGGCTATTTTCAAAAACGGTTACAGATATCATACAAATTACGATGACGCTGTTAGTATACCATTGGGAACATATCAACATGTTGGTGATAATGTGTTAGCTCTTGTCAAAAGTCTGGCAGAAGCGCAAGAAATTCAAGAAATGGATGTTCTAAATGAAAAAGCTGTTTATTTTGATGTCTTTAATTTATTTATGGTATTTTATAAGGACTCTATTGGCATTATAATTAATTTATTCGTTACATTAGTTTCTTGTTTAGTTGGTTACAAATGTCTACAAGATTATAAATTAGGTATAACATTTAATTTCTGTATTAATGTATAATTTACAATTTAACTATTTTAAGGACGTCGATGGCCAAGTAAAGTTTATATAATATTAACAGCTGTTATTATGCTTACTGGTTGGAGCTTTGCCTGCATTGGAATAATAAGCTTAGGCATGCTTATTGATACCTTGAACTATTCCATGAGTTGGTATACTAGACCATACCTTGTACTGGGTTTGTATGTTGCTCCTACAATTATTTTTTCAAGTATGCCATTAATTGGTTGGAATTATTATAACAAAAAGGTAAATGTTTCTTGTTTCTGACACACACACACACACACACACACACACGCACGCGCGCACGCACGCACGCACGCACGCACGCACGCACGCACGCACGCACACCCGCACACGCGCACACGCGCACACGCACACCCGCACACGCACACCCGCACACGCACACCCGCACACGCACACCCGCACACGTACACACCACGCGCCCACACCACGCGCCCACACCACGCGCCCACACCACGCGCCCACACCACGCGCCCACACCACGCGCCCACACCACGCGCCCACACCACGCGCCCACCACGCGCCCACGCGCCCGCCGGCGCACCCGCGCACCCACGCAATTACAATGGTTATTCCCTATTTTGTTTGTCTGTATATGGATAACTTTCTTAGTTTTGAAGGTATTGTATCGGTTAAATTAGCAAAGTTGTTCTATATTTGAGATAGCATTTTCACATGTCATTTTTTGTCAACAGTTTGAGACATTTAAAAAGAAGTTGCATATCGTCTTAAACACTATTGATATAACACTAACTAAAAATGGCATCTATTATGTATTATATTATCACACCACGCGCCAGTAACACCACGCGTATCCATTGTCAGTGGTTTTCTGGCGCACATGATATAATAGTTGATTCATTATGATGTACTTTCTTTAATAGTGATTTTTTGACAGATTACAATGGTTATTCCCTATTTTGTTTGTCTGTATATGGATAACTTGGATAACTATGGATAACGCGTGAAGAATCGATTAGATGTATATCTCAACAGCTTGGCTTGTCGTATGCCACAACTTGGCGTATTTTACGTAAGGATCTTGGTTTAAAAGCATACAAAATTCAACTCGTTTAAGAATTGAAAGCGGCCGACCTTTTGAATCGTCACCGTTTCAGACTTTAGGCTTTTGAAAAGCTTGAAGAAGATCCACTGTTTCTGACCGAAATTTTGTCCAGCGACGAGGCCCATTTTTGGCTTAATGGCTACATCGATAAGCACAATTGAAGTGAAGAGCAACTCGAAGAGGTTCAAGAGCTGCCATTACATCCAGACAAAACCACGGCTTGGTGTGATTTATGGGTAAGTGGAATTATCGGTCCATATTTCTTCAAAAATGAAGACGGCCGCAACGTAAATGTGAATGGCGCCTGTTATCGCGCCATGATATTGGACTATTTGCTGCCTGAATTAGAAGCTCGTGATCTTGACGACATTTGGTTCCAACAAGACGGTGCCCTTGACACACAGCCCGTTAAAGTATGGCTTTATTGCGAGAACAATTTGGTGAATATTTAATTTCACGTAATGGACCTGTGCAATGACCGCCTAGATCATGTCACACCTTTAAACTTTTTTCTTTGGAGTTACGTAAACTCGTAAACGAAATAATTTTTAAAAAATAGATGTCAAGAATACCCGATAAACCTCTCTAATAATCACTATACTATGAAAAAAATCCGAAATATTTACCTTAAATAAATACTACCTAATTTGCTTTAATCTGTTTAGTGGTCGAATTTCGTTACACACCACTGTGAATATTTTTAAAATTTCTCATTATTGTTTATTACACATTCCAAAATTAAATATATAATAATAAATATTTAGTCTCATAATTAGTACTGAATTATGTAATTTGTTACACATCGATTTACTGTAACCGTTTTAATATAACACTATTTTATTTGCAGCTTTATTTGTCCCCAAGAGTGCAAAGTAATCTACAGTATTTCACGGGTCGATTTGTTTGGACAACAATATTGCTAATAATGACACTTTCGAGAATTCGAAGTGCCTATGCTGTTATGATTCCAGTACTATTTAATACACTAGGCTCTATTTTTATACATTTAACTAAACTTCAGCATTCAGGTATGTTTCAGTATATTGATTTTTAACATATTGTTATCACAATTTGGTGTTTTCTGTATGTACGGTAATTAAAGCAGGTCGATTTCTCCGGTACGAGAGAGGCCGATATTAGTAATAAAATAGATAAGGGGGATATAAATAGTGTTTATTCATTTGCGAGACTACACTCTTAATGAAAATGAAAAGTGTTTATGTAAAACGATTTGAAGAAGTGTTTTATGTATTCATTCGAACACATCGAAAATGAGTATTGCTCAATATTTACATAAGTCCATGCCCGAACATGGATATAGCGATATTAACAAATAAAGAGGTTAATGATACTCGTAGTATTGTGTTAAAAGAAAATATTCTAAGACTATGGTTAACCTACGTCAGAGTTGCATATTAAGTACTATCGCAAAACCCATACTGTTGGTTAATCGCCGAGAAAATCGGGTTGATTGGGTGTAGACGAATATCGGTTGCGATTGGTCCAGTATTGTCTATATTGATGAGTCTTTCTTCTATGTTTGGCTACCGAGGAAGATAATAATAAGCTAATAATTCACAATTTGTAAAATTATATTCATTAATGGTTTATTACAATAACAAGGTGGTTTAGTTACTTTAGCAGATATTAATACAACAGCAGAAAATACATACAAAAGAGCAATCACTATTGAATTGAATGTAAGAGTTTATTGTAAATTGATCCAATGGTTTAATATATATATATATATATATATATATATATATATAATTTAATTTAATTTAATGGTTTAGTATCTTTACAAAAAATGATAGTTCTATAAAAAAAATTTTTGAAGTTATTCTCAAAGCTAAAACTATTTGAAAATCCAAACACTATTACTAATATGTTCATTAATGTAGTTAGTAAATTCGTATGACTTTTGGTGACATACATTTTGCGGACGATTATTTCATTGTTTTGTTAATTCCTAATGATTTTTAGTATGTTAAATATGAAATTGGAAGTATTTTTGGCATAAATCTCTATTGTAGATACTTCTCTACTACTCCATGGAAAGTATGATTTTAAAATTTTCAAGCAATTTTTTAAAAGTTTTAAAAGTTTAAACAATCTCAAATAAAAACGTCTGAGAATAATTCAAATGTTAACAACACCTTGCTTACGACGTGTTTCGAGTATATCAACTCTTCAGGTAAACTCTGGTGTTATCAACGAATTCATTCCCTGTGGGTTATCGTACCGTTTTCGTTTTTTATCAAAATAATGAAAAAAAAACAATACTTCTATCTCTCGTCCACACATGCACATGTCCGAACGAAAGAACGAAGTCATATTCGTCCCGCCGCTACGTTATCACGATTCGTATATATACAGAATACTTTAAATTATATGTGCATAACATTTAAACTATACGTATATATGCGTCGTGAAAACGTAGTTATCCTTGAATGAGTCGTATATAATATCACAACAAAAGTTAGAATAAACATGAAAATATTTTTAAACCACTATGTTTAAAAAATCGCAATCTTTTGTATTCTGCATTAAAAAAGGAAAATAAATTTTAAACAACGTCGAACATTTGAACCATTGAAGTTTCATGTTTTATTTACTGTGCTGTTTATTAATTAGTTGATAATCCGACATGACAACATCAAAACCTGGTGAAAATAATTCAGAAAATTGTATTACTAAAAGATCCAGAGTTTTTGTAAAATTATATAACAAATAACATCGTTATTTACACAGTCTTCACAATTTTTATCGAATTATCCAGTATTTTTTTTTTGCACTTTTTATTAACTTTTTGCTGTTTATCTTTTCTTTGTTCAATTGAATGACTTGTGCACATATGGTTCATTACAAAATGTTTTCTAAACACTTCATTTCTATGAAATGACCGAGTGTATGGAAGTATATAATAACTTTATAGCCTGTAATATACATTTGAATACCGCATGTATTATTGATGCCAAATTAACCACAAATCTGGCTTAAAAGAAATGTGTCTACCATCCACTAATTTACCTGGTATGTGCATCAAAATAAAATTGTTATAAACATGTAAACTTCAATATGATTGTAGGATTTCAAAATGTACCAATGGAAGAAATCTCACTATACAATTGGAAGATTAACAAATTATTAGGTAATTATGAAGCTATATGTTGATTATAATGTTAAGTATAAGGTCTTAAATGTGTTTTAAAAAATACTTAAATTAATGTCAGGTTTATATGTTAAATACTATAATTTTCTAATTTTAAAATTAAAAAAATGAGATAATACTTATTTTTATAGTTCTTATATCAGTGATTTACTATATGTTTTAGAGTCACAATAGGAATTTATGTAAGGCAGTAGTGATGGTAAACATACATATGTCTACACCAGAACCAAGTAATTCTACAATGGAAATAAGTTAGTCTTCAATATTACGGGATCTATAATGTGCAAAGAAGATTTAATATCAATAGTTTTACCTGAACATTTTATTATTGAATGGAAATTGTATATCCTTATATCCAACGAGCAGATTCAATAAATTATATTGTGAGACTTGGCAGTACATGATCAAAATAATGTCTGACTTTTGTCACCTAGTATATTAAAAAAAATTGACTAATTGAATTATAAAAGATTCTTTTAATTCTCATGTAAAATTCACAATTTGAAAGCAATGTTTTTAAATATTATAACTACATTCTTTTTGCAAATGCGTGAGTGAAAAATGTAGAAGATATTAAAAAATAAAATTGCTAAATTAACATACCAAAGATATATAAAATATAAAGCCGGGAAAAATAAGATGGATGTTTTGAAGAAGCATGTGTAAATAAATATTGTTCTAATCCTAACATTGTATTAAGAATGGAGATCATATAATAAAGACTATCTATTATGTGACACAGATTTACTAAATTATTTTGTGAAACATGGCATTATATGACCAATAATGCCCGATTATTGTTATAGAGTATATATAAAAAACTTGTAAATTGCTTTGTAGATAAGATATCTCTGTTATTTTCATGTCAAATATACAATTTGACATCAACGTTTTTAATTACAATAACAACATTTTTAGTAAATGTGTGGATGAAAAATGTAAATTGAATACTAAAAGGTTGCCTTCAAAGTCCTTCCAGATATAAAATTGCTAAATTAGCATATCAATTATTAGATTTTGTTTCTGTCTATATTTATTGTCTAATAAATCATAATGCCTTTTATTTTATTATCAATTTCGTTCAAAATGCATGTACAAGCTCCACTTAATAAGACATGTTTTTAATTGTATTTACTTATTAAAAATACATGCACTTATTCCTATATTTGTTAATTAGTTTTTACCCTAAGAATTTGTTTTATTCATCACAAATGCCTATTAAAAATATTTTACCAATAAAAGAAGAATATTATAAAGATAATCTGTAGGGACATTGTTTTAATAATATATTTTTTTTAATATTACAAATTAAAAAGTATATATCCTACTCAATAACAATTTTAATTTTTTTTTCAGATTTAATAGTGGGCTGAATATTGTATGAGATTGTTTAATTATATTTTCCATGTTTTAATTTTTATGTACATTCATTAATGTAAATCAACATACATAAGAATTCAAAATGAATGGAAAATTAAATGAATTAAGTAATTTAAATATTCAAAAAACATCTCAAATTTCGCGCATTTTTTACTTTCAAGTGACACTCTAGCCATAAGAGTGTCTTCGCTTACTAATGATTGCAGCATAACAGAAATTTATATTGTCTATGGGTATAAGTTAAAATGCATATTGATCGAAGTATAGAATAGACGTACACTACCGGTCATATTTATTTGCCCACCCTTAGTTTTAGCCAAAATTATTAAACTATCAAATGTGTACTGAAAATTTATTTATTGTACCAATACAAGAGTGTAAAATAAACATAATTTAGTTACATTTTTCTTATATAAAAACTTTATCATTAATTATTATTAAATTTTGCTCTCATCAATGTGCCCACCTTTATTTTTGATAATTGCGGCACATAACTGCGGCATCCCTTCAGTTAATTTTTGTAGTGTATCTTCTGTAATTTGTGCCCAGGCTTCTTGAAGTTGTTCCCACAGTAAAGTGGTGGATGATAGCGCACGTTCTCGAACCTTTCGGTCCAATTCTTCCCAAAGAAGCTCTATTGGGTTCAGATCAAGACTTTGAGCTGGCCATACCATTATAGAGATTTGCCCTTGCTCTTCTAGTTGACGCAAGTAATCGCCACACAATCTAGAAGTGTGTTTTGGATCGTTGTCCTGTTGAAATACAAAGTTTTCGCCAAGAATCCTTAGTCCTGAAGGAACAGCGTTATTTTCTAAAATTTCCTTGTAGCCTTCTTTTCTTAGGATTCCCTCAATTTTGACGAGATCGCCTACAGATCTTCCACCAAAACACCCCCAAAACATTACTGAACCTCCTGCATGCTTTACGGTAGGCGCAATACATTCTGGCACTCCTGCGGATCTTCTTACGAATATTCGCCTTTTACTACCGAAAAGTTCAAACTTCGATTCGTCTGTCCACAACACATTATTCCACTGATCAATCGTCCAATTCTTATGTTTTTTAGTCGTTTTGTCTTGTTTTGCTTTCGTAGTAGTGGTTTTCGCAGAGCAATTCTTCCGTATAAACCCGCTTGCCTTAACCTTCTCTGTACCGTGGACACAATAGTGGGTTTAGCACGCGCTCTATTCATTTCAGCAGCAATTTCTGGTGCTGTTTTTCGTCTATCGCGTCTACTTATCCGTATTAGATGCCGGTCATCTGCAGATGTCGTCGCTTTGCGTCGTGCAGATCTTCTTTTGTTGGAAAATGTACCACTTTCTTCAAATTTCTTAACGTTATAATCAACGGTTCTGCGATTTAATCGTAATTTCGCGATTACTTTTACCCGTACGATGATAAGCAATTATCATGGCACGCACTTCAACAGATAATTCCTTCGTCTTCGGCATTGCATTAAAATATTCACAATAACTCTCTATTTCACTGTTTTCGCAACAAAAGATGAACGATGACTTGACATAAAATTTATTTTCCTTTTTGAATAACACATCCTAATATTGTAATTAGTTAGTACAATAACACAATATTGGTAATACCTTTCGGAAATGCAGGTAAAACAGTTAATACTGTAGGGATTAGCCTATATAATATTTATGGTATTTTTCCAGTTTATGACACCTTTACGATATATCATAAACAATTTAAGATTTTCCTAGAAATTCATATGGAATTACTTCCACTAATAATGTTGAATAATTACAATACATATTTTTCGAAAGATAATCCGTATTTCAGGAAACACATAAAATTGGGGTGCGCAAATAAATATGACCGGTAGTGTAGGTTTGTGAATGTGCTTGAAAATAGTAGTCTTCAATTTGCTGAAATATCAATTTATACGTTAAATATAAGAAATTCAAGTTAACTGAACTTTTTATTCCAACATGTTACATAACTATAACAATAAATAAAGAGGTTTCTGTAATACCAAAGAGAAAATAAAACTTTATATTCTAGGTCAAACAAAATTATTGTGCATTAAAATAGTAGTCATGCCAAAATACTAACCAAATGTCATTTTTCTTAGCTAATTGTATTGAAACACTTAATACTTCGTTGTGCGACCTTTATTGTTTAACACCTCTTGACATCTGCCGGGCAACGAGTTCATCAGTTGCTTACATGTCTCTGCTGAAATTGATTGTCATTCGGCTTGGCATATTCTTCACAGATCGTCAATACTTTGCGGCGTAACAGCAGATTCAGTCTGTTTCAACTCCACCCATAAATTTTCAATGGGGTTTAAGTCTGGCGATTGCGCCGGCCAACTCAAATCGCGAACGTTATTATTTCGAAACCATGTTTTCGCTTTACGAGAAACATGCTTCGGATCGTTATCTTGCATATATATAACCATCTTAATGGCATTTCTTCTTCTGCATATGGTAGATACACAGTTTGTTTCACATAGATATCAGCATTCATTATAACGGGTGAGGCAGAATAACGAGCGATTTTAAAAAGGCTGTAAAAAACAAGAAAAACAATATTTAGGAATAAATTCATTATTTGCTCAAAGAACATAAAAAAGCATCAATTATTTTATTTTTTAAAAATAACTCCGGAAAGATGACATCCGTTCATGCGTACACATTCTTCCAATCGTGTTTTGAAACTATTGATTACATTTTGCAGCATTGCTAGGGGAATGTTTTCCACTTCCTGTCGGATCCGTTCTTTCAGGGCTTGAATTGTTTGTGGTGGGTTATCTTGAAATACTTTACTTTTTCACTTTACTTTAAGTACCCCCACAAGAAAAAGTCGCACGGTGTGAGGTCCGGTGAATGAGAAGGCCAGGTGATGTCCCCATTTCGAGAAATCACATGATTTGGAAATAATCTGTTAACAATATTCATGTATACTCTGGCTGTATGGGAGGTTGCTCCGTCTTGTTGAAAAAATGTTTCCTCGTTAACTTCGTAGCGTGCAAGCTGTGGTTCAAAAAAGTTTTCCAACATGTCGGCGTATCTTTGTGAGGTTACTATCACAGCATTGCCACGAGCATTTTCAAAAAAGTAAGGCCCTATGATCCCCGATGAAGACATAGCGCACCACACAGTAACTTTTGTGGAGCGAAGGGGTTCTTGATGCATTTGTCTAGGATTTACGTCACTCCAGTATCTAAAGTTCTGCTTATTGACGTAACCGGACAAATGGAAATGGGCTTCGTCACTCATCCATAAGTTGTTTACAATATCCTCATGTTGATTAATTAAATCTGAAAACTCTTCACAGAATCGTTGTCGACTCACATAATCCGTGCCTTTAAGAGCCTGTACGATTTGGATTTTGTATGGATGAAGGTGGAGATCCTTGTGTAATATTCGTCTGACAGTTCAGTTTGAAATCCCAAGTGTAGTGCTATGCCGGCGAGCTGAACGACGCGGGCTTCGCTCAATAGCAGTTCTTACACGGTCGATATTCTCGGGCGTACGCACCGATTTTGGCCGACCAGGTTTCTTTTTTGTCGTTGACGAAGTTTCCTCAAAGTTCCTAACCCATTTTTTAATGGCATAGGCAGACGGCACTGGTTGATTGCGATTAATGTTAAAATGATTTCGAAAGGCACGACGCGCGCGTGTGTAAGAATTATCATTTTCATAAAACGCCTTAACAGCGTACGCACGCTGTTGAGGGGTCCAACGCTCCATTGTTATTAAATGCTAATATCAAGGAAACATGGCCGATAGCGTCCCCACCACCTCCGAATGACACGGCGCGAATCGCGGGCTTTTTAAAATTGCTCGTTATTCTGCCCCACCCTGTACCTTCCATCTTGTATAAAGAGCCTACACCATACCACGAAAAACACCCCCCACAGCATGATACTTGAGCCTCCGAATTTTACTGTCTTTTTGGTGCACTGGGGTTGAAATGCTGTCAACGGTGGTCTTCGTACGCGTTGTTATGCACCGGACTTAAATAAAACTGTCTTCGATTCATCGGTCCACAGTACATTACGCCACTTTTTTTCGTCCTATTGTACGTGTTTATGAGTAAATGATAATTTACTTTGTATTTGCCTTTTATTTAATAATGGTACGTTTCTATGCCTTCCGTTGAATCATTCCTTGTCTAATAGTTGAGGTGCTTATACAAAGGTGTAACACATTTTTAATTGCAGTTAACTTATGAACGGTATCTTCTTTGCACAAGTTATAATGTTTGTCTTCTCTGGGGCTAGTTTTCTTTTTTCCACCACGATTTTCTTTCATTTTCCTGCAGTTTTTAACGTTTGCAATTATGTTAGTAAAATATGAGAACGTGTTTTGTATAAACTTGTAGCTTTTTAAAGTGATTATTTGGTTTAATAACACAGTTATTACTTATTAAATTATTTGTATATGTACGCACATTATTTGTTTGTAATTATGTTTTCTTTTAGCAAATGGATGGAAAATTATGTATTTAATGTTTAATGCATTTCCTACAATGATGCTATTGTATCAAGGCATTATGGTTTTGTCTTTGTTTATTCCTGTGACCGGTAGGATAGGAAGTGACAAAAACTCTGAAGTAATTATTGGTATAATCACTATGGTATTGACTATTGCTATCTCCAGTTTTTACGTAAGTCGCAATTCCAATTGGTTCTAGAATTAGTTTAAAAAATATTTGGTCGAAACGTCAATTTCGTTTTAGTTTCAATTTTTTTAAACTTTCGCTCTAGATGGTTAAACTTTAAAATTAGATCACATACCAGGAATATACAGAGTGGTCAGTAATTCACGGATAATTGTCAGGTAGCGCGATTTTATGATTAATTGTGAATCGACAATTTTAATAGAGAAATATTGTATTCTCATTTGTTAAGCCATATGAATTGCTTAAAAGAAGTATAGATTTGGCAACATGGTATGGTATAAAACCATTAATAAATCAGCAGGAATGATATGACACAATAAAATTTTTATTTATTATAAATCTAATGAAAATAACAATAACAATGATTATTAATGTAATGTTGAAACTGGTAGCCATTGGTTTGAAGACAAAGCTGTAGTTTTTGTGAAATTGAAATTTTCTGGGAATTGAATTTGGGGTAATTAATTGTATTGTGGCATTTATTCTATTTATTGTTTCCTGTATATTAGCCAGAGGAATGGCATAAACTTTTTACTTCAAAAAACTCCAAACAAAGAAGTCAAGGGCATTCATATATGTTGACCTTGCAGGCTGATATTGGTCCATTTCGCCCGATTTACCTATCTGGAACACGTTCGTCCAACGATGCTTTTGTAATTCTTGCGTTATGCACTGTCGTGCATGTAATACATGTTGGTTCTGGCATTTACTGGAACATATGTATTCTTTTGCATTTAGTCTATTCCGAAGAAATATTGGTACTACAATTAGAATTTTTAAAATGCCTATATCAAACATTCACAGAAAACTTTCTTTGGTGTCGAAATAGCTCTAGGATTTTCATCTGCCCAAAAATGGAGATTGTGACTATCGAAGACACATCTCTTGTGAACATTGATTCGTCACTTCATGAAATAAGTGATAAAATGTTTGAATCTTCTTGAATTTTGTTTAAAATTATGCTACAGAACATTATTTTTTGCAAATTGTCGTTTTCGTATAAAGGTTGTACTTTTGTAACGTGAAACGGTCTTAAAAGGCTTTCCGAAAACACTGAAAAAACGGTTGTTTTACTTGTATCTTCATTTCCTAGACTATTTGTCTAGTGCTGCAAGTAGGATGCAGATGAACAATATTCAAAAATTCTTCTTCAACTTGGATCGTATGACGATGTCTTCGTCTACCTGTATCATATTGACTGGTAACAAATGTGTCTATTTTACTAAGTCTCCGATCCAATCTTTGAAACGTATTTGTAGATGGGTGCTGCCGGTGTGGATACTGTATTGCATATTCATCTTTTGCCATGTGTGTATTTCCATCACAAAATCACAATACCATATTTATATCAGCGAATTCGTTGAAAGGGTGCATTACAAATTGCTTGGAATATCACAAAATGAGATAAGTAATGGAAACGAAAGTAATGAACATGAAACTGACACAAACGTCAAAATTTGACATAATTTTTTTTTATTACAGACATTATTCAGAGCCAACGTTGTTATATGTACTTTAACCTAAAAAAGCAGTTAAAGAAATATTTAAGAGGGCAAAATATTGGCATAAAACGATTAACTACATCAATGTAGTGTTGCATAATCTTATTTGAAGAAAGAACATGGTTTTCACAGAAAATTTCAAAAAAATTCAAAATATATTTTACGCACATTTTCAACATTTATGGTTTCGTGTGCCTTAATAACTGATA
Organism: Dermolepida albohirtum; assembly: GCA_031893035.1. Taxonomy (NCBI): domain Eukaryota; kingdom Metazoa; phylum Arthropoda; class Insecta; order Coleoptera; family Scarabaeidae; genus Dermolepida; species Dermolepida albohirtum. Next base: position 90,976 of record JAVIWB010003746.1, read on the forward strand.
CTATAACATTTCCGGCTCAGATTTAATTATAGAATCGTCCTACCTGATGATTATCCGTGAATTTTTGACCATCGTATATACATATGTATGTACATATATATATATATACCTAGTCCTGCCATAAGTATTGATACAAGTGTAAACGCACCTTTTTGCAGATGATAACTTGAAAGCACAAAAATTTTATGTTGGCAGTTCTGACATTTGATATATGCTTTACAAAAGTGCCGAACAATTTCACTATAGCGTGAGTCGTCATTATGGAATGGTCGGATAAAGAGAGCCGTATTGCGGTTATTGCACTTCATAAGTGTGGAATAGAAAGAGCCCGTATTTTTGATTTATTGAAACCGTTAAATATTAGGCGTGTGTTTGTGTAACGTACTGTTAAGTTATTCATTGATACTGGAAATGTAATCGACCGTAAAAGATCTGGCAGGCCTCACATAGTTCGTACACCACACGCCATCAATGCTGTGAGGTCCCGCATCAATCGACATCCTGTCCGCAAACAGAAAATCATGGCTCGTGAAATGGGTATTGCTCCGAGAACCATGAGCCGTATTATTAAACAAGACCTAGGACTTAGAGCTTTCAAACGACAAACAGGACAGCGCATTAACGTTGAATTAATAAAGAATAGGAAGAAAAAATGCAGACACCTGATATCGTTGTACGGCAAAGAGCGTTACAAAAAAATTCTGTTTTCTGATGAAAAAATTTTTACCGTAGAAGAAACTTTTAACAAGCAGAATGATAGGGTGTATGCACGGTCCTCCAAGGAAGCCAGTGAAGTGGTGCCAAGGATTCAGCGAGGTCATTTTCCTGCTTCAGTGATGGTTTGGTGGGGAGTATCCCATGACGGTGTCACTTCCTTGCATTTTTGTGAAAAAGGTGTTAAAACAGCGGCCAAAAACTATCAACGAGACATTTTAAGCAATGTAGTGGAGCCCCTGAACTACACCATGTTCGAAAACCAACCATGGATATTCCAGCAAGACTGCGCCCGCTCACAAGGCCAAAACAACTCAGCAATGGCTTGAAAATCATGTACCTGAGTTTATTAGTACTGACTATTGGCCGTCAGCAAGCCCAGTCCTAAATCCGCTCGACTACAAACTGTGGTCAATATTAGAGGGCATGGTCTGTAGAAGACCGCATCGCAACCTGGAATCATTGAAGCAAGCGTTATCAGAAGCGTTGTATTAAGGCCATTTCGAGTAATTTGCATTGTATTTTGTAGCTTACTATTGCCAAAATAAACTATCAAAAAATAATTTAAATCCAACTTGCAGTTTTCTTTTTGTACTTAAAAACCTTTATATCAGTATTTATGGCAGGACTAGGTATATACATATATATATACATATGTATATATATATATACATATGTATATATATACATATGTATATATATATATATATATACATATATACAGCACGACCATCATATCCTTGGACAAAAATCTACTGCGCATCGTAGGCGTGCCGGGTGGTACACTCCGAGTCATCGGTAAGCTGTTTGTGTCCTCAGTGTGCTTATGATCGTTGCGTGGTTAAGTTGTTAAGTTACGGTTAGTCAAAGTGAGTAATTGAGGTCTTGCATTATAATTGGTTATTATTTGTTTTATTTATTATAATTAATAATGTCCAACTTAGGAGGTGGAAAAGGACTGCATTCACAAACCCGTGAAGTCGTGTTTAATGTTTTTAAGTTTTTAAAGACAATTTCAGATAACGAAACAGACATAAGAAATTGTACAAAAAGCGAATTAAAGGAATACGTAGCAAGAGCAACTGGTGTTTCAAGAGCTTCTGTCTATAATATTTTAAAAGAGGGGAACGAATATCAAGCAGAACCAGAACGAAATGAGAAAGAGAACACAGAACAACTACCAGTTTTCAAATCGCCAAAAAAGAAAAGATCGAGGAAATGTTTAGTAATGGATTCAATAGACGACATTGACCTATACCAAATAAAACATATTATTTATAATTTCCACAAGACAAATAATCAGCGGATTACTATTAAAAATTTACTACAAAAACTTAAAGAAGATATAAATTTTCCGGGTGGCCGAGAATCCTTAAGAAAAATTATAAAGAAGCTTGGTTTTAGATTCTGTGCTACACAAAACAATCGCAAGATATTACAAGAAAAACCAGATATCAGAAACATTCGTACAAATTTTTTACGAAAAATAGATGTATATCGACGGCAAAATCGTCCAACTATTTATATGGATGAATCGAAAATGGACAGACAAGTCAAGAAATGGGTTATTTTCGACAATCTCCAAGGGCCAGCGTTTAATTATGTTGCACGCTGGAGGTGAGAACCATGGATTTGTAGAAAACGCTTTGTTACTTTTTAAATATACGAAATGAATTTCGAAAATTACCAAAAATGGCTCGTTGAAAAACTAATACCAAATTTACCAAAAAATTCAGTACTAGTTATTACAATGCTCCATACCACAATGTTATATCCATATTCTATGCAAACAAGCAAAAAATGTTACATATATATGACGAAAGCCCAGTTATATATGTTAATATATAATAAACAACAACACTTACGATATAAAATAGACGCAATTTTGGAGGCACACGGTCATACAACTTTACGATTGCCTCCGTATCACCCTGAACTAAATCCAATCGAAATGATTTGGGCGACTGTGAAAAATTTTGTGGCATCACAAAATGTCACATTTAAATTAGAGGACGCTAAAAGGCTAGCGGAAGAAAAATTTAAAGGCATTATAGTAAATGACTGGAACAAACTTTGCACTCACGTGAAGAGATCGAAGATATATAAACAAAATGAAGTTTTTATGGATGTTCTTACGGAGTCACTAATTATAAATATACATCTGACAGTGATTTTGGTTTCAGCGATGATTCAGAATAATAGTAATCATTGCTTTGTGAATGTGTTTTATTATGTAATTATGTAATCATTTTGAAATAAAGCTATTTGCTTCTAATTACTGGGTATTATTAAAAAATTTTGTAATTACATTATCTACCTAATCATATTAAGATTTACTTTATATACATCCTCAATAGAACACTATTAAATAACACTTAGCAGCCTCATTAATTAATAATTTACATTCCATTTGGACCAGTATAACATATATTAATAAATAAAAATTTTCTAAATTCTTATATACAAAATAAAACCGCGCCTTTCTGTTGGGAATGTACCTAATCACCGAAGCGAGCGACACATAGTACGAGTAATACCGAAAGTGTGCGCAGATTTTTCTAAGGATATGATGGTCTTGCTGTATATATATATACATATATATTATACATCCCACTACCATTCATATTACAGCATCTTTACAAAAACCATGTATCAGGTGTCCAGTTGTCATAATCGTGCTCTACTTTATTCATAGCAATGTTTTGTTTAACTTTATATTGAAAGTGCAAAATGTAATGATTTTTAGAGTAACAATTTTAACCGAAAACGAGTCTATCATTATATCACTTGAGCGTCCTTTTATTTGTGTTACATTAGTCACTTTTGCAGCGTTCTTTATGTATATTTGTTTTTATTTTATAGACATTACAGGGTCCAACATTACACATATATTTAAGGGAACAGTTGGGTTATATTTTCAATTACAGCAGTGAAGGCATATCATTCATAACATATTGAGTACTATTAGAGATAAAATTCATATTCATAAAATATTTTTTTTAAACAAACATTATTATATAAACGTGAACACAAATAAAAAGAAGTTAGGGATTTTGTTCCTTTGCGTCTATGTATTCTCTTTTTTTTGGAGGTTTTTTATTTCTAATATGTATTTAATACTTTCTTTTGTTCATCTATCCATGGCATTAGTACTTTTATATTTTCTGCTCAAATTTATGACAGTCTTTATCTTCACGTGCACTGTCTTCGTCTTTAGGATATGTCTGAGAGTCAGTTGCAGAAATTTGGGTGTATTTATACTGTTCGCATTTTTCGTCTAACGCTAAAAAGTCTTCGTCAAAATTGTCCATAAAAAATAACAGCTTCGATATTTTCGCTGTTTGGTATACGCCATCGGGCAATAAATAGAAATCTCTATGTACCCCTACAGTATGGCTCACGAACGTCGCTAACTGTTCGATGTCTCTTTCAATCATGTTGAATAATTGTGTGAGTGTGTAAGTTGCTTTCTAAGTCTCATAGATGTTATCTCTTGGGGATTGTTAGCTCTTTAAGAAACAGCGTACTTTCTCAAACCTTATAATCACAAAGTGGTTGGGCGATGCTTGGGTTTCCAAATAAATATCTTTACTGAAAATATTTTTCCAGTATTTCAATAGAATATTAGTCTGTTCTTGCAAATCATTGCTGAACGAGATCGGAATGCCTCGACCTCTTTTTTCTTTAATTACAACACGTTTCAGTGTTTTCATGAGAATTTTTTCGAACGGTGTTATAATATCACAAAATTCTTTATATTTATGTTAGTCATCAGTTTCTGTCTTTTTGTAGATATGTAGTTGAAGTATCTGTTCACCAGGCCTACGCCTGTTGAGAATCATAACTCTACAAAAAGCGGTTTCCAAAAGAGTAAGATATGCATTTTTATTGTCAATTTTTTCTCTAGAGTCACTAACAAGTGGAATTAAAGTCACGTTATTCCATATGTTCGTATTCACATGCCGCTCTGCTAGAAATTTCATACCTTCAATTTGTTTTTATAAGATCATGGATTGAAAGTCAGCGTCGACTTCAGCAGCAGTTGTACCATAAATACTTTTCTTTTTCAGTACAAATATAATAACGATATCGTAACATTGTTTCAACATTGTTCCCATATTGAGGGCATGGGGCTCCGTAACAGTTTCTACTTTATATTCTGAAACAATTACTCAAAATACTTGATTGGAGGGCCTCAAGTAGATTTTTGTATTAACGGCACATGTCTTTTCATGTCTTGCTAATCCTCTTTTCTTTCGTGATGCAACATCAACGCAATGTTTCTCGCCATGACTTTTTACATCTCTTTCACAGCACCTGGAAGCAGGTGGTCCTACTGTATTTTTGATGCAATTACTATTTAAATACTTCCTTTGCTTTTTAAAACTAAGTGATCTTTTCTTTCCTTTTTTCCTATAGGCAATGAACCTTGTACTCCAATTTCCGTAAAATGGTTTTTTTGATCATGCTCGAAAAACTTAGGCAAGATTTTCATAGTAAACACAAAAATTTTTGCTTTATTTTCTTCCGTTTTTTATTGTTACTTCTAAGTTTGTTAGTACCTAGATTAGCCTCCAATTCTTGTTTATTGTCTGTTAAACTACATGATTGTCTACTCTTGTTATCCATTCCTGTCAGTTCCACTAGTTGCACTGATAGAAATTAACTCTATTATCCGAAATATGGTCTAACTAACTTAGTTAGCATACTTATATGTAAATGTTTGTAGTAACAATTGTATCATAATGTGATGACAAAATATTGATCACAATAGTAATACATAATGTAAAATATGGACAAATGGGTCATGGGTGTTTTTTTACATTAACCTGAAGAATCATTTGATACTAATTAAACTGAGTTGATTTTAAAATATTGTTCTAGGAAGAATTTCTGGAGCATATTAACACATATGTTTATCTAATACATTTTATTGTAATGAACATACATACTAATAATTTGGTACGTAGACTTCCGCGGTCGTGGTCCATGCTATCTGCTTCTGGGTTTCCGGGCTGGAACCGCGTCACTAGTATATCTGCCGACGTTTCCAGTTTTCAGTGCAGTAGTTCAGCCCTGAAGATGTCCCATACAAATGGGTACGAAACGTCGGCAGATATACTAGTGACGCGGTTCCAGCCCGGAAACCCAGAAGCAGATATACATACTAATATTTTTTGCAAAATTAAAATATATGGCGAATATTATATCATATAAGAATATAAGGTTCTAATCTAAGAAATCACCTAGATTTATATGTATATCGGTTTCCACCGGACTCTATCGACTTAAACTCGATTATACAAATGCTGGTGATGGTTAGGATCTAGACGCAAGAATCAGAATAACTCATAATTCGTAGTTCATATTGAATTTGATGAAAAAAGTATCTGTAAGAAGTGTTGTCAAATGTAAGGACGCCTGATAATCGAGTAAATGTATGAAAAATATACGTTGTAACGATGTATCGTATATACGTTGATCAACATCAACGCTTCAAACGAAAATTGCATGAACTGTATATACGAATGGTATATATAGTTTTCAAATTCTGTTTCAAAAGAGCGTACTAGTCGACTTTTGTCAGATGATATTATGTCACGTTTAAGTTCTTAAGCTAATTTTTAACATGTACTCCTTAAAGCGTCCGTATACGGACGTTTTAGTGATAGTATATATATATATATATATATATATATATATATATATATATATATATATATATATACTTAGTATTGGGGTAGAAGTGATAAAAAAGCACATACACAGATAAGTAAAGTGAAATAAGGAAGTAAATAAAATTAAAGAAATTAATCTCTTTCTCCAATACATAGAATAGATTAAATTTTTATAAGCTTGAGGCAGTCGAAGGAAGTTTCAACCAGTACTGCAATCCAAGAAATGCTCTCAATAATATTTTTCTAAAAATTATTAAATAATAAATGTATATACAAAAAACTGCAACAGCATATTTCAATATCTTATACAACCATGCTCAAATGTATTAGACACCTTACGAATTTATGTACATACATACATATATAGTTTATATAGTTTAGTCAAAAGAGGGGTGAGGAAAATAAAACTGTTGTGAAAATTATGTACAAAGTGTTATTTAGTAATATAGTACAATTTATCAATATTTTGTCGCTCCCCCCTTGGCCTTAATGACAGCTCGCACTCGTCGAAGCATACTTGCTACTAAATTGTAACACTCTGCCGGTGGTATTGCAGCTCATATTTCGCGAATGTTTGTTGATAATTCTGCTTTTGACAGGCATTTATTTCCGTGATCTTAGTTTTTAAGATACGCCAAAAATTTTCAATGGGCCACAAATCGGGACTTTGTGGCGGCCAATCCAATACCTCCACTGTATTTTCCTCGAACCAACGCATTACAGCTCCCGATTTGTGGCAGGGCGCATTATCTTGCTGAAAAATGTATTGTGGAATATCCTGGTCGAATAGTTTTAGCACAGACGGTTCTAATGCTTCCTCCAACATGGCTAAATAGCGTTGGCTATTCATCCGTCCATCGCACAGGTACATTTCTCCAACACCGTATGCAGACATACAACCCCAAACCATGATACTACCACCTCCAAATTTTACTGTGGGAATGATACATTGTGGTTCATAAGCTTCCCCTTGCCGAATTGGAACCGACTCTTCTTTTACATTCTTTCCTTAGATGATCTGCACATTTTACATATCTGGTAGTTCTGCGATAGTACAAGTACCATATATGAGAGTGTAATAATTCAATTTTAATTCTACATTGGAATATTGACCGAAAATTAAAAAAATACGTTAAAAGTAATTTATTAATACTCAGTAGGCTATAAATTCTTCCGGTAACGAAGTAGCGAAAGAATACCTTTTTTGTATACAGGACTATATCCAAATGATAGATAATACCATAATTTACGCTCGCTTACTATATATTTCGTTAATATGATGTATTCTCAGATCTTCCTTATTCAAGGATTAACTATATTTAAGTAGTACTATAACTAATAAATTTTTATTCTAGATACATTTTCTGGTATTGATGAAAAAGCCATTATGGTTGATGTATATGTTGCTGGTTTTTTTTTTAATTACTTTTTTGGTCATTATCAGTCCCTTGGGTTTTCCATATTCTGATGATCCAAATTCCCCAGCTCAGCAAAGATTCATGATTTATGTAAGTTTTGTTATACTCATTTTAGTTCGTACTTTTTAAAAAATCTCTTTAAAATTATTCAATATCTATTTATATAGACTGCATTTACGACAACTCGAATTAATTTGACGTTAAAAATGTAGCTGTAATTTTTTGCAACGAAGTTGATGTATGTAAATAAAATTAAATGCAAATGAATTAGAATGTAAGAATCTACTTAATTTACATCTACATTATATGTACAAGCTAATGTGATCTAAATATGTGCATTTCTGATGATGTCTTGGTAAAACACGAGTAGGTTAATACACCTATGTTTATCTATATATTATTCTAATTTATTACATACATATGTTAATCTAAAATGCATCAGAAACCATATTTTTTTATAATTTTTACATTCTACGTCATTTATTATCCAGTTTATAAAAATTTATTTTCACATTTTTTTATGAAAAGCACACTAAGAGGATATTCCACTATAAAACAGGATTTATAAAGCACGATGCTGGTTATTTTATTCTGAATTTGGATAGAAATTCGCCCAAAAGTGTTCTTCCGTATGTTAGACAATTTGATAAAGCTCTTTCTATAAAGGATGACTGTAAAAATTTTTTGGTTTGTGGTTTTCCAATATTTTCACCAAGGATGCTTTCAATAATGTATTTTTTATATTAAATGAGTTTTTCTTTTTTGATATGGATAATTTTAGTGAAAGTAGTACTTGGATCCCGGCTGAAGAACCAATTATTGAAGAAAATGTTTTCTTACAATTACATCCTAGGGTATTTTTTACGGAAAATCTTTTATTGTTAACTTTTACAGTGACAGGACCTGATCATAGTAATATTTATTTATCCCCAAAAAGCCACGTTCGTCTATTAAACATTAGTCTTGATTATGTAATGCCTGAAAATGTTCCGTTGTGGAATGGAAGACCTTTGTATTTCGTTAATTTCGCCTGGGGTATATCGAAAAAACCATTACAGTTTACTGTGGAATTAGAAATGCCAACTAACTGGACCGGAGCGGTTATGGATATCGCCATTTCTGGAAAATATGTACATGATAAGAAAAATCAATATACAATGCAATTTAAAGCATTTCTCGAAGATTTCCCTAAATGGGCTAATATTGTACCAGCTATTGCAAATTTTGTATCTTTTGAAATATAGAAATGCGAATTTGGTTACTATGGGGATTTTTTGTACACAAGAATTGAAAAATTCATAATATGAATGAATTACATAACATGTATATTTAATTTGTTTAATATTTTTTTGGTTGTGTTTATTGTCAAGAGAATTAAAACGTAATAAAATAATAAATAAAAAATAAATTTTATTCTAAAATATTTAATCTGTTTCATTAATTCAGTAACTGTTATTGTTATTGCGTAAAACTATTATTCCAATTAATCGTGCTATTCAATTGGTATAATTCATTAACGCAATAACATACTTCAGATTACTATGAAAACAAAATTTCTGAATTTTTAAAAATAAATTTTAAATTAAAAATTTTGGTCATCTAAAATAAAAATAATTAAAAATTAAGGTAGGTAATTAGATACATTTAAATAAGATTAGAATTTTTCAATATTTTATATAAAGTTATAGATTTACGGCATTGTATAGATTTTTGTCACTATAATATTTTTCGTTTTAGATTTTCTTTGGTGCTAATGAATAGAAAATACTTCACTCCTAATATTTAATAAATTTCAAAATAACGGAGTGATATAAATGCAAGGAAGTGCACTGAATAATCTGATTATGAACCATAATTACGTACACTGTATTTTATATATACTATAATTTAAATACATTATAATGTTATCTGCTTCTAGGTTTCCGGGCTGGAACCGCGTCACACGTATATTTGCCCACGTTTCGTACCCATTTGTATGGGACATCTTCAGGGCTGAACTACTAACTTTCTCAAATAGCTTTTGAAGAGACTTATTAAATACCTTTGTATATACATAACAATTGTTCAGTAAGTGCAAAAAATCATGGTTATCATCTGGCGAAGCCGGCCTATCGGCTCCGAGGCCAGATCTTTTTGGTCGCAATACAATGCTCTGTGTTTGGTGGGACCAGAGTGGCGTGGTGTATCACGGACTGTTGAAAATTGGTGAAATAAATTATCCATTAATTATCCAATTAGCCCGAAGACATGGTAAAGTGATTTTACAGCACGATAACGCGTCGTCTCATACAGTAAAACCGGTCAAGAAAGCGTTGAAAGCACTTGGATGGGATATAATATCGCACCCGCCGTTCTCTCCAAACCCTTCTCCATCCGGCTATCACCTTTTCGCATAAATGGGACACGCACTTGCAGAGCAGAATTTCGCCAATTTCGAAGAAGTTAGAAAATGGCTCGATGAATGGTTTTGCTCAAAGGACAAACAGTTTTTAGTAATGGAAACCATAAATTGCTTGAAATATGGGCAAGATCAAATGGCCAATAGTTTGAATAAATAAATTTTTCCATTTTTTTGAAAATTATGTAGTTTTTTTACGAAAAAACCGGTAATGACTTTCCGGTACACTGTGGTATATACGGTGGTCAGAAATTCACTCACAGGTAATCGTGGTGTAGGACGATTTTATGATTAATTCTGAGTCGACAATTCTAATACAGAAATGTTGTATTGTCAGTCGTTAAAATACACGAGATCATCAATATTGAAAATAAGCGATACAAAATTTCGAATTTTTTTAAGTTTTCTGTGTGTAACCGCGTTTTTTACTATTAAATAAAATTATGTAACATTACATGTGTATTTAACCGTTTTATGCCAATATTTTGCCTTATTAAACATTCCTTAATTGCCCTTTTACGTTAAAGTACATATCGCAACCTTTATCCAGAGTAATGTCTATAATTTCAAAACAATTATTTGTTAAATTTTGACATTTGTCAGTTTAACATTAATTATTTTCACTTCCATTACTTATCTCATATGATATCTAAAGCAATTTGTAATGCACACTTTCAACGAATATGGCATTTGGGTTTTGCAATGGAAATGCGCCTTTGGCAAAAGACGACTATCACAACGGCAACATCCATCCACCAATACGTTTCGAAGATTGGATTAGAGATTTCGTGAAACGGGCACATTTGTTCTCAGTCAACGTGATGCAGGTAGACCAAGACATCGCCATACGATGCAAGTTGGAGAAGGAATTTTGAATATTGTTCATTAGTATCTTATTTGTAACACTGGACAAATAACCCAGAAAAAGAACATTCTAAGTAAGACAACAGTTTTTTCAGTGCTTACCTAAAGCCATGTTACAGAAGTATAACCGTTATGAAAATGATAATTTGTGAAGAATAATGCTTTACAAAACAATTTTAAACAAAATTCAAGAAGATACAAACATTTCATCACTTATTTTATGGAGTGTCAAATGCACGTTCATAAAAAATGGTATTTTCAACACTTCATAATTTTTATTTTGGTGGATGTAAATCCTAGAGTCATTCGAGAACTTGGACACCAAAGGATTTTCTGTGAATTTTTGGCTGGGTATTATAAACTTTCAAATTATAGGACTAATATTTCTTCCGACTAAATGCAAATTAATACGTAAATGTGTTGGAGAAAGTATTCGATAATGTTTCATTAAATGTCAGATCTAATATGTATTACATGCACAGTGGTCCATAATGCAATAATTTCAATGGCGTAGTTGAACGAACAGTTTCCAGATTGGTGGATCGGGTGAAATGGACAATGGGTTTTTTTTTGGAGGAAAAGGTTTATGCGACTGAATTCCAATTATCATTCAATATGTCAGTCACCAACTGTAAAGGTCTCCTTGTTCACTAATATATCTTTACAGTTGGTGACTGACACTGAATATGACTACTGAATGATAATTGGAACTTAGTTGCATCTCATGCGATACTCTCGAGAAACACAAGTATGTTGATGACATAATTTGTGCCGTTCCACATGACAAAATCTAAGAAACCCTAACTATCTTTAATAGGCTAAACTGTCACCTCTAGTTCACGGTTGAGACCGAGAACAAAAGCTCGATCCCATTCTTGGATACGAGGGTTACAAGAACATGATTATTCAATTATCACAGACTGGTATAAAAACCTATGGCGTCTAACCTATACATCTATTATCTCTTCGGATATCCACTTAATCAAAAGCATGACACAGTGATAGCAATGAAAAACAGAATCGTTCACATTAGCAATAGAAAGTTTCTTAATAACAACCTCAAAGAACTATCTAGAATTTTCATTAACAATGGTTATTCTAAGCATCTCTTAAAAATTTTAATATACAGTACCAACTTTTACGACAGACCTACTGAGGATGAGATGCCTTTGTTTGTATATCGAAAGATGCCTTATGTGTCGGGTCTCACGGAAAAGATTATAAAAGTGTTTATAGATTTTAAACATTTAAAGATTGCCAAATATAATATCGCTAATTTGCATACACTATACACAAAAACAAAGGATAAGACGCCGAACTTATTTAACATCAATAGTGTCTACAAGATCAATTGTGTAGATTGTGAAGGTTGCTACATTGGGCAGACTTCGCAGTGGCTCAAACAGCGACTAACCCAGCATAGAAGTGATTGCCGGATGGGCAAGAATTCATATACACTAGCACGGCACTGCATCGATGACTCACATACGTTTGACTTTGAAGGGGTTAAGATTCTGGAAACCGAAAACAATTATAGGAAGAGGCTATTTTTGGAGATGTATCACATTAGCAAGCACAGAGAATGTGTCAATTACAGGTCAGATGACAGGTTACACGTATTTTACTGCAACATATTAAGGATACTACACCACTAATTATCGAATCAAGGTTTTTATATTGTGATTGATTTTTGATTAACCCCGGTAAAGTTTTGATCTTTTTTCTGGTGGAGGTGTGTGCGTGTTATTGACTTTGGTTTGTCTTATATTTTATGCATACGTTTTTAATTCACGTTCTGTTTTTTGTATCATTTCCGCTTTTTATAATTCTTTACAGTTTTACGGACGGGCAAAATAGGTTAAACTAATTTTGCTGAGTTGGGTTTTATTTTATTTTACAGTGTATTTTAAAATCAAAATTGAAAGTTATTTATGCAATTATTTTGAATCAGCCAGTGTATGACTCCTTTTAGTTTGTATTTAATAATTGAATTGTAATTGCCACTACTGTTGGTGTCCATTTGTAGCACACTCCTGAGGAAGCTGCAAAGTTTTTGGCAGCGAAATATAGAGTATTCAAAACTAAAATTGTTTGAGTCTTTAGTCAACAGACCGATACACCTGATAATAACAGTCGAACTGAAAAGTCCCCGGTCTACCATAGTAAAACACAGTTTTTTGGCAAAATTCGATTTTATTATTCAACATAGTCGCCTTCGAGGGCGATACACCGATTATAGCGTTCTTCCAACTTTTCGATACCATTTTTGTAGTACGAATTGTCTTTAGCCTCGAAATAGGCCTCAGTTTCGGCGATCACCTCCTCATCCCTGCTAAATTTCTTCCCGGCGAGCATTCTCTTGAGGTCTGCAAACAGGAAATAGTCGCTGGGGGCCACATCTGGAGAGTACGGTGGATGGGGAAGTAATTCGAAACCCAATTCACTTAATTTGGCCATTGTTTTCATTGATTTGTGACACGGTGCATTGTCTTGGTGAAACAGCACTTTCTTCTTCTTCATATGGGGCCGTTTTTTTGCGATTTCGTTCTTCAAACGGTCCAATAACGCTGTATAATAGTCGCTGTTGATGGACTGGCCTTTTTTAAGATAATCTATGAAAATTATTCCATGCGCATCCCAAAAAACTGACGCCATAACTTTTCCAGCTGACTGTTGCGTCTTTCCACGCTTTGGAGCCGGTTCATCGCGTGCAGTCCACTCGGCTGACTGTCGATTGGACTCTGGAGTGTAGTGATGAATCCATGTTTCATCCATTGTCACATATCGACGCAAAAACTCGGTTTTATTACGATTTAACAGCTTCAAACACAGCTCAGAATCATCAACTCGTTGTTGTTTTTGATCGAATGTGAGCTCGCGCGGCACCCATTTTGCACAGAGCTTCCGCATGCCCAAATATTCATGCACGATGTGTCCAACACGTTCCTTTGATATCTTTAGGATGTCAGCTATCTCGATCAACTTTACTTTACGGTCATTTAAAATGATTTTGCGAACTTTTTTGATGTTTTCGTCGGTGACAGCTTCTTTTGGTCCTCCACTGCGTTCGCCGTCTTCGGTGCTCATTTCACCAATCTATTATGGTTGATTTTCCCGGCGCAGAGTCCGGAAACTCCTCATCAAGCCATGCTTTTGCTTCAACGGTATTTTTTCCCTTCAAAAAGCAGTACTTTATCAGCACACGAAATTCTTTTTTTTCCATTTTTTTATATAACAAAAGTAGCTTCACTCTTAACGCAATATCTCAGTAACTAACGGTCGGATTGCTGTCAAATTTTGACACGTTTCGTTTGAAGGTTAGTACTATCTAAGAAACATATGGATTTAATAACAGTAACGCCATCTATGTGTCAGACCGGGGACTTTTCAGCCGACCTGGTAGTTGCGTTTAATATGTGTGTGTGTGCGTGCGTGCGTGTGTGCGTGCGTGCGTGTGTGTGTACACTGTTGCATTTTGCGATGTGTAGGAGGTAGAAAAAATAAATAAAATTAGACTATAATTATATACATATATTGTTTGTTTTTAACGTCAAAAGGTTCATATTATATAGTCCGTAATTTTGGTAAATATCATTTTAAGAAAAGAAAAGAAGAAGAAAATAGAATCAAAGCTGTAGTAAAGGAGAAACAACTGTGGTTATGCGTAGACGAGGGGACTGATCGTAAAAAAAATTTATTGCAAATATAATAGTACGTGTACTGGAACCTCTTTAACCAACTTTTCAAATTTTATTAGCTAGCAAAAGGTTAGAAAAATATACAGGTGAAGCGATTACGAGGATAGTGCTGGATATGCCAGAAAAATTTGAATTTTCAACCAATCAATTTTGATGTTACAGTACGTTTTGTAGATCGGTGTCGTAAAAAGACCGTCAGAGACTGTCACATGCGACATGCTTTTTATCTTGTGGCACAAGCTATTCGAGAATGTTTTTTAGATGTGGATGCATTAATAGCAAATACTAAAAAAGTGTTTTACAAATCTCTCAAACGAATTCGAGAATTTTGCAGACGACGCCCTAGTATTCTCGAACTACCACAGTCAATCGTTGCACATTGCACAAATTAAATTTGCGATTCTATAATTCAATCCTAACGAAGCTGCAGCTGTTAAGAAAAGCCAGAGATTTCCGTTGAAACATTAAAAAACTATTTACTACAATTATAAAGGATTATTTGACGCAATAGAAAAATTACAAAATACTGCGTTGTCGTTAGAGTAGCAAATTTTTCACCAGTTATCCACTTCGCATTACGTAAGAACATCTATAAACAAGATAACTATATCAGAAATTTTAAAATTATTTATTTTTCTTTATTGTATGCATCGCCGACTGCTAATATTCGTTTTACTCGTACCTGATTGTCAGTACGTAGATCATACTACAACTGATCCTGATCTGTTGCGCTGGGGGAAAATGACAAGTCTATTTATTACCTCGCTAATATAATTACACTTTTTTTTGTCATCTTTTATTCTACGCAATTACCCAGCTTATTTATAAATGTTTGATTTCTTTCTCTCGTGTGTGTGAATTGTTATTTTCACCAATTACTCTCCTTTGCCAACTGAAAATTGGATAATAACTTGTTTTGGGCAAAGCGTGAACCGTCTTCAATGTTGAATGGTGTTTGGGAATTTAAAAGTACTGTGGTGTCCATATACCGTCTTTATTAGTTGAACCAATCATATATCTCAAGGTCGTGGTGAAATTACGATAGCGAGGTAATAAATAGGCTTGTCATTTGTCCCCGGCGCGACAAGTCAGGATCGGTAGTAGTAAGTACGATCTATGTACCGTCAATGATAATGAAACGAATATTAGCAATCGGCGATGCATACAGTAAAGAAAAGTAAATAATAAAAGTTTGCACCAATGTGGAAACATATTTATGTTTCCATATGGATACATACGTATTTCATATTGAGGATCCTGATGTATCGCATCGGGTTAAATGACAAGCCTAGTATTAAACCATTTGTAGTTAATACGTAGACTGACTAAGTTAATCTTCTATATAGAATTAATTCCACAAAATATTCTTCCCCAAATATATGTATACACGTTCACATGAATTAGTACAATAATCGTTACTTAAGAAAAAAAATTATTACATTGCTGATTACTATTAATTGCTAATCCTACTATATAATATTATATTATTTATATTAAAATCACTGCCGATGTTATAAAATTATTAGGGCAAAAGCAAAGAAGATGTACACGGAGGGAAAAAAGTAATCCGATATGCAGATGTTACGACAAAAATAAGGTATTAAGTTGTCCTTTTTTTTCTTTTCCTTTTTGCGTTATCCGGTTGATGTAAATGATAAAAAATAACGTTGGTAACGCACCATTTGAAGGAAAGGAAAAAATATAATAGGCGGACATACTAAATTAAGTAGGCAATTATTAGATTGTTAAAAGAAATCTATAAACTTTAGTGGTCTGCGTTTGTCGCGCCAAAACTGCTACAGCGAAAAAGGATGCACAATTATTTCCGCTTATGGAGTAAAGAATAACTCCTCCTAATTTTCCCCAAGTAGGGAGAGGACTAATCATAATCATTTAAATATAGAATAATCTGCTGTGCAGCTTTTTCACTATTTCGGTGTAAAAGCGAGTGAGTGTGTCGAGATCTTTTCCAACGTTCGGCGAATAAAAAAAATTTAAAGATAGATAGCAAGATGGACGAGGAGAACATGAAGATACATAAGTTATATCGCGGCCAAGCGACTTAACGTTTTTTTTTGTTGGGAAGGAAGGAATTGGTTCACTTTACACTATTCAAGTAACTAACACGAATAAGAACTTAGAAATGAGACAGAGTTTGATGTTTCTTTAAGATCTTTATTTATGGAAGTCGAACGATGTACAGTGTTACAATCACAATAATAATAATATTTTTCGTGTTACAATGCTTTTATGCTCGCTGTTATCATTCGGGATAAGACGAGGTCAGTTCCACAAAATGATTTGTTCGTTGTTTATATTTTGATGGTAAACTTATTGTACTCGGATGTTGTTTGTGCGAGAAATGATTTGTTTGTTGTTTACATTTCAATGGTAAACTTATTGTGCTCGAACATTGTTTGTGCGAGATATTGGCATTGTTCCAATATTCATTTGAAATTTCCTTATCTTATTAATGTTTAAGAAGAACTGTTTCCGATGACTAACTGGTTTATCATTTAATATGGTCTGTGGAAACTTTCTTATTATATGACAATATAACACCTGCCGACGAAGAATAAAAATTATTGGTCGATAATTTTTAATGGTACAATATTTTCTACTTCCACAGGTTTTTTGGATCTTAACATTAATTTTTGTTTGTTCTTGTATACAATAAAGATAATACATAAAATACCTAAAATACAATATACAGCAATATTAGAATGAATTAAACTTTGGTTCTTAAATGACAGTGTTTTTAAGTTGTCTTTTGCTAAGTCCAGTTCATTTCTTACATTAGTTGGTATAATATCGCTTAAGGTTATGTTTTTAAGCTTATCATGAATGTTTCTATATTTAATAAAATTATATTTGGTCAGGTCAACATTTTTAACTAGGTTTTGTATCACTTTGTCGCTTATTTTATATTTACAAAAGTCTTTTGGATGGAGAAAGTATGTTCCCTGAATAGTTAGTGTTTTTACAATCGTGTTACAGTTTTGTTTAACTTCAATAGCTTTAGGGC
>JAVIWB010003747.1:0-108606 GCA_031893035.1 Dermolepida albohirtum
CTAAAAGTCTACAATGATTTACGAGTGTCATGTTGTATATAAATTGTAAAGTCAACAACAAAAATTACAATCTTTAAATAAAAGATACAATCTTTTTCAAAATCTCGACATTTTCCTTTCTATAAAATAAGCTTCGAAAATACTAAGTAAACAAAATTATCAAAACATGATAAAAAAATTTAGCCATTAAAGTTTTAACTGTGAGTAAGAACTTATATATCATATTCCATCTTCAACTCTTTAGCAGTATTTTGCTGGAGTTGTTATGGTAAAAACAGATAAGCACTATCTTCCAAGACATTTTCAGAAATAATGTTCCGTAGAAATGAAGACTGGCCTCAAATTCTTGCATTACTTTCCGGTAAGTTGTTTCCGGTAATAGTTCAACTAATAAATATTCATTACTTTAATTTCAGCTTGCCTCGCATCATTTTCAGCAGGGACATTATTTGCCTTCCTTTCGCCAGCGATACCAAAATTCTTAGCAGAGTATAAATTTACAATTGAACAAGTATCATATTTACCGGTCATACCGCCAATTGCTATGGTAATAACTGCACCATTATTCTGCAAGTTAGCAGATCAGGTGGGTCGAAAATATACATTGTTAATAATAGGAGTATTGTACATAATATCTTGGCTACTAGTAGCCTTTGCTAAAGATATCTATGTTCTTTATGTATCAAGAATATTTTATGGAGCATCGGATGCAGGTATGTTTGCCTCTTTACCAGCATATATAGCAGAAACTACAACACCAAAAGTACGTGGCTTATACGGTAACTTACTGATGGTACTTTCCTTTTTTGGACAATTCTTGGCAAACTGTATTGGTTTCTATTTTACTGTGCAAAATACAGCCTTCGTGATGTTAGCATTTCCCATATTATTTATTGCTACTTTCATACTAATGCCCGAAAGTCCATACTATCTAATTATGACTGGTGATGTGGATTCCGCAACAAAATCTTTGCAGAAACTAAGACGCCGCGAAGATGTAACAGAAGAGCTGAAACAATTATCCAATGACATTCATCGACAGCTGTCGGAATCCGGCAAATTGAAAGATTTATGGTCAAATAAGACTAACAGAAAAGCTTTACTTATAGCTAACGCTGTTAGAATTTTCCATCAATTATCTGGTTTTGTTCCTGTTGTGGTATATTGCCAATATATTTTCCAACAAGCCGGAGGAGACTTGTCAAGTGGAGCATCAGCTATGATCGTAACGGCGATATTTGCTGTCTCAATGATATTCGGAAATTTGATTAGTGACAAATTAGGAAGAAAGAAGTCTATGATAGTGTCGTGCTTTGGATGTAGTATGGCACTATTAGGTGAAGCTATATATTTTTACCTTCAAATGTATGATATAATAGACGTTACAATTGTAAATTGGTTTCCTGTTTTTGGAATAGCTATCTATTCCATAGCATTTTCTATAGGTTTAGGTGTTGTTCCGACATTGTTACTGGGAGAAATATTTTCAACCAGCATAAGAAAGCATGCAACGACTGTCATGAATATGTTATTTGGTATATATGTATGTATCGTAAGTAAAGTGTTTCAATTGGTGATGTCGTATTTTGGTTTGTGGGTTCCTTTCCTTTTTTTCGGACTATGTTCTGTTATGAATTCCATACTTTCTTACTTCATTGTACCTGAGACAAGTGGTAAAACATTGGAAGAAATTCAACAAATGCTGAAAGGAAATAAATAAAGACATCCAAAATTATTAAATGAATACTTATATTTGCAATTGGTATTGCAATTTATTTGCTGGCGTCTTCAATTTTGACTACTTTCATATTTAATAGAACGTTTAACAAACTTATTACGCAAATTTGTATGCATATTTAAGAAATACGAAGAATATCCTGAAAGTAACTTACGTGTTGGAATTTTTAAAAGATGTGAAAAGAAACATTTTTTTTATTACTTAAATTTGAAAACCACAATATTAAACTATTTTTGAACACAATTACCTTCCAAATTGAGGCACTTATCATAACGATGCACAAGTTTTTTAATTCCATCCTCATAGAGTTTTGTTGCCTGAGACTTCAGCTACTTGACTAACACCTACCTATTGTTCAGCGCCCTCCTCACAACGCTGCGTTGCGAGCCAGGTATTTAAAATTAGAAACAAGCGGTTGTCGCTCAGCGGAAGGTCCAGACTTTGCGGTCGGTAATAAAACACCCCCAACCCAAAATGACCCAGGAATTCTTGAGTGCAATTCGCAGTGTGAGGAATGGCGTTGGTATGAAGAAACAAAACCTTGGAACTCGAGTTTCTCCGACGTTTGTTTTGAATCATTTGTCTTAACCTTTTCAATATTTTTCAATATCTCTGAGTATATTGACGAACCGCGATCGAGAAAATCCACCATAAGAGCACATTCCCTGTCCCAGAAAGTGGTCGCCATCATCTTTCTTTCTGACAGACAAAGTGTGCAAATATTTCCTTTGCGTTTTGGGAGAACTCGTGTGCTCCACTAGACTTCTTGGTCTCACAAGTTACATATTTTACCCACGTTTCGTTCCGATATCGACAAGTAAAACACCATCATTTTGGTAAACATGTTAACGATACTGACATAAACTATTTTCTTGGTCTTCTAACACGAGTCCGTACCCATTCGGCACAAAATTCATGGTACCTTAATCTTTTGTTACAACCTCATGTATTAAACTATGAGGAAACTTAAGTGAGAACTCTGTAATTGTGTTTACTTAAGTAATTCACATTATCGTTAAAAGGTAAAAGTACGTTAATATTCAATTCATTTTTACGTGAAATGAATTAAACGTATTGCATTTAATCAATAGTAATGATAGTAAATATTATTGGAGACTGTGGTCAATTGAATTAATCAAAAAAAAAGAAAAAAGCTCTTACTACACCAATTTTCGTACTTTGTACACGTTCTCAACAACTAAGTTGTCATCATCACCAGTTTATTAATTACAGTGTTGCATCCGGATTCGCAGTAATGTTAACACAGAAAAATTCCGCACATTCGTCCCGCCAAAACCAAAGCACAGACTGTGTGTGTTTTGATGACACTGTGGTTAATACTCTGCTGATGATAACAACTTAGTTCTAATATGTATACAGAGTTCGAACATTAATGTAATAAGGGATTTTTTTCCTCTTTTTGATTAATATTAATGATGCAAGAACTGAACAAGCTTAGTGATGAAACCAGACTACAGATTAGTTATTTTTCTAAATCGTCGCTCTAGTGAGTAGTTAAAAATATACTCTTAAAAGACATACCTTATAGAATTATTTAGAATTGTTAATGTACAAGTAAGGAAAGACAAGGGTATTAGTGTAAGCCCTTACTTTGTGATATTTCATAGTAAACAAAATAATATAAAATAAGTATTACTTTGTTATACCGCTTTATTAAAATAAATGAGACTGCAATTTCAGTCAGCTTGATCATTAGCGAACACTGTATTACTAATGCTTCATGAAATATAAACGATTTATACTTATGCTTAGATAAACATAGGGAAACCCCAAAACAGGAGAAAGAATATTTTAACAGAATTATAATTCTAGATAAAACTAGGAAACAGTGGTGTATGTATCAAAATAGACTAGTTATTAAGCTGTGTTATTTCAGGATGACGAGGGGCTTTAAATATTTCAAGGGCCTCTAGGATGTTCAAGTTTTTACATTTGTAGAGAATAATAAATATATTACATTTCACCAACGAAGGTAAGGGATTCAACATCTTAAAGCACCTTGAAATATGACCAGACTAATTTGACATATACACAATCTGTCACACAGACAACCGAACATTTTTAAAATAGTAATTATTAGTGGCACCATCTATTAAAAAAAAATATGTGTCGATAAAGTAGATATTTCACCAATGTTACGTCAAAATATCGTGACATTTGCGTCATCAGAAGCAGAGAAATTTCGCATAAAGTAACAATGTGTATTTGGCATTGATCGAAAAATGAATTTCAAACAAATAATAAAAGTTAAATAAAAGTTTATTTGCAATAAATAACATTCCTCACACCAGTCTCATTATTTAATTGCCACACCTCGTACGCGTTTCTTTTCTTGTTGTACCCAGAGGAACTTGAAATATTTAAAGCCTCCCGTAATCCTGAAATAACTGTATTTAATGAGCAAATTATTTTAGTATGTATATCTCTGTTTTTTGCTGTACCTAGAATTATAATCCACTTAGAGTTCCCTTTCTCACGTTTTGCATTTTCCCTATGTAAGGACTAGTTTACTTCTTTTGTTGGGTTATAATATCTAAATATAAATGTAAATAATTTACAATTTACAGTACGATGTTATTTAGTAACTAATTTGTCAGAAACCGCAGTCACACTTTTACTTTAATATATTGATGTAACAAAGTAATAGGTGTTTCATTATATTTAGTATAGAAGTAAGAAATTCTAGTTATCTTTTAAAATTTAATTGCACTTAGTTTTAAATAATGTTTTGTATTTATTTTATGTATGGTATTCTCATATTGCGAATTTTGAAATAAATTTCTTCATATTGTTTAACATAATCTATAATATTATGTATGTAGATGCACATATACACATAATTATAAGCATATATAAGAATTTTGTGGAGTTTTTTGATTATATAATTATAATTCAAAAAATATATCAATGCTTTGTGATTTTAAAATTAGTTAAAATAAATTATTTTGTATTTATTTGACTTTTGATTAGTCAGTAGGATTAGTAGTGTAAACGGATATTTAAAAGTATAGTGGGGAATCATAAATAATCCCATAAAGGGTTTATTGTCGCACTGGAAAGCACAAATTTGAAGTTTTAGAAAAACTGCTTAGGAATATTGGAAAAAAATAATTAACATAAATATGTCAATTTTCTTTCGTTATTCTGGTGCTACGTAGTAATACAAGGTGTGGTTATTAAATAACGAGACTGGCACTGCAAAACATTTTATTTTGATTTCATACATATTTACTTATTATCACCATCAATATACACTCCTCCTCTATCCCTACGACGCTCCATGCGAATCTTCCATTGTTCGAAACAGTGCTGGAAATCTTTTTCTGTCAGCTCCTTCAGGACGCGCGCCGTTTTCGCTTTCACAGCTTCAACGAACTCAAATTTTGTTCCCTTTAATTCAGATTTCACCTTAGGAAACAGATATAAGTCGCACGACGTAAGATCCGGCGAATAAGCCGGATGGTCTAATACTGGGATGTACTTGGCTAGAAACCTCTTGACTAACAATGCGGAATGAGCCGGTGCATTGTCTTGGTGGAGAACCCATGACTTGTTCTTCCACAATTCGGGTAATTTTTCCTTATTCTTTCACGGAGTTGAGCAAGAACGTGAAGGTAGTAATGTTGATTAATAGTTTGACCTCCAGAAACCCAGTGAAAGTACACAATCCCATGAATATCGAAAAAACAATCATCATTGCTTTGAATTTGGATTTGCTCATTCGAGCTTTTTTTGGCTCTCGGTGAAGATGGGCTCTTCCAGTACATGAATTGGCGCTTCGTTTCAGGATCATAAGTAAAAAACCACGATTCGTCACATGCTATTATCATTTCCAATAAGTTTGGGTCATTTTCAATGGTATTCAAAGTGTCAGTACAAACATTTTTGCGAGTTTCTTGTTGTTCAAACGAAAGAATTTTAGGCACCATTTTGGCACACTCTTTTTGCATGTTAAAATTATTATGTAAAATTTGCCATACGGATTCTTTATCAATTCCTACAGTTTCCACAATCACACGAATACTTAACCGACGGTCAGATTTAACCAAATTACTAATTTTTCGATATTGTCATCCGTCTTTGACGTGGAAGGCTGATCCGGGCGTCAATCATCTTCTCAGCCATCTTGTAAACGCTTAAACCACTCAAAAACACGTGCACGCGATAAACATTTATTGCCCTACACTTCTTTCAATAAATTATAAGTTTCAGTAGCGGTTTTTCCACGTTTCATGTGAAATTTCACAACAATTCGTTGCTCTATTGTTACACTTAACTTTTTCCGGCGAAATAAAAAAAACAACTCTAATGCGAACGAAAGCTACGGCTATACTGATTTGTTTACAGAGGCGAGAGGCACTGCATTCGAAAAAGAAGGCTTCACGATAAATAGCTGTCAGTTGTTGGCGTTTGGCGCGTGCGCACTTCTTTTGTACCACCGTCAGTCTCGTTATTTAATAGCCACACCTCGTACATTTCATTTACGTCATACATTTCATATATATGTATATATGTAGTTCAATAAGGTCCATCGTTCGTTAAGAAAGACACGATTTTGTGGTTTGAAATACACTTTATTATTCAATATAACCTCCCTGAACTTCAATACACTTGTTCCAGTGATTTTTATTAATTCCGTTCCTGAAGTGAGAATACGGAAAACTGTTGAAATACTCTTCCATGGCTTCTATTACCTCATTACCTCTTCGTTCGATGAAAATCGTTTTACACGCATAAATTTTTTGAGATGTGAGAGCAACTAGAAGTCAGAGAGAGTTAAATCTGGCGAATAGTGTGGATGATGCAACAATTTGTACTTTAATTCACTCTTTTTTGCGATGGCTTTTGATCTGTATGAGAGGGTGTGTTGTCTTGACGAAAAATGACTTTTTTTTCTGTAAACCAGGTCATTTCTCACGAATTATTACATCCAGCTGGTTCGAAAAGTTACAAGTCCTAGTTTACTGTTTCACCACAAACAAAATTCCTAAATGGCATTCCCAAAAACTGATGATAACACTTTCTTGGCCGACTTCTGAGTCCTAATTCGCTTAGGAGTACCGAGGTCACATCACTTCTTAGCCTTATGGTAGTAAACCGAAATCTCATCCATAGTGATGAAATAATGCATGAAATCGTTCAAATCATCAAATGTTGCTGAGAAAAGCGCATTCGAACGTGTTTTTGTTCCATTGTTAACCAACGCGGCACCCATGTTGCACACAGCTGTCTGAAACCCAAAACTTCAGTAAAAATATTGCTCACATTATCTAATGAGATGCCTAGGGCTTCAACTAAATTTCTCTCGGTTAATCGACGATCTTCCGAAACAATATCTGTATTTTTGTTAGATTCCTGTTGTTGATGCACTTTTTGGACGTCCTTCACGTGAATCGTCTTCAAGGTGTATACTACCACCTTTAAATTCAGTAACCCATCTTTCTACTGTTCTAATTGAAGATGAAGAGTCCTTATACACTTTTAACAATCATTCATAAATTTGTCTTGGTGCTACACCTTCAAAAAAAAAGAATGTTATCACTGCACAATACTCAATTTTTTCTGTTTAAAAAAGAATACTGTGACACGTCAACTTTCAATACGTGTAAATACACGAATGAGAAAATATAAAATGAGAAAACTTCATACGTGTTCATAAACAAGTAGTACAATTTTTAGTTGGTTTTGTTCGGGTTAGATCAAAGCGATTGTTATTTTTGCACATATTTATCAAACATATAACTTGGAATTACATGTTGTCTTTGCTTTAAGTTGCCTTCTGTTATCCTAAGCATTACTTTTTATTTAAAATGTTTTCATATTTTTAAATAAGCAATGGTTTATATTTTTTTTGTCACATCGATTTCGACAATACAAGAGATTTAGTCAGAAGTACGAACTAAATACATGACACGAATACGAAAACAGGTGATCAAAATTGACGAACGGGATATAAAAGATGATGCACTCCGACTGCCGGTGATATAGAAGTACGTGTTCTGCTATAGACACATGTAAGGAACTATTCCTAGAAATAATAATAAAATTACTGCATCACACGTATCACACAGAATTCGATCCCCTCCGCCGAAAAAATCACAGCTAGCTTCTCGCACCATGCCACTCCCCCTGATATTTAAGAGAATTGAATCGTAATAAGGCTTATTATGTTTTTAATCTCCAAAGAATATGAAGAAAAGTTCATTGAAACGTCAAGATGTAGAGTCTTCGTGAGGGCTGTTCATCAACACCCAGATGCACACACATACGTCATACGGCCGCAAAAGCATCAATATTTGTATATATATATATATATATATATATATATATATATATATATATATGCCACCCTAATGTTAAAATGCGCTATTTATAAAAGATGAATGCTGAAAATTATCAAAGAAAATCATATTTACTTTCATTTAGTAACCTTAAAAAAAGTTTAATAACAATATGACAGCTGTTATTATTTAAAACTGCCAGACGATTTTGAAAGTGTTCTAATATTTAATATCATATTAGTTTTCATACACATGGAGAATATAATTTCTAGAATTAAGTAAAAAATGTTTAATACTTCGTTGAATCTCCAGCTTCTCTTCGAGCTACTATCTTTTTATGAATGGATTTAACTAAATTTTCTGGCCGAATTATTTTGTCATTCTTTCAGTAACATTTTTGCATTGATTTCTTTTTATTTTATAACTTATAGTCGAGCAAAGATACGCATTTCTCAGTCGAACGTCTATGATCAGAAACTATGCTTTGCAAACCTAAATAATCTCATGCAACATTTTGCAAAAATCCATCAAAATATTCACATTTTTTATATTTATATTTTTTGATTCAATATATACATGTACACATATGCGTATAACGAAAATAAAACACAATGTTATCACAAATTTACAATGTAGAAAGAAGAGTACAATAGAAACACATGTTCTGGACATGTTAATACTACTATTATTATGCAGTAAATCTATTATGTGAAAGTACACGCATGTATTTAAGTAAAAATCTAAATATATGTATGCCACTCTGTTCAATTATATATTGCGACATTTATTTTTGTTCTATAATTACCCATTTAGGATCTCACAGAAAAGTCTTTGTCTATAACGTATAGAAATGTCCCTTTTATTAGAACCCCGAAGATGGAATATATATTTTTAAACAAAATTTTGTACAAATACTTACTGTATTGGGAATAATAAATGATTAAATTTTCATTGAAAATGAACACATTCTTCT
This sequence comes from Dermolepida albohirtum, assembly GCA_031893035.1. Lineage (NCBI taxonomy): Eukaryota > Metazoa > Arthropoda > Insecta > Coleoptera > Scarabaeidae > Dermolepida > Dermolepida albohirtum. The sequence continues at coordinate 9,014 of JAVIWB010003747.1, forward strand.
GTTTGCCCTGATATGCTTCCAATAAGATGTTCTATGGACGTCTGCACTCATTCCAAGCAAATTGTAGAACTTTATGTAGCATACCAACTCTTTGACCTATTGTATCCCAGACATATTTTATGTTGACCTTTTGTATCGTAATGTAACAACTCTAACTTGGGCGTGTTAAAGGACTCAAAGTTACACTGCCTGGTGGCTTAATTGGTAAAGCAGTCGCTCGAGTCCTTCTCCAGCGCAGAAATTTTTAATTAATTTCTTTTAGCAAAAAGTGACACAAAAAGTTTCCTTTCTAATTCTTTAACGAATAATCATTGTCTCCCTCTCTCGTCCAACACAAAAACGTATTGAATGACAAAGCGAGAACGCGTCTATCTCGCATGTCGGCAACAAAGTTTCCAGAGCGTATATAGACTGACGCTTGCACCACGGCGATTTGCCGAATAAAAGAATATTAAAAGAAATCATTTAAATGTTAATAACACCCTGTCTACTACATATGTTTCAGAAAATCACATATCCTCAGGCAGACTTGTGTTATTAACGAATGATCTTAAAGTTTCATTTATTAAAGTTTAATAAATATATGCATTCGAAATACGTATATTCTTTTTGAAACACCCTGTATATTAATTTAATAGAAAATTCATTCATTGCAAAATATTACGTGCTCATTAGATGTTGCTATGTATGTAGTTAACGTCTTTGATATGCACTTAAAACTTGTTCTGGCTTCTAATTTTTCTTTCATCATTCCACTCAAAGGCAATCACCAATGAAGAGCTGAAATAAATAGAAAAGTTAGATATGAAAAACGAAGGTAATTTCTTAAATTTATTGCGTTTGTTTTATTTTTCTTTTTCTTATTAAAAGCAATAAATTTTAATACAATTATTGTACAATGTTATCAAAATTTGCTATGTCAAAATAAAATAAACAAGAACATTTTGTTGCCGCATGTCCGATTTTTTAGTATTTCTATTTTTGAACGCAATGTTTTGTTTTTGGCACAGTTACGCGACTGTTACGTTTATTTTCGAACGACAAATAGTAATTTTGAAAAGTCTTTTACAGGAAAACTGTAAAGTGCCGTGATTAACGTAAAAATGATCGCTAAATTTCACAATGCTCCTCAAATTCTGGCTTTAGTTTCAGGTATGTTTAAAACTGTATTTATAATTTGCGAATGTTATTACAACTTACAAATTTCTAATACTTTGAATGAATACGGAAAAGCGAAAGCTTTAATTTGAAACTCGGGTTAATTCAGGAATTCTTCAACATAATAAAAAGTAAACACCAATTCCAAGGTTAAAGTTTAGAGTTGTTAAAATTGAATATATTTTTAACATTGCATCAAGGCAGCTGTATTTTTAACTCAAGCTTCTAGCTCTATATTTGTTCAAGGTTTTACATATACGAGGCGTGTTTTTTAAGTAGGGGCCGTTTTGCTGTATACGTTAATAGGTGGTGCGCACGCCGCAACGAGTGCTTGCGTCGTATTTCGGCATTCTTTGGGAACAACTGTACTCAGTTGCAGCTGTGAAGTAATCTGTACGGTCTGTTCTGTGTTTTTAAAATGTTCAAGACGCGACAACGTCCATGATGAGTCCCGATCCGGTGGCCCGTCTGTGATCATAGACGATATGATGGCTTCAGTTGATGCGAAAATGCTTCGGAACAGACGCTTCACACTCCTTCAAACGACTTTTCGAACCTCTTGGTTATCGGAGCAGGAGGCAAGTTTCCATGAAGAGGAGAGAAAATCTAGTTGTAAGGTTTGATAAGTGTTTAAACATACTTAGCAGCTATGTTGAAAAATAGAGAAATGTATATAGAATCTGAAAATAGATTTGGTTTCTGAAAATCTTCTTTCGTTTGGTTTTTATTTTCAAATGGCCCTTACTTGAAAAACACGCCTCGTACATACATATACACGCGTCCCATAACATGACTGCCACTTGACGATGTGTTACTGAAGAATTTTTAAGTTAAAAATATCCAATGAACGTATCCCTAAAAATCTATCGCAACCGAGCTACAAGCATTTGAAGTTATAAATAACCCTACTAATGCAGGTATTACGTTTCGTTGTTATTAAAAAGTCGGGGGTGGCTATGATTCATCAGTTATTACTCATTGGGACAGTAAACGTCAATTAAGTTAATTTTGAGTGTTTTTCTCCGAGTGAATTTTTTCGAATAAAGAATACACCGATATTCACTTTGTTTACGGATTCTTTATTGGAAACATGAGTGACAATTGACGAATTATCGTCAGTTTGCTACTCCTTTGTTTTTAGCAATCTCCATAGATGTTTGAGAGAATCAGACAAGTTTCCCCCTGCTGTTTCTGAGCGTCCCATGTAACAATAACGTATTCAACAAGAAGCAATAGTTAATGTGGTTGAACGCTCAATTTTCTACTAGTATCCGAAGAATAGCCAGAAGATTTAACGAAGGTCACACGAGAATATGTAAAACATAATCATAAGATTCGATTAATTAAATTCTATTAATTAAAACAAAATGACAAATGAGAGAGGGCGTTAAGAGTAACAAAGAACAATAAAAATAAACTCGTCTGAATACAAAAAATAAATTATGTTTGTAACAATATCTAAAGAAATTATTATTCACAAATACAAATATGTAACAAAAATAACTTGAAGAAGGGAGACCCCTCCTCCGAAACGTCGTTACAAAAAAGTGTTTTATTATTCCAATTGGTCGAAATACCCAATAATAAAGTAAAGTTTATGGTTAAAACAAAACGACCAACGTATTAAAAAAGGGAGAAATACGTTGTTTATTTTATTTTTGTATGTTTATAAACTCATAAGTTTAATAATAAATCACTGTAGTAACCATTATATACTTCTTACAATATTATTGTATATTTCTTTTTTCAGCATCCCTGACGGCCTTTTCATCAGGAGCTTTGTTTGCGTTTTTATCGCCTGCTATACCAAAATTAATATCCAACTACAATTTCACTCTAGAAGAAGTATCATACTTGCCCGTACTGCCACCAATAGCTATGATACTGGCAGCTCCAATTTTCTCTAGACTAATAGATAAGATTGGACGAAAATATACGTTACTGATCGCTGGAGTATTCCATATAATATCATGGATTATAACCGCTTTCGCTCAAAATATTTATGTATTATACTTATCAAGAATAATGTATGGAATATCAGATGCATCTTTTTTTACCACCTTACCAATATATATAGCCGAGGTGACAACACCGAGAATACGAAGTTTATATGGAAACTCATTATCGGTGATATCTTTTCTGGGACAATTTATAGCTAACTGCGTAGGCTTTTATTTCAGTATACAACTTTCGGCCTTTATAATGCTGACCGTTCCTATACTCTTTATAGCTACGTTCATTTTAATGCCGGACACACCATACTATTTTATAATGATTGGCGATATGGACGCTGCGAGACGCTCTTTAAAGAAATTAAGATCCTCTGAGAACGTGGAAGATGAACTAAAGCAAATAAACTCCGATGTTTTAAGACAGCTATCTGAAATGGGAAGGTTTAAAGATTTGTGGCTAATCGAAAGTAACAGGAAGGCTTTAATAGTAGCCATCGTCACCAGAGTTTTCCATCAATTCTCCGGCTTTGGTGCCTTAGTAGTTTATTGCCAGTATATATTCCAGGAAGCAGGTGGAGATGTGTCTAGCGGAGTTGCTGCTATCATAATATCTGGAATGTTTGCCATTGCAATTATAGCTTTCGCTCGCGTCACTGATAAATTAGGAAGAAGGATGTCCATGGTGATATCTTGTTTTGGTTGTGGAATAGCATTGCTAGGCGAAGCTATTTACTTTTATTTACAAAGTTACAGTACTGTGAATCTATCAAAATTAAACTGGTTTCCTGTTGTAGGAATAGTAGTATTCGCTATAGCATTTTGTACAGGACTTGCTGTTGTACCAGTGTTATTGGCAGGTGAAATATTCTCAACCAACATAAGAAAATATGCTGGAGCAGTGGTCAATATAGTGTTTGGTATATGTATTTGTATCTTAACTAAATTATTTCAATTAATGATGTTAAACTACGGACTTTGGCTACCGTTTCTTTTTTTTAGTTTCTGTTCTTTTGTTAATTCCATATTATCATATTTTATTGTACCTGAAACAAAAGGTAAAACGTTGGAAGAGATTCAACAAATGTTAAAAGTTAATAAAAAGTAATTTAATTGCTTTTAATTGAATTATTTATTTTACCATCTTGCAGTTAAAGTTCACACTGTGAACTTCGACTTATGTTTACGTAGTTACTATGTTAACTTAACATGAAAGTGTTACTTTACATCAATATAATTATAACGACAAAAATATACAGTAAAGAAGGTCTTATAATATCTCAAGTACTACTTTTGTAAACTATATTATTAATGTAGTTATTAAATTGAATCCTATATTTTGATAGATTAGCTTTTTATTTCAATACTTATATAACCCAGATTCAAAACAAATATAAAAACGCAACACAGTGTGAAAAAGTTGTCCTTAAAATTTTCTAATTTAAATAAGAACAGTTTTCAGTGTATTAATGAAAATGATTAATAAGCTAGAGCAGTGTATAAAAGGAGAAATATAATCACTTACAAAATGCTGTAAGAAAATAAATTAAATAAGCTATGGATTACAATATTCAAGTATCAGAAAGAAGTAAGTATCGAATGATACGCATATATATTTGTATCTTCTTGGACTGGAAGTTGTATTTCGCGCTCCCGAAATATGCACGTTGTATACATGTATTGGGTTATAGTGAAATAATCACTCATGAACGAGCACGTGTTTTTGCAGATGAAAGATGTACTGAAAGGAAGTGTTGTTAGAGAAGAGAGAGTTTCTAAAAGGTCGGGTTTCTTAAAAGAATCGGTAGGACAAAGGGCAAGTGCACTTTGAAATAAACCAATTGTGATACAGAAAACGCACACCCAAAATTACAAATAAATATTTTGATTATAATTAGTAGGCTGGTAAAGGAGCAAGTAAGAAGGGCTCACCAAAGTTTGAAAAGTGCATTTTCTTAAGCAAACTGTTCTTTCGATGTTTTTTCATAAACTCACCACAAACAAACAAAAACCATCAGGCAAATTTTTACAACAACGACTAGCAATTGTAATGGACACTTTGAAGACTCTTTTCTTTGCTCATGTCATTTCCAAATTGGAATATGCATCTACAGTCTGGTACACCATCTACAAATCTCAAACTAGTAACAAACAGATACAACCCAAATTTTTGAAATACCTCTCATTTAAATGTGATGGTCGATATCCTGTCCGTGGAGTGAATTACAACGAGCTGTTGGAGCGACATGACATCGTATCGCTGTCTGATAGGAGAAAAACTCTTAGCGCTTTATTTATGTAAAGTGTCGTTACTGGGAAGGTTGACACGCCGGATTTACTGTCGCGTGTTTATATCATTGTTCCGCGTCTGGGATCAAGGGCAAGTCAATATTTTGCTGAAGCCCCTTTGGTTCATTCGGCGGTAAATTTCAAAAATCTGCAGTACGATTTGGCATAACCACTGTTTGTAAAATTATATTTTATATATCATTGATTGTTCATCATAACTAAGATGTGGATTAAATTAATTAGAAGATATTGTAGATTTTTCCCAACAGTTACAATTAACTTCATTATCCCGCTCAAAGTTGTTCTAAAGGCTAAAGAATAATGAATATTAAAATAATTTTTCCATACTTTACGTTTATCTCTATTGGGTTGGCAACTAAGTACTTTCGGATTTTACTGATAGAGAGCGTTGCTTTATTTTTTGTATAACGTATGTTAGTGCTGTCGCGTGATACTAGTCACATTGACGTAACTTCAGAACCAAGTAGTGCGTGATTTTTATTAAAGCTACTAGTTGTGGGTTAATTTTAAATGGAGTGCAGAAACGAATATTTTCGACATATTTTACTATTTTATTTCCGTAAAGGAAAGAAAGCTGCTGCGTCTCACAAAAAGATATTGGAAGTTTATGGTGCTAATTGCTTAACAGAGCGCACGTGTCAGAATTGGTATAAAAAATTCTGTTCTGGAGATTTTTCCCTCAAAGATGAGCAACGTTCTGGTCGGCCTACTGAAGTTGATGATGACCAAATCAAAGTCATAATTGAAGAGGATCGTCATATAACTGTTCGAGAGGTTGCGGAGAGGCTACATGTATCGCACACAACAATTGAAAAACATTTAAAATGTCTTGGGCTAGTTAAGAAGCTTGATATTTGGGTACCTCACGAATTGAAAGAAATTCATTTAACACAAAGAATCAACTTTTGCGATATGCACCTTAGACGAAACGAAACCGATAATTAATAAAACTGGATGAAGCAATCAAAGAAAAACGGCCAGAATTGTCAAATCGGAAAGGTGTAGTTTTCCACCAAGATAATGCAAAGCCTCACACATCTTTGGTAACTCGTGGGAAACTATTTGAGCTTGGCTGGGAAGTGATGCCACATCCCCCATACAGCCCTGATCTAGCACCATCTGATTACCATTTATTTCGAAGTTTGCAGAATTCTTTGAATGGTAAAACTTTCACAAATGACGATGACCTTCACTCGCACCTAGTTCAGTTTTTTGCTGATAAGGACCAGAAATTTTATGAGCGCAGAATCATGCAGCTGAAAGAAAGATGGCAAAAGGTCATTGAGCAAAATGGAAAATATATAATTGATTAAAAACTATTCTTTGTTTAAAAAAAAAGTGTTTTATTTTATACTACAAAACCGAAAGTACTTAGTTGCCAACCCAATACAATATAAAATTAACGTAGATGTAAATTCCTATAAATAAATGTATCTTGTTGAAATTAAATGAAACTAGTTTTAATTTCTTAACAAACAAATCATAAATCTCCTATTTATTTTTGTTTAAAATATTCCCAGCTAAAATCAGGCATTGAAATTGCATCACGTGAATGTCACCTTACTAACTAGATTCATAGCAACAGTATGAATCGAAGGAGCTTCTCATAATACTATCTTTTTTTAGATAATAAAAGAATACATTATTTTGAGGAAAGTTTACCTGTCCATTCATATAAATTATCAGAAAAATACATGAAACAATAGTATCTTGATGCGAGAGCGTTCAGTCTACAAATGCTTTGTATATTTCACAGTATATTATAATTGGCAGAACGTGAAGTTTAAGATGTTAGAAACAATAACTACTTCGATCAAAAATATTAACTGGTTTAGTAAAACAAATGATTGGGCGCAAATTTACGCTTTAAGTTCAGGTACGTCTTTAAAATATACAAAATGAAATTACTCTATTTTCTTGTAGCGCAATTGTTGATTAATTTTAAAATAGACAATTCAAATGTGAGAAAAAGTGAAGCCGAAAATTATATTAAATTATCGAAAATTATTGTTTATTGTGTTTAAGAGAATTAATGTTATACTTTCTAGCAAGCTATGCGATATATACTGTCATGTAACACATCTAACTAAAACTTGGCAAATGTTCTTATCAAGCTATTAAACACTGAATAATAAGAGTGTCTACAATTCACAACAATTTATAATAATATAGTGTTTCCGAATACATTAGACCGATCTGAATGCGATTTTACTATTGTTTAAAATCTTACTTACCTTTAGCATCTTAGCCCATACATACTGTATTATATATATATATATATATATATATATATATATATATATATATATAAAGGTGTTTCAAATTTCGTGGTTTTTTTAAAGAATAAGTAAAACACACAATTTGCATTCACTTTCAAAAACTTTTTATTGATAATTGAAGTATCAGTTACGACATTTATATGCGAAAAATAATATCTGCCAAATTGCCTCCTCTCGCAGCTCCACAGACGTTCATACTTTTGTTAAAATTTTCAATGACATTTTGACATAATTGAGGCTCTATCTCACCAATGACACGAATAACTTCATCTTTCACAGCAGGAGTTGATTGTGGTTGTCAAATCACATGATCTTGGTGGCCAATTAACATCACCGTTTCTTGAGATTACACGTCCAGAAAATTCTTCTCTCGATAAATCAATTAATTCGTGTGCAAAGTGAGGTGTAGCGCCATCCTGTTGAAATCACATATCTCCTAGATCAATATTCATTAATTCAGGCCACAAAAATTCGGTTATCATCCGACGATATCGATCACCGTTGACAGTTACAGCTTCACCAGCAGCATTTTCAAAGAAGTAAGGTCGAATTACACCACCTGACCATAATGCACACCAAACAGTAACTTGTTTAGGATGCATAGATTTCTCATGAATAATTCGTGGATTTTGCTCACCCCGGATACGGTAATTTTGTTTATTAACATGGCCACCAAGTTCAAAATGTGTCTCATCGGAAAACATTATTTTTTGAGAAAAATCATCTGGTTGTTCGTTGATGAAATTGACAAATGAACGACGTTTTAAATGATCTAATGGCTTCAGTTCCTATGTTATTTGAACTTTATATGCCTTCAGAGCTAAATTCTTGTGTAAAATACGCCATGCTGTTGATCCACTAAGTCCAAGTTGTTGTGAACGTCGTCTAATGGAAATTTCAGGATCTTCAGCAACACTTTCACGAACCAAACCAATATTTTCTTGTGAAAGACCACTACGACTGTATTTTTCACTTTTTTGATCTTCCACGGAACCGGTCTCTTGAAATTTTTTAATAATTCGACCAATAGTGCTTTAAGATGGACGATTATGTAAACCATAGAATTCACGTAATTTTCTAAAAACTCTTTTCGCAAAACGCTGATTTTCATAAAATAATTCAACAATTTGAACGCGTTGTTGTACCGTGTATGAAGCCATTTTTATAAATGTCATACATCACACTTTTTAAATGCCCACATACTCAGACAAATTCAGTGCGCCATCTATGTTGTGAAATCCTATTACTATAGTACGTAAGTTGAAGAAGAAAGATCACCGTGTTACTCTTGGCTCGACTCGAGCAATTGGCATTGTAAAACATACTCAAAAATTACAAATTTAATTTTGTCTCAAGTCTCATCAAAATGAAACTTATGCTACTTATTTCCTTACAAAGTGGTCTCTTCAATCATAACCCGAGTCGATAAATAACACCTAAATACTTACTTAATTCATTTGTGCCTCACTGCTGTGTTTAACTTTAATACAGCGTGTTTCAAAAAGAATATACGTATTACGAAGTATTATTTTGTCCAAACTATCGGTCGCTGTGACTCGGCTCGGCTATTAGAGAAACGAATACATAGTCTAGTTTATTTAATAGCCGCTAGATGTCAGTTGTCTTCTATTTTTCTTGGTAACTGTCATATGCTTAAAATGGCTACTCCGCGACAGAAATCATTTTGCGTTCTCGAGGTTGCGAAGTGCAATTCCGTGATTACAGTGCGTTTCAGGTTGAACTACCAAATTGATCCTCCAAATGGGTGGAACATTTGCAGATGGTATCGACAGTTTGAAGATACAGGATGTGTATGTAAAGGAAAGAGTCCTGGCCGCCCTCGTGTTTCTGAAGAAAATGTTACACGAATTCAAACTGCTTTCCAACGTAATCCTTCATAATCAACTCGTCGTACCAGTCGGGAGTTACAACTGCCTTCAACAACAATTTGGCGTATTTTGAGACGTCGGTGGGTTATGAAGCTATACAAATTACAGTTGTTACAAGCTCTGCGTCCTGATGTCTGTGGTATTTTGTAACTAGATCCATGATGCTGTTGACAATGATAACGCTTTAGCACAACGCATCGTGTTCAGTGATGAAACGACTTTCTATGTTAGTAGTCTTGAAAACAAACACAATGTTCGAATCTAGGGTCTACAGAATTCACATGCAGCCATTGAATATGTACGCGATTCGCCTAAAATAAATGTGTTTTGTGCGATATCCCGATCATTTGTTTATGGCCCATTCTTCTTTGATAGAAACACGGTTAACGGTCAGCAGTATCTCGCTATGTTACAAAACTGGTCGTTTCCGAGGCTGCACGAAGGCAACTTCATTTTTCAACAAGACCAGGCACCCCCTCACTGGAGTCGCCAAGTGCGTGAATATCCGAATGAAACTGAATCGTTGGATTGGTCGTCAAGGAGCTGGCGACTTAGCATGTCTCAGCTGAGCTCCACGCTCACCGGATTTGACACCCTGTGACTTCTTTCTCTCACTCCCACAGAACCTGGAAGAGTTGAAGAACCGGATCCGTACTGCCATAACATCAGTGACGAAGGACATGCTTGCCCAAGTATGGGAGGAATTTGAGTATCGATGTGATACTGTTCGTATCGCTGATGGAGGACATATTGAACATCTGTAATCTGAACTTGAGAGGTTCATAAATATGTGTGTCAAGTTTCATATTCGTATGTCTTAAAGTTTAATAAATATTTGTATTCGAAGTACGTATATTCTTTTTGAAACACCCTGTATATTTCCGATAAGTTCAAATTCAATAAATACAGTTTTCTTCAAGTTCAAATACATGTTATCAGAGAAACGGTCGTATAAAATAATCACCGCGTTATTGAAGTTAGCACAGACATCGTTTACATTATTATTGTAAATAATTGAAGACGTATTACCACAAATATTAGATAATCAGACAATGGAAAGTTATTTATGTATTACGAGAGTAGCCGTTTACATTTCGGGAATAGCAAACAAAAGAAAATTTTTTATTATCGAAAACAGTTTTATTGCTTTTAAATACATTCTCCTTGAAAATTAATGCAATTTTTGCATTCGTTTAAATCAATTCGAAAAGCATTGCTGCCACTGTGAAGACGGTATCTCCAAAATATGAGTTTTGAATGCCTCAACTGCCTCTTCTGGCGAAGAAAACGGTTAACCACGAAGTTTATTCTTCACGTGTGGGAACAAATCACAGGGTGCTAGATTAGGGTTATACGGTAGATGGCTCATCAATTCAATGTTTTGCCCGGTCAAATATTCAATTGTTTGAACTGACCTGTCAGAGCTCGCATTATTTTGGTGGAGAACGATCTGTCCTTTTCGGTTTATTTTCCTTTTTTCTTCAAAAACTCAAACAAATAGTTGTGTACCATTCGGAATTGACCGTTCTACAACTCACTAAAGGCACGGTTGCAAGATGACCGGTTTTTCCGAAAAAATAGACGACCATTTGTTTCGATGTGCTTTGAATGCGAACAACTTTTATTGGTTTTGGGTCATCTTGGAATACCCACACAGTCGACTGCTGTTTACTATCGGGCTCACAGGTATAGATCCAAGATTCATCACCTGTGACGGCTTTATAAATGTTCTTTGAAGCACTGCAATTATATTTTTGTGCATTTCTTGGCACCAATCGACGCGAATCCTATTTGAGCCGTTGTCAAATTATGTGGTACCCAACGTGAATATAGCTTCTTAACGGCTAAATGTTCATACAGGATCTTACTAATATCTAGAGATGTCTTGATCTCACGATATGTCACATGACGGTCTTGCATTATCAATTCAGACACTGTATTAATGTTTACCGATACAACGACATATGTGGGACGACTTTCCCGAAGTTCATCGTCCAAGCAAAGTTTGAGTTCACTATACCAACTATATACTGTAGTTTTCGACGGTGCTTCATGACCATATAAAGAATTCAGCTTATCGATGCATTCTTGTTGAGATAGTCCACGCCGAAAGTTATGAAAAATAATTGCACGAAAATGTTTGCGGGTTAATTCCATCTTTTCGCTGACATAGAATTTTCAAGTTACTGTCAACAATAGAAATAGCAACCGGATAATAAAACTGTCAAGGTAAATATATTGTCAAAAATGACAAACTTCATGATGCGATCATCAGATCGGAGACAACACTAACAGTGTTGCCAGTGCCCGAAATATAAACGGCTACCATCGTATATAGAGCAGTGGTCCAATAGCACTGACTTGGGGAATACCTAGTTTAACTTTTAAACAATTTGATCGGCCATCGGCAATATCTACATAGTGCAATATATTGCAGCCTCTAACACCATCCGTTCTAATTTCATAAGCAAAATTTGATGATCGAACAGGTCGAGGGCTTTACTTAAATCAATAAAACGTCCCACACAAGGCTTGCCCTCATCCGTATTAGTATACGAGGTACTTAGAAAGTCAAAATTGTTAGTGTAATGTTATGAAGAAACTCTTTTATGAAGAATCGTATAGATTGAAAAGAGCAATATTTTAAAAAGCAATAAAGTTATTTATGGATTCTTCTATCCTGAGATTTTAAAAGCAGCCCTCGTATAATTTTCGTTCTAATTACTATCCAACAATATTACGTCAAATTGGAAACTATCTCACCAAATAATAAAAGTAAAACTTGCTTAACTGTACAATTATTTGCTAATTACTTATTTTAATTTCAGCATGTCTTTTATCCCTGGCGACTGGATCAACCTACGCTATTGCTTCGCCTGCGATACCTAAACTTTTGTCTGACTTCGGTTTCACCATAGAAGAAGCTTCATATTTAACTGTAATACCACCTCTAGCAATGTTGTTCGCAACACCTATTTTCTGTAGATTAACAGATAAAATTGGACGGAAATACACTCTACTAAGTGCTGGTATTTTAAATACTATTTCTTGGATTTTATTCGCTTTCGCAAAAAGTTTATATGTTTTCTACTTATCGAGAGTATTTTTTGGAATGTGCGATGCCGCTATGTTCGCTTCATTACCAGCATATTTAGCAGAAGTGACAACGCCGAAGGCGCGAAGTTTATATGGAAACGCTATGCCTATTTCCTCACTCATCGGTCAATTTATAGCAAACTGCGTTGGCTTCTATTACAGCATTCAAGTTGCTTCATTTATAATGTTGCCCTTGCCTATTATATTCTTTGCCTGCTTCGTTTTCATGCCGGAATCACCGTATTATTTAATCATGGTTAATAAATATGATGCCGCAGAAAGCTCCCTGAAGAAGTTGAGGAATTCTGAAAACGTGTTTGATGAACTAAAACAAATAAACATCGATGTCAATCGACAATTATCGGAATCGGCAAGATTTAAAGATTTATGGTTAATTAAGAGTAACAGGAAAGCATTGATAGTAGCTAATGCGATAAGAACATTTCAACAGTTCTCTGGTTGTGGTTCAATATTGCTTTATGCCCACTACATTTTCCAAACAACTGGTGGAGGCATTTCCAGCGGAGTTGCTGCTATGACCATAACTGGAACATTTATTGTCGTAAACTTCTTTGCTAATATACTTTGTGACAAATTGGGAAGAAGACGTTCCATAGTTTTATCTTGTTTAGGATGTAGTATAACACTCTTCATCGAAGCAGTTTTCTTTTATCTGCAAATTTATGATATTGTTGACTTATCAGTTATAAGTTGGTTTCCTCTTTTGGGTATAGTCATGTATGCAATGGTATACTCTTTAGGTCTTGGAATAGTTCCATCTGTAATAGCAGGTGAATTGTTTTCAACGAATATAAGAAAACACGCTTCAACCGTGACTAACATAATATTCAGTGTGTACTTGAGCACGAATGCTAAAGTGTTTCAGTTGATGATGACGTCTTACGGAGTGTGGGTTCCATTTTTATTCTTCAGTATAACTTGTTTAGTTTCAACAGTGGTTTCATATTTTATTGTTCCTGAAACCAAAGGTAAAACTTTAGAAGAAATTCAACAAACATTGAAAGGAAATAAATAATAATATTATCATCAAGACACATATACGAAAGGAAGCTGATAATTTCTTAACCTAAAGAATTGTAATATAAAAGTTTGTTTTTGTATTCTGTTGCTCAGATAGTAATTTTGGTTTTCTTTTTATGGAACTGAGTAACAACTCCAAAAATGTATAAGTATTTTATTAAATTGTACGACACGTGTTTTTTAAGCAAGGGTCGAAATAAAAATCTAACGAAAGAAGGCTTTCAAAAACCGAATTTATTTTTAGATTATACATACATTTCTCTATTTTTCAACAGAGCTGCCAAGTTGTTTAAACACTTATCAAACCTTACGACTAGATTTTTAATACCCTGTTCATAAAAACTTGCCACTTGCTTTGATAACCAAGAGGTTACGTCCGTTTTTACGTCTTCGTCATCGTTGTAGTTGTTGCTGCTGAGATGATGTTTGAGATAGCGGAAAAGATGAAAATCGCTCGGCGCAGTGTCGGTGCTGTAGGGGGATGGTCCAAAACTTCCTAGATAAAAGAGTCCAATAAAACTCGGATCTGAGTTGCGGTGTAAGGCCTTGTATTGTCATGGAGTAGCAAAATTCTCTCTGTCAGCATGCTGCGTCTTTTGTTTTGAATCGTTCTGTGTAGCTTGTCGAGAAAAAACGTGTCACCGAGCGTACCTCACACGGGTCGGGTGATTCGATTATCTTAAACATTTTAAAGACAGAACAGACCGTACAAGTTACCTACACAATTGTAACTGAGCACAGTTATTCCCAAGGAATGCTGGGACACGACGCAAGTACTTGTTGCGGCGCGCGCACCGCCTATTAGTGTATACAATAAAACGGCCTCGTATATTGACTATTTTGATCCAATACATTTTGTTATTTCTCTGGTAATAGCATGACTCCACAATTTTACAACTTCTGATCATTACTTGTAAAAAATTGAGTCAAGAACTTCATTGGGATTACATTCTTTCTAAAGAATTCCGTACAGATCGAGGCAAGTGGCAATCAGAGGGTGTCGCATCTGGAAAGGTCAATTAATAGTGAGAAAGTTAAGATTGTGAGAAAAATTTGAAACCTGTTGGGTGATGTATATTTGCATTTTTTTCTTGGAAGACTTGAATTTTTCTACATAGTTAGTTAGATCAGTAAATGCTAATGTAAAAATTGGTCGAAAGGCGATGAGGTTGTTATTATAGAAGCAAATAACCATTTTGCTTATAAATTACTAAATCACCATCTTGACAAGTGAGTGATTCTTTACTTTATATAGAGTTTCGGTTTTTGGTTTCCTTTTTTTATATACAAGCCTGTTAGTTCGTGTAAGTCAGTGAATGAAAGTTAATGAAACGCAGTCGTTACATTAACTAAACTAAAACCAATGGATCTAAAACTTTTGTTTGATTGTATAAGGTAGGATAGATAATATTTTTAAGAGAATATTAAGAGGAGTAGCTGTAAATAATATCATACTTAAATTGAACGATGTTCAAAATATACTGTGTGCTCCCATTCATAATGTTATGTGACAAAATTGTATAAATACAATTGAATATATCAAAGGTATTTAAACAAAAGTGTTAGATATGGACGGAAGAGAAAATTTAGAAGAATTTGTCATAAATACAAGAGATTTTAGTACCAGTAGAATAAATATTTATTTCATATTTATCTAATTACATTTTACATTATGATTGTGTAATGCTTATTGAACCAATATATATATATATATATATATATATATATATATATATATATATATATATATATATATAGAAAATTTAGTTTTGGAATGAAAATTGTGGATGTACATGAAATAAAAGATATTACAATGGTTTTAAACTTTAGAAATATAATTCAACTAAAAATGAAACAACTATTATAGATGTCATGTGCTCTTACAAATAAATTCTTCACTATAATCCCATACATTTATTTTTATTGTAATATTACAATTACATTGAACTTGAGAGTTTAGAATTTAATTGAAAATAAAGCAATGTACAAAGGGTACTAGGAAAGTTTTGCAATACAGCTTTGTCTATTTAATTTTTTCAAAGTAATTTCCTCTATACTTAATACACTTCTCCATCCACCGAAACCAATCTTTAAACCAGTTCTGCCAAGTTTTACTAGGGAGCAAATCACATTCGTTGTCCCAAGCTCGCAGAAGATCCTCATCACTGGAAAACCGCCTCCCTTTTAGCTTCATTTTCACATGCGAAAACAGTGCAAAGTCGCAGGGAGCAAGATCTAGACTGTAGGGAGGGTGCTCGAGAAGTTTCAATCCTGTCGTGGTCAAATATTCGGTGCAGGCTTTGGCGCGGTGAGCTGGAGCATTATCGTGATGGAGGAACCAGGTGTCCATTCTTGACTTTGGCCGTAGGTTCTTCATAGAACCAATGACTTTGGTGGTATACTGAACAGTCCTGTTCAGTACACCACTTATCTGTGACTGTCTTCTGTGTGTCCAAAACGATGCGTTCCACAATTCCATTCGATCTGAAAAACACAGCTATCATTACACAACTACGGGTGTGTCCTCATCATCGACGACCCAAACTTTGTTTTGAGCTTTGGTCGGCTCATCATAATAGTATAGTCAAGTCTCTTCACCTGTCACGATGTTCATATACCGAGATTGTCCCTTATTAAACTTTTTTATCAGCTCCCGGCACCAAGTCACACGTCGTGTCATCTGCTCTTCAGTCAGTCAATGCGGCACCCAGAGAAAACAAAGCTTCCTCACGTGCAAATAATCATACGGAATCGAACGAATTGCTGGTGCATTTAGGCCTGAAGTACCCTCTATCTGTTGGTAGGTCACTCGCCTGTCCTTGATAAGCATTTTCCTCACGGTAGTAACATTTTCCTCCGTAGTGCAAGAGTCATTTCTTCAAAGCAAATTATAACGCAAAACTGCCTTTATCTCATTTCGTGTCCACGATGCCATCGCAAGTACTTTACACTCTTACTGCTAATGAATAACTTAGACCATCGACATGGCGCGGCGGCTACTATGCATGTATGAACATGTCTCAAGATGCAGCAACAAGCAGCTTCCTATGATACATTATTGCGTCATATTTCAAAACTTTTCTAGTACCCTTTGTAGGTGCAATGTGCTCTCACAAATAAATTATTCATTACGATAACTTAAATCTTTTTTAAGTTTTAAAGAATTCATTTAATAATTTCTTTTGTATATGCAATTAAAAAAAATAATTTAATGTACATTTTGAAATTAATCCAAAATAATTTATATTTATTCTCAGGATTTAATATAAAATAAACCAAGTTAAACTTTCACTATTATAACAACCTTTTTTGATTAGAGCTAAATAAATAATAAAATGTTTGTATTTGTGCGAATCAGACTTTCGTAGCTAATATTTTACAATGACAAAAATATTCACATGGTTTGGTCGTGATTAGTTCGTGGTATAGAGTATAGTAACACGTAAAGTTGTATACAACGGTTTTGAAAATTAACGCATGAAATTTAAAAACGATTTTAAAAACGTAAGCAAGTCATATATGCGGAACGTAACACCATCTTTAGGAGATTAATGAAAGCACTGATATCGCTTTGTTCATACTCAAGTAGAACATCTATTGCCATACAAACAGCGGCACGTGGATATAAACGCAATTACCATACGCAAAGTAAATAATGATATCAACTACTGCCCCGTTAATGTAACTTTGTTTAGCATTGCTTTCTCTAATGTCCGAAAGATGGACACATGTATACAGTAAGTCACAAAAATGTTCGTACACCCCGTGAACGCGGAATATCATCAGATGTGAGCAACCGGCTATGATAAAACATATTTTCTTCCATTTAACAACGTTAAAAACTCTAAAAGCCTCTAATAACAATATGCAAATTGTTATTATTTATGAAAATTATTATTATCTATGAAAAAATTTTCTGAGCGATTGTTCACTTACTTTTTATAAAATATTTCTCTATCATATTTAGGGCGACGAAGCAACGAAAACAGTAGCTGCAGTTAAAGCTCTGAAGATGACCCGTACAAGTTGTAATAAAACGTACCAGAACTATCGAAGACGCGGTTGCAGCCTGGAAGGCAATATAAAGAAAGCATGCACAACGACTGCGGAAATCTATGAGCCAGTTTAAGCATTTGACGCTTTTACAAAGACGAGTTAAAAAAGTAAACACATGTCTGGTAATACGAGCAAGTTAATAAAGCTACGCAAAGAAAAAAAAATCATTACGCCAAGTTTATTTGCAGATAGATTGAAAAAAGATAATTCAAAATATCACGGTACACTGGCACAAGTGCGAAGAATTAAAATACCATGGACATGTACACCAAAAATAGCCTGATGGAATTTGATACTGGAAAGTACATTAAGAAAAGAGAGTTTTATAAAAAACTAGTAATAGCGGAAGTGTATCTAGCAAAAGGACTTTCATTAAGCACCATTAATAGTTATCTATTGTAAAGTAAAGAGCATATAGGTAAGCATTAACGTCGATAAAGAAAAGCTTTTCTTCAAATTCTCTTTGTTTCTATAATGTGCTTTCTTTCCAGTATCGAATTCCATCTGTACGGCTACCTTTAGTTCACTTGTTGAACTATTACAGTTGTAATAGTTCTCTAATCGCGCTCATTTAGAATTTTTAGTCACCTATTAGTACGAGTACAATTTCAACAGTTCAGTATATTTAGAATACTCTCTTTCAATGTGCACTGCAGAACACGCTTTTTCGGTAAATTGAGCTATTGCGTCGAAGGACTTTTTTTGTGTAGTGTTGTTAGCTCGCGTGTATTACTTCCATTTACTTTCACAACTCATCTTAAGTAAAAGTTTCAAATGTTAATTTTTTAAAAATACGCGGTACTATAAAGACGGTTTACCGAATTCGTTTAAATATATGGCTTATAGAAGAAAAATATCTTATAAAAATGAAATGTATGAAAAGTTTTGTGACATTGGATTTTAGAATATCTAGCAAATTCTTTTTTAGTTGTAAATAATAACAGTTTTCATAATGTTATTAGAGGCTTTTAGAGTTTTTTAACGTCGCTAAATGGAAGTAAACATGTTCTACCAGAGTTTTATGTGCACATTTATTGAACAATATTCAATATTCACGGGGGTGTA
This sequence comes from Dermolepida albohirtum, assembly GCA_031893035.1. Lineage (NCBI taxonomy): Eukaryota > Metazoa > Arthropoda > Insecta > Coleoptera > Scarabaeidae > Dermolepida > Dermolepida albohirtum. Next base: position 27,857 of record JAVIWB010003747.1, read on the forward strand.
CGAACTAAGTCTGCAGAAACGAGTGCTTTCACAATAGCGTACGCCTGAGTTACTATCAATATTAAAAATAATAAATGTAATTATCCGCTATTTTATTTTTTTGTGTTATTGATGTAGAGTGACGCGAAAATTCGCTGTAGTATTGTGTCATTAGTATGCCTTCCAGTGCTGACTCAATCTTACTCCTACGGCGAAGTAAAAATATGTTGGTGTATTTGGAAAAGGAGCTTTCTGCGTCTAATGATGTGATGTTGGCGAATTTAACGTTGGCATCATATTCGCACTCTTGGTTTTCAGTTAAACTTTTGTCTATACGCACTACATGTATAGTTGGAAAATCTAGATTCTTGTTTATAATCGCACACAATTTATCGGTTGTTAATCTTCCTATACAATCTGTTAGATTTCCTAACGAGGCTTTGAGGTAGTATATTATATTTAGCGCTTCTTGTAATGACAACTTGGGAGTTTTCTAATTTGGAAATAGTATCTAAAAGAATTGAATAATTTTCGCAAATTTGCTCTATTTGTGTATGGATTTCGGTAGCTGAAACTAACCGCTGACTTAATGAAGTTGCTTGAGCATCTTGTGAATTTAAATTTAAGATACAAGATTTAATAATGTGTAAAAATTTGTCATAATATAAAACAGCTTTAATACCAGCTGTGGTAGCTGAGGAATGTCCGGACAAGCTTGTTTGAACTCACGAATGCGTTTCGGAGATTTAATAAAAACTTTTTTGGTAGAAATTATAAATTGGTCTACTTTTGGATAACTGTTTCTAACAAATTCAGCTACAATATGATATGCATAGAGCAAATAGATTATATGAAGCAATTGAGGATAAGATTTTTTAGTAACTTTCCAGCTTTAACCATATTCGAATCCTCACCTGTAACTAACATTACAAGTTGGGTTGTCGATATATTGAACTTCCCAAAGGTACGTTTTATAGTTTCTACTATCCTTTTCGCGTTTGTTTTCTGTAATATCCTTCTACATAAAAGAAGAGCCAAGGAAAACTTACCGCTTTTTAAAGAGCGCGCTAACACATTTAAAATATTATTCTTTTTTACATCTCTTGCTTCATCTACCGTCAGCCATATTTTTTGATCATTTAACTCTGCTTTTATTTGATCCGTAACCGTGTTTTTCACCCGAGGAAAATTATACTGTAATTGACCTCTAGTTGGCAATCTCCATTCTGGGACGTATTTCCCCTAAAATTTCGAAATTCTTCATTGTCTACAATATTTTGTGGAATGTTACACAAACTTAATATAAATATAAAGTCATATAGAAATTTATATGGTACACCACGTTGCGCATTTAACCGGTGTTATTTGCTATTAACATGTCTTTTACATACAAAAATATTGTACGTTAAAATGTTGATATTGCAAATAATACATTTAATAATAGTGCGAGTATATCCTAATGTTGAAAACCGGTTAAGAAATCTTTTAACACTCGTCGAACATAACAAAAAACGCCGTCGATTCGCCATCACCAATCTTCTGGCATTCGTACACATACCACACGCATATGAATATCAACTTCTGCAGTCTTAGTACAAACACTTTCGTGACTGGCTATCGTTTTCTCACTTCTTTGCATATTATAGATGTAAAAAATAAAGTATTACCAATATAGTTCAAGTAAATTGACGAATGTAAATTAACACTACTAACCTTTGTCAAAATATGTATGTAGATGTCAAAATATCTACTCGTATTTTTTAATTCTTGACTCGATTATTTGTAATTCTTGGCAACTAGCCGCTAAATATAACTTTTTTCATTATAGTAATTTGCAGCCATCTAGATAATATAAAGTTAAAATAAATGTAAATTTTTATAAATACATCTAGTTGGCTGAAATTACATTAAGTTATTTAAATATCGTAATAAACAAACTATAAATCTTTTATTTATTTTCGTTTAAAATATTTCCATGCGGCATTAAAATTATATCACGTGAATACTAAAAACAGTGATTTTATGAGTCAAATGAGTCTCATAATACTATCTTTTTCTAGATAATAAAAAAAAACTTATTTTGAGTTAAAATTACTCTTCCATCCGTATAAATCATCAGAAAATACGTGAAACAATATTATCTTGCTTTAAGAAGTTTTAGCTATCAGGCTAAAAATACTTTATCTGGTTTGCAATATTTTATAATTGGCAAAACGAGACGTTCAAGATGTTGGAAACCATAGCTACTTCGATCAAAAATATTAATTTGTCTAGAAAAACAAGTGATTGGCCGCAAATTTACGCTTTGATTGCAGGTATGTTTTTAAAATTATTTTATTTTTTTTTCTGCATCGAAATTGTTCGTTAACTTTGTAATTTTAATAAACCATTCTACTGCAATCTGTTCATGAAATAGAAGATAATTTTATATTAATTGCAAATTATTATTTATTGTGAATAATAGAATACGACGATATCTGTGGCATTTTCTAAAGTTACTGTTACTTGCGATCAAGTTATTTACTCTTTGCATAGTTCTTTTAACCAAAATTGTTCAATTGTTTTCATCAAATCAAACATTGAAGAATGAAACTATTTTATGCTTATAATTCACAACATTGCACAACAATATTTTGTTTTGCTTTTAAATTAGAATTGATGATACTATTTTACTACACATAATATGTAAGAAAATAGATATGTAAAACGAGAGATGTCGGACCCAATCAGTAGGCAATAACTAGAGTGAGGAATATAATCGGCGTACCACAGGCGTGTGCTTGATGGTAGGTAATAAAATAAAATAAATACACAGTCTGTCGCAGAGAAAACCGAACTTTAAAATAGTAATTCCCAGTGATGCCATCTATAAAAAAAATATGCGTCGGTAAGTGATAGATCTACCTTTCACTAATGTTATGTCAAAATATTATGACATTTACACCATTAGAAGCAGAGAAATTGCATATAAAGTAGCAGTGTGTATTTAGCATTGGTCGAAAAATGAATTTTGAACAAACAGCAAATACCAAATTCTGTTTTAAACTGGGTAAATCGATTACTGCAACATTTAATTTGATGAAACAAGTGTATGGTGATGCGTGTTTATCACGTACGAGTGTGTATGTGTGGTATAAACGATTTAAAAACGGTCGTATGGAAATAAATGACGACGAACATCCTGGTGGAAGAAAATTTGTGGTTACGGAAAGTATCGTCGATTATGCGTAAATTTACCAGAAATGAGCCGAAATCCTATCGCAGTGAGAATTTCGGCTGGAAATGGAATTAAATATTTCCAAAGATTCAATTCATCGCACTTTGACACAGCATTTGGGACTGAGAAAGACTTGTGCAAGGTTTGTACCACACAAGCTAACTAATCAAAAATTACTCCGAATTTAACATTGTATAGACTTGATTAAAGACTCAAAAATAACGAAAACTTCAGCCACCTACTGTCACTGGCAATGAGACGTGGTGTTCTTAATATGATCCAGAGACCAAGCGCTAAAGCTCTGAATGGAAGCATCCAACCGAAAAAAGACCGAAAAAAAGTCGTTCGAAGTAGTCGAAAGTGAAGACGATATTGATTTGTTTTTATGATTCGAAAGGCATAGTGCACAAAGAGTTTATACCAACTAGTCAAACAGTCATTGCTGTATATTATCTTGGTGTTATTAAGCGTATTCTGGCGCATATTCGTCCTATGCGCCCTCAATATCGTGAAAATTGTAACTGGCATTTGTTACATGATAGTGTACCATCTCATCGCTCTACGCTCGTCACTGATTTTCTAACTACAAATGATATTTTAACCATCAACCATTCACCGTGTTCACCGGATTTGGCCACCTGTGATTTCTATCTATTCTCCAAACTACATTTGCCGATGAAAGGACAGCGTTATGCCGACATCGAAGCCATTTAAAGGCGTCGACAACAATCTTGTAGAACATCTCTAAAGATGAACTAAAAATTCAAATTTATTCAAAGTCAGCTACTTTGAATAAAACTACCAACACAGTAAGCTTTTGTTTTTACTTTAAAAATGTTCCGTTTTCTCTGAGATAGACTGTGTAGTTATATATAATTTACGAAAAGCGAATTCCCCTCTTTTCAGCGTTTTTAGTGTCATTACAATCATGATCAAATCGGTTAAATATTTGAAACATCAGGTACGTTTTCGCGGTTGTTTCAGAAATTCGATTTTGCTCTCAGGAAAAAATGTCCTTACTCAAAGGGAACGATCGTTCGACAGTGATATAATGTTTACATAATTAAAGTCATTTTTGTTAATACTAAACGGATCTGTGCACTCACTAATCGCTACAAATTCTTTTAGTGCGGTTAAATTCGATCTTTCCTTAGCGCACTATCTACTTTAGCTATAATATCAATATTTTTTGTAGTTACTGATAGCACTATCTTTATGCAGTGTTTAATATTTTCAGTGAATCCATTATCGATAACGAAAGAATTTGTAATTTATCTACTCCTTTGTAATTGTTATAAATTATTTGCAAATCTGCGCGCGCTATCAAACCATTTATCTATGAATAGCAGCAATTAATCGTCTCTGACACAATATGTGAAGCATGTATTTTACAACATGCAAGAAGCTGCTACCACCGCCTTTAAGAGACTGACCTACAGAACGCATAGTTGGGATGCCCTCAGTCATAAGCATTAAGAGTTGGTCCTGGAAAGTTCAAATTCTTCAAATGTATTTAACGCCACGTTTTAAGATAGGATCATCAACAGCTCTGCCAATTCATAAAGACGTAACTGATATGGCATTTAAGTGTCTTAAATCGAGACAAGTATCTTTAGAAATCGCTCAACTGCTCTCAGAAGAAGGCTTTGATGCGGACTTACATATGACTGAATGGCTGAACTGCGCTTCCGAAGAGTGGCAATCCTTATTGAGCGCCAAATTTGTAGAGCTGAGCATCTCTCAATAGCTCAATAGAGTGCGTGTTATAGTAGATGTGACCACGTGCTAGACAAGTGAAGATAGGACTGGGGTGCGGAGAACCACACAATCAGACAGATAATGTACGAATGTGATCGTCAAACATTCTCTGGCACACAAGAAGACTTTGTAAAAGTCGCACCGTGACTCCAAAATCTTGATTTGAATCTATGACTTTTACTAGTATAGATTTACATGATGTCTATCCTCACTTTATATAAATGTTTGTATTATTTTTTATTATTACACATTTTTTGTGACAATCTTTATATGTATTGCCATAGCTAAACAAATAAATAACCATTTTTTAAATAACTTTGACAATATATTATTGCAGCCTTCTGGAAGCTAGTAAGATTGGTTTAAGTAGTTCTATTGTACGAACTATGACATTAACAATAGATTCTTTTACAATTTATTGTTTCGTCTACGCATAACCAGAATTTTTTATTTTCCATTTTCGATTTAATTCTATTTTCAATATGTTCGCGAGCAGATGGTACAAAATCTCACAACGTTTACAAAGTAGGTAATTTACAGTTTTCATATTTATTCCAGAATGAGGAAAACGATTCGTTATTTACTAAACGAAACGGTAGATTGTATACTATCATTGTTAAATACAAATGGAATAGAAATTGCTCAATTGATCGTATGCTAGTTTCGTTTTTGCTGCCCACTTGTTTTTTGCAGTCATATTTCGTCCATCACATGGTCGGTCTATATCAAGCAAAGCATCTAACTTTCGCGCCATCGTAGATTAAATCTGAAAATCCACAAATATACTTATTTAAGGTAATTTTGATGGAGCCTCAACCCCTTAATCACTTAAGGTTGATATATAACCCGTTTCCACATTAATTTTCGTATTCTATAAACGTATTTCGACAACTAAGTTGTTATCATTAGCAGATAATTAAACAGTGTCACGCTTGGAAAACTAACTACGGCAAAAACCCGCACGAAACAAATTCCGTATACGACCGATACCGTCGAAAGCCAAAACGCACAATGCGTTTTGTCTTTTTTCGATCTTAAAATGGAAATTGATATTTTCCGAAAGGAAACTAACGTTAACGGATTCAAATCACAGCAGTCAACAAAAGATGGTTTCTTTCAGTTTTATTATCAATCGTTTGCTTAGTTTCTTACTAACAAACGTGAGATACGAAAAAGAGTGGAATTTTATTAAGAACATTGCGAGATAAAATGGTTTTGATTCGAAAATAATCAATGGATTAATTAGAAAGGCTAACATACAAAAGACAATCTGAGGTACGACATATCTATCACCTCAAAGCAATCGAGACAAGCAATTTATATGCTTACCATTTCATAAATAGTGTTTTTAAAGAGCGCGGTTTTTAAATTGTGTTTCTGTCCACCAACTTTATTAAATTCCTCTTAGGAAATACGAAAGACAATATTGTGGCCAATAAGAAGTCAGGGATTTACGAAATTAAATGTCTAGATTACAATAAACAATACGTAGGCAGACAAAAAGATCGATAAAAACCAGGTATCAAGAACATATGGCGTGCATAAAATTCAATCGACCCGAGAAATCTAGTTTAGCTAAGCAAATGTTAAAGAATAATGATAATACAAACGCGAATTGTTTACATTTGATTAAGAATGAGTATAATTACCGTGAATTAGATACCTATAGATACCATAGATACCTATGAATATTATATATATTTCGAAAAACAGAAACCATGTATTAAACGTCGACTGAGCCATCAATAACCCATGCCTGTTTGATCTCATATAAAAGTAATACAAGATGGACAAAAATGTTTCATATACACAAACAGGTACTTTAGGATAAGTGTTTAGTTAAAGACTAGAACACAATTTAAATGATGCGAAACGAATCTACAGTATGTGTTTGGCTTTCGATTCTGTATGTTTAGTACGAACTTTGTGTTTGTGTCGATTTTGGCGTCGTTCCAAGTGCGACACTGTGATTAATTATCTGTTGATGATGACAACTTAGTTGTAGAAATACGTATACAGAATATGAAAATTATTGTGGAAAGGGGTTATACGAGGGTAGCCGTTTATATTTCGCGAATAACAAACAAAATAAAAATTTTTATTATCGAAAATAGTTTTATTGTTTTTCAAAATATTCTCTTTGAAAATCAATAAATTTTGCATTCGTTTAAATAAATCCTTCAAGCATTGCTGCCACTGTGAAGGCGGTATCTCCAAAATATGCTTCTTCCAGCGTAGAAAACCGTTGACCACGAAGTTTATTCTTCACGTGTGGGAACAAAAAGAAATCACAGGGTGTTAGATTAGGGCTGTACGGCGATGGATCATCAATTCAATGTTTTGCCCTGTAAAATACTCAATTGTTTGAACCAACCTGTGAGAGCTCTTATTGCTATGGTGGAGAATGATCTGTCGTTTTCGGTTTGTTTTCCTTATTTCTTCAAAGACTTTTGGCAAATAAATAGTTGTGTACCATTCGGAATTGACTGTTCTACAACTCTCTAAAGGCACGGGCTTTTCCGCAAAACAGGCGACCATTTGTTTTGATGTGCTTCGAGCGCGAACGACTTTTGTTGGTTTTGGCTCATCTCGGAATACCCACATAGTCGACTGCTGTTTACCATCGGACTCATACGTATAGATACAAGAATCATTACCTGTGACTACTTTCTAAATGTTGTTTGAAGCACCGCCAATGTTTTTTTCGTGCATTTCTTGGCACCAATCAACGCGAGTCCTTTTTTGAGCGGTTATCAAATGATGCGGTACCCAACGTGAATATAGCTTCTTAACGGCTAAATGTTCATGCAGAATCTTATGCACGCTGGTGTTACTAACATCTAGAGATGCCTCGATCTCACTGTATGTCACATGACGGTCTTGCATTATCAACTCAGATACTACATTAATGTTTACCGACACAACAACATTTGTGGGACGACCTTCACGAAATTCATCGTCCAAAGAACGCCGTCCAAGTTTGAATTCACTATACTAACGATATACTGCAGTTTTTGATGGTGGTTCATCACCATATAAAGAATTCAGTTCGTCGATGCATTCTTGTTGAGATAATCCACAACGAAAGTTATGAAAAATAATTGCGCGAAAATGTTCGCGAGTTAATTCCATTTTTTCGCCGACATAAAATTTTCAAGTTACTGTCAACAATAGAAATAGCGACCAGATAAAGAAACTGTCAAGGTAAATATATTGTCAAAAATGACAAACCTCACGATGCAATCATCAGATCGGAGGCAACACTAACAGTGTTGCCAGTTCTCGAAATATAAACGGCTATCCTCGTATTTAATTTAGATTAAAATTTTTAGTAGTATGTTCATTAGCTATCATAAAATGTTTATAAAATGTATTTCATCCAAAGTGTCTGTTACTGACAAAAACATTAATGGTTTAATTAATCGTTTATTTTTATTTCAGCATCGCTTATATCCTTGGTTACTGGAGCAATCTACGCCATTGCTTCGCCTGCGATACCTAAGCTATTATCTGAATTCGACTTCACCATAGAGGAAGTTTCATATTTAACCGTTTTACCACCTGTAGCCATGTTATTTGCAACACCTATCTTCTGTAGACTAACGGATAAAATTGGACGGAAATACACTCTACTAAGTGCGGGTATTTTTAGTATATTTTCTTGGGTTTTATTCGCCTTCGCAAAGAAGTTATATGTTTTCTACTTATCACGGGTATTATTTGGAATTTGCGATGCCATTGTGTTAGCTTCATTACCAGCATATATTGCAGAGGTGACAACACCGAAAGTACGCAGTTTATATGGAAACGCAATGGGTATTTCCTCGCTTGTCGGACAATTTTTAGCAAATTGTTTCGGATTCTATTTCAGTATAAAATTTGCTTCATTACTATTGTTACCCGTGTCTATTATATTTATTGTTTGTTTTGCTTTTATGCCAGAATCGCCGTATTATTTAATAATGGTTAATAAGCATGATGCTGCAGAAAAAGCTCTGAGGAAATTAAGGAATTCCGAAAACATCCATGATGAACTAGAACAAATACGCTTTGATGTCAATCGACAATTATCAGAATCAGCAGACTTTAAAGATTTATGGTTAATCAAGAGTAACAGAAAGGCCTTAGTAGTAGCTAATACGATAAGAACTTTTCAGCAGTTCTCCGGTAATGGCTCTATAGTCCTTTATTCCCAATATATTTTCCAAATAGCCGGTGGAGACATTTCCAGTGGAGTTGCTGCTATGATCATAACTGGAACATTTACAGTAGCAAACTTTTTCGCTAATATACTCTGCGATAAACTGGGAAGAAAACGTTCTATTGTTATATCTTGTTTGGGTTGTAGTATAACTCTCTTCTCCGAAGCAGTTTTCTTTTATCTACAAACTTATGAAATTATTAATCTCTCCGTAATAAATTGGTTTCCTCTTTTTGGTATAGTCATGTATGCAATGGTATACTCGTTAGGTCTTGGAATAGTTCCAAATGTAATATTAGGAGAAATATTTTCAACGAATATAAGGAAACACGCTGCAACCGTGACTAATATAATATATAGCGTGTATTTGTGTTCGATGGTTAAAGTGTTTCAATTACTGATGACGTCTTACGGAATGTGGGTTCCATTTTTATTTTTCAGTGTAACTTGTTTAACTTCTTCCATAATTTCATATTTTATTGTTCCTGAAACCAAAGGTAAAACTTTAGAAGAAATTCAACAAACACTTAAAGGAAATAAATAAATGATCATCAACACGTATGCAAAGACAGACTGATAGTTACCTACCCTAACGAATTGTAAAATAAAAATAAAAATTAAAAGCAACTTTATTTTTCTGTATAAATCCTTTCTGTACTATCTTCTTCTAGGCTTCCGGGCTGGAACCGCGTCACCAGTATAATTGCCGATGTTTCGTACCCACTCGTACGGGGCATCTTCAGGGCTTAACCACTGCTACTGTTTGTTGCACTGAAACCGTTTCAGTAGCACTAGTTGAGCCCTGAAGATGTCCCATACGAGTGGCTACGAAACGTCGGCAGTTATACCAGTGACGCGGTTCCAGCTCGGAAGCCCAGAAGAAAATAGTATGAACCACGACTGCGGAAGTCTACGTACCTTTCTAGACGTGTATAATTTTTCAAAACCTAATTATATAATTAATAATAATCCTTTTTCGCTGGTAATGTGGTTGACATAAATGCATCCGCATTTGGAAATTGCATACAAATATGTGGTTCTAAACATATCTTTAAAACTATCTTAGGTATCTTCACGCATTTTGAAGATATTTAATAATAAAATTATGTTAGATATGTCATGTTTGCTGATCTCGTCAACCTAGGGATGTTCCCAGTTTTGTTATTTGCTAATAATTGAAAATACGTTGTATGTTTTCTTTTTCATATTTATACAGCGAAGTTAGATTTTGTTGCTTCGAGTTTATATTTGCCAAATGAAATAAGTATTTTGGTTATATACTTATGTACAAATATTTGTTTTTAATGAACAAAAAATTGTTAAAATTTCATATCTAAATTGAACAAATAATGGATTGATGTAAGTTTTTAATCAATTCAATCAACAGAGACACTTTGTTGCATTAAATAAAACAGTTTGTTATCTCAAATTGTTGAATTTTTCACTTCAATTAATACGGTTATTTCAAATTACAAAAGATTTAGTTCTTTGAACTAACTAAGTAAGTTGAGTGTGCTACATACTTAGTTGGTTCAACAAGTTATATACTTATCATTAATCATACACTCTAAATTTGCATTATTAGCAAACTTGAAGTACGTGAAAAACAATTTCTTAATTACATTGCACTATCAGTCACAAAAGTTAGGGCAACTATTAGAATTTAAAATTCTTTTTACAATATTCGATGCTCTTAGTATTACTGAAAAAACTTCTACAAACAATCTGGTATAATATTTGTAAAGTATTAAGACGGGAAATCCTCATAAGAATAAATGTAATAGAGACACTTCAATTTATTCTAATAGCAGGTAATAAAATCATTGGAAAGGATATTCCATTAATGAGTCATAAACAGGTGAACAATTAAGAGAACGGGCCTACGGCCTCGTAAAATTTTACCTTTATCATCCATTCACTCTGTAATAATTTTAGTTCTTGTGAACTGGGTTTGACACTTTTTATCGAGCCACAGGTTGTAATTCTGTTAGCAGACTCGTACGTATAAAACACATCTCCACTATGTAAAAATATACGGAAATGTTATAGTTAAAGCTACTGAACAATTAATTTTGTTCGTTCGCGATATAACGAAGAACTCCCTATTGGTCTATGACATTCTTAGCAGCTAAACTTAGTCGTTTAGTGATAAGGGTGGTCAGATTCTTAGAAATGATATATACACTCCGCGCAACATGAATAGGACCACCCGACTTGTCGCAAGCTTTCGGTGGTTTGAAAAACAATTCATTTACTAAAAATACAATGCAAGTTTGTAATGGTATGATATGGCAAATAATACGCATTATTGCGCAATAGTGCCTAACGTTATGCATTGGGTGACGTAAGTACCACATACATATAAAATGCACCGCGCCGGTTGGATACGACCAGTATTTAATAGTAAGCTACCGGATGAGTGTCGAGTTACAACGTGTATCCGGATAAACAAACATCTGTAATTAAGGGTATTGTGCAACGATGGGACGACAGAAGTGCTTAAGTATGGAAGAAATTGGAAAAATTAAAGCGTTCCATCAAGAAGGGTATTCCTCAAGGGCTACTGCAAAGAAAATAAGTCGATCACACCAGGTTGTGAACAATTTTATTAGGGATCCCGAGAATTATGGAAAACGTTTTAAAGGGCGAACAACATCCGTTACAACTAAGAGAGAACGTCGAGCCATATTACTCGAAGCATCGAATTCGGCATTAACGGCAAGACAAATCGCGAATAACGTTGGAACGAATGCATCGGTAAGAACTGTACAGAAGTTACTGAAGACCTGTCCGCATTTAAAACGTTTGAAAATTAAACGACGGCCTCCTTTAAGGGAATTTCAGCGCACTGCACGTCTTCAGTTTGCTCGAGCCAAAATGGGGTGGACAAGAGAATGGCAAACTGTTATTTTCAGTGACGAGAAGAAGTTTAATTTAGATGGCCCGGATGGGTTTTCTTATTATTTCCACGATTTACGTAAAGATGAAGTGATTCAGTCACGAAGGCGAGCCGATGTTGGTTCAGTCATGGTATGGGGAGCTGTTTCCTATAACGGACATGTTGATTTAGTAATAGTGAAGGGCAGACAGAATTCGGAAAAGTACGTCCAGCTGCTGCAACAGGTGAAAGACAAATTTTCCAACGTTATGGCAGGTGGGCCATTTATTTTCCAACAGGATAATGCCAGTATTCACACCGCGCGCATTGTTCGACGCTGGTTTCAAGAACAAGGCATGGATGTTCTCGATTGCCCATCGCTCTCCCCCGATCTGAACATCATAGAAAATGTTTAGGGATGGTTGTCGCGTAAATTGTACTCCAATGCTACCCAATTCAGTTGCGCTGACGAACTAGAGCAGGCGCTGAAACGAAGTTGGGCGGAACTTCCCGTTGACTACTTGAGAACCCTGTATAATTCCATTCCATCCCGACTATTTGAGGTTATAAGAAATAATGGCAAAAGTACTCATTATTGAACAATAAAGTATTTTGTTATTGCAAACGAATCTTTTATTTTGTAGATTGGTCGTATTCAAGTGGCGTTTAATTACTCTACTTATTGTCATTAGTAACGTACATTTGCACTGACTTTTACAAAAATTATATTTGGTACCTACATACATCTTTTTATCAACCCTCTTATTTTCGAAAATAACAACTTCAGCGTGCTACCATGTTTATACCAACTACAAATGTCATATATGCAGTTGGTCCTATTCATGTTGCGCGGAGTGTATATATATATATATATATATATATATATATATATATATAAACAAATGTACAATGTGACGTCATAATTTTAGGAAAGAAGTAATAAATTTATATGAATGAAAGACATTCTAATGAATAACAAAATACTTTAAGACTTATGGGACGAATAAACCAGATCGTATTAGCACATTAACCACTTTCATGAAGAATCAAAAATAATGCCTATTACTTTCTTTTTCTTCCTACACTGATAAACTTTAAAATTACTTTAATCTTTTAATTTGATACAATCTATATATGTATTTACCACTTTCTTTCATTCAGTTTTAAATTGGGATAGTCTGTTATTAATCGATGGCGTAATTAATTAATTATATAATCAATTTACCTCACATCTTAATTGTAGCTTTTAATTTAGACAAGCATTTATATTCAATTTATAACCGTTCAATCATTTAATCTACACATTCACGCACAGGCGTTTATTTTAATTTCAAAAATTGAGTGTGTTTACCAGGTGTACCGGAAAGTCATTACCGGTTTTTCTAACAGATGTCGCTGGGCTTAATTGTGCAATGTTATGATTTGGCATAAATGTCATTTTATTCTACTAACATCAAGCTTCAAGGCCATACATGTTATATTTCGGAAAAGTAACACTGTCATAGATTTATATTTCTTTGAAAATGTCGAGTTTCGTGCCTGAAAAAGTGCATTCGCGGCATGCATCACTTTTCTTATTTAATCAAAAGAAAAAAGCCGCTGAAAGACATCGTTTGCTGGTAGAAACTTACTGTGAGCATGCTCCAACAATAAAAACATGTGAGGCGTAGTTTCGACAATTCAAAAATGGTGATTTCGATGTGCAAGGCAAACAACGTTCTGGTAGATCGGAAAAGTTTGAAGATGCGAAACTGTAGGAGTTATTGGATGAAGCCCCAACCCAAACCCAAAAACGATTGGCAGAAACGTTAAATGTGGCCCAAGACACGATTAGCGACCGATTACGAGCAATAGGAAAACATTCAAAACAAGGAAAGATGTGTCACATCAAGTGAATGACAGGCAAATGGAAAATAGAAAAATCGTCTTTCAAATGCTGCTTCAAAGATATGATCAGAAGTCATTTCTGCATCGAATAGTGACGGGTGATGAAAAATGAATTTATTTCAAAACCTTAAGTGGAAAAAACCCTGGCGAAGCCGGCCCATCGACTCCAAGCACAAATCGTTTCGGTCGTAAGACAATGCTCTGTGTCTGGTGGGACCAGAATGGCGTGGTGTATTACGAACTGTTGAAATTTGGTGCAACAATTAATACTGATTGCTATCGACAACAAATTGCCAATTCGAACTATGCATTGATATAAAAACGTCCAGAATGGGTCCGAAGACACGGTAAAGTGATTTTACAGCACGATAACACACCGTGTTATATAGCAGAACCGGTCAAGAAAGCGTTGAAAGCACTTGTATGGGACATAATATCGCACCTGCCGTACTCTTCAGACCATGCCCTGTCCGACTATTACCTTTTCGCATCAATAGTATTTGCGCTTGCAGAGCAGTACTTCGCCAATTTCGAAGAAGTTAGAAAATGGCTCGATGAATGGTTTTGCATAAAGGACAAACAGTGTTTTTAGGTTGGGATCTACAGATTGCCTGAAAGATTGGCAAGATATGTAGAATTAAATGGCCAATACTTTGAACTAATAAATTTTTCCATTTTCCTGAAAATTATGTATTTTTTTTACTAAAGAACCGATAATGACTTTCCGGTACACCTGGTACTGACCAAGTAGTTCAATTGTTCAAGATAATTTACACATACGTTACACAGATTCGCATTTAGGACTATATAAGTTTTTTCATTCCGTTTTAAAAACTTAATACTTTTATCTCATTTTACACTGCACATTAAAAATAGGACTTTTATTGTTATTATTTATTTTTTTGTATAATTTTTTTTTAACAATCTAGATAATATTTTTCTCATTGTAAAATATATTTTTAGGCATTGTTAATATTTATTACATGTAATGCGTGTGTCGCGGAATATTAGAATCGGATTCGCTTTTACGTTTCTACAATACACGTAAAGACATAAAAGCGAATCCAATTCTAAATAAGCAAACGCATGCTTTAATCCTAACTGCATGTTCTCTAGTTAGTATTAGAAGGGAAAACAAGTGTTTACTAAAATTGAAATTCAGCAAAATATACACATTCAATACACTTAAAATGAAAAGCTAGCATAAGATAAACTGACAAATTGTCGAATAATAAATCTAGTTTTGCTTCCAATATAATTTTTATTAATTTAAAAAAAAAACTTCGAAATAAACTTTGCTAACAAGACTATTTAATTTTTTTTTAAACTGTAGGTAGACAGTGAATGAAGATTGTGGATCGCTAGCCCAAAGACATTCAATTCGGTAAAGAAGTATAGAATACATAGCATTTAAGTTAGCCACAATTCATATTAAAAGATATTTTTAGGGAAATCTTCGAACTTTCTTGTTTACCCAAGTAATTACCTCCCATGTGAACAAATATGAAACCCTTTTGTAGGCGTTACATTACTTAATATATTACAGAATGGTGCTATGGCGAAGCACTTTGTATAGTTAGCTAAATCATTTTTGTTTATTAGTTATAAATAGCCTTAAGTTCTGTTTATATATGTACTTCTTTCTTATTACATTGAATTACATCGTACGTTATCTATTTCTAATAACGATTGTTAAATTTTTTTCAAAAAATCGCATTTTCACACTTTTCCGGTCTACCAGAACGTTCTTTGTGATGCGCATCGAAATCTCTGTTTTTAAAAGGGCCGAAACCACGCCTCGCGTGTTTTTATAGTTGGAGCATGCTGACCGTAAGTTTCTACCGACGACGACTTTCAACAGCTTTTTTCTTTTGATTAAATCAAAAAATAATGGCGCAAACGCACTTTTTCAGGCACGAAACTCGACATTTTCAATTCTATCTATGACGGTGTTACTTACGCAAAATATTAACATGTATAGCTCAGAAGCTTGATGTCAGTAGAATAAAACGACATATGTGTCAAATTAAAATATTGCATACTTAAGCCTAGTGACAATTGTTAGAAAAATCAGTAATGACTTTCCCGTACACTTGGTAGGTGCAGGTCAAAAGTTGTTTTCATTTTTGAATCAAGTGTTGGCACTTACAGTTATTGTAACTCAACGTGTTAAGCGGAAATTCTTACCTAAATATAATATATAATTGTGCGCTTTTATGAAACTGAAAAAATATATATATATATATATATAGCATAAATATTTGAAAATATTTACGGCACCGATGCAGAGATTCGAACTCACGATCTCATGTGTACCGGGCATGTGTTTTACTTTTCAACCACAATGAATTATGATATTCAAGTCTACTAACATGTCATAAATAATGGACACAGGTATTAACTGAAACCCACCGTAGGTGTTTAACTGTATATAATCATGCGCTTTTACGACAGGAAACTAAAAAATTCCAATTTTTACCACTTCTACAAAGTATATACGACACGTATTCTGAAAAATTTATGACACGTTAGTAGACTCAATTAATACCGGTTCTCTGTGGCCGAATGGTAAGACTTATGCTCGACAAGCATGAGACCGTGGGTTAGAGGCTCACTAAAAAGCAGGAAATCTAGATTAGAAGCTGTAAAAATTTGAATTTTTCTGTTTCACATTGTAAAAGCACATAATTATATGCAATTAAAAATTTACCATGAATTTCATTTAATATGTTTCGATAATGCATTTTATGGCATAGCAGTAAAACGAGTCTCGTTAGAGAGTAGTAATTTTTTTCACACGAGAAAACTCTTTATTAATGTACGAAGGTGGCCCCATAGATAGCGGTAGTTGTTTGAAAAATATCACTGTATTAGAAAATATACAATCTATAAAGCAGTGGTCGACCAAATGAGGTGATAACTCCAGAAATGGTGAAGAAAATCCACAAAGCGGTACTGGATGATCGTCAGTTTAAAGTGCGTGAGCTAGCAGACACAGTAGGAATTTCAAAAGGTGCGGTACATGGCATATTATCTGAAAATTTGGACATGAGAAAGCTGTGTGCAAGATGAGTGCCACGGTTGCTCACACTGGAGCAAAAACAGTGTCGTGAAGATGTTTTAATTGAGTGTTTAGCGAAGTTTCACAGCAACAAAGCAGAATTTTTGCGCCGTTTCATAACCATCGGTGAAACAGGGGACCATCACTTCACACCCGAGACAAAAGAACAATCAAAACAATGGACTCCAAAGGGAGAACTGGCTAGAAAGAAGACGAAGACTGTTCCATCCGCAGGCAAGGTCATGGCATCGGTTTTTTGGGATGTGCGTGGAATAATTTTCGTTGACTATCTTGAAAAAGGAAAAACTATCAACGGCGAGTATTATGCGAACTTATTGCAACGTCAAACGAAAACGGCCGCATTTGGCTAAGAAGAAGGTGTAGTTTCATCAAGACAATGCACCAGCTCACAAATCCGTTATTGCAATGACCAAAGTTAAGGAATTAAAGTTTGAATTGCTACCTTATGCACTATATTCGCCAAATTTAGCCCCCTCGGATTATTTTGTGTTCCCAAACTTGACAAAATGGCTCAGTGGTTAAAGATTTTCCAACGATGAAGAAGTGATGTCGGCGGCTAATGGCTATTTTGGGGAGCGAGACAGTTCTTATTATAAAAAGGGTATGGAACTTATTGAACATCGTTGGGAAAAGTGTATAGAGACGAAAGGAGATTATGTTGAAAAATAAATATATTTCTTTCTTTGTTGGGTCGGGTACTTCTGGGACCACCTTCGTATATTTCATTAAATCTCTAAAATAACTGAACTTGTATTAGTGTCAATATATACTTCTCTATAGGATTAACAAGCTTTATCTAATTGAACTGTCATTCTTACTTCTATTTAATGTTAATTTAACTTATATTAATTAGAATTTATATTGTTTTAGGTTCAGTTTAGTCTACAATGAATAATTTAACAAGAATTAATGCTTATCCTATATACAATTGTTACCAATATTATCTAATAATATAAGGCTTTACTTACCACACAAATAAATAAGTGTCTGCAATATTTGTTTAAAAGTCTTATTACTTAAATAAAAGGTTCAAATTTTTAAATAAACTGTATATAGAAAATTGAAGTAAATAAAACTTTATACTATTTGACAATGAATATAAATCTTATTATTTAAATTTACTATGGATCCTTTGTTATATTGGCACGAGTAAGTGTTTAGAATTAAATGTAATAACTTGACATATTTATTACATACGTAAATAAAACTCAGGTCTGTTCGACAATTCAAATATATACAGTGTTCCCAAATTGTAATTTAACTTGTAATTTTGCATGCTTTATTTGCCAGTTATAAAATTAATTTATCTTATAATGTCTTGTTATTGTTAACACATTGTTATGAAATATCGTTGTGCGTGAATTAGGAAACCTAACATTGGCTTGCGTCAAATGTTAAGAAATAGTGTGTTTGTATTTTTTAATTATGATAGAATGCTTGAATTATTCAAATTTTGTGTGATATTTATATATATACAATATATATATATATATATATATATATATATATATATATATATATATATATGTTTCCAAATTTACTGAGTTGATTACAAGCTGCATAAAATAATTATATTGCTATAGATATATATACGAGGATAATTTGACAAGTAGTGAGAATGACACATAGGTGGCGCTCTAATGGGTAGAACAAATACACTGTAATTTAGGTTGCCTATTTATATATTTACATTCCGATATTTAGATAAATCGGTTGATTAGTTTATTTTTGACAGCTGATTGAAAAAGAAGCAACACGTCGTTTTGTTAAAATGGAAAAAGCAGAATATCGTGCGGTGATTAAATACTTCGTAATTAAGGGTATGAAAGCTACCGAATTAAAAGATGAGTTACGGGAAACATTAGGTGAATCTGCTTCATAATCCGCGACAATAAGTAGATGGGTAAATGAATTTAAACGTGGTAGAACAAGCTGTGTTGATGAAGCGCGCTCTGGAACACCCAAAATCGTGACTTCTAAGGAAATAATTATAAAAATCCATAATATTATTATGCAAGATCGACGACTCAAAGTGAGAGAGATAGCAGACATGGTAAACATTTCAACAGAACGCGTACACCACATTTTAACGAAAGAATTGGGCCTTTCCAAGCTTTCGGCAAGATGGGTGCCGCTATTGCTTACGACTGATCAAAAGTTCACTCTTTTGCGCATTTCCAATGAGTGTTTGGACCTTTATAAGCGAAATCCGGTTGATTTTTGTAGGCGATTTGTTACTTGCGATGAAACTTGGATACACTACAGTACACCCGAAACTAAACAACAGTCGAAGCAATGGTTAGAACGTGGCTCTGCACCTCCAGCGAAAACGAAAACCACTTTATCGGCCAACAAGGTGATGGCATCAATTTTTTGGGATTTAGAGAGCATTTTGCTCATTGATTAACTTCAGAAAGGTACCACAATAAACGAACAATATTATGCAGAACTTCTAGAAAAATTAAATGTTGAGATTCGTGCTAAACGGCCAGGAATGGCAAAGAAAAAGGTTCTGTTTCACCAAGAAACCGCTCCCTTGCATACCAGCACAGTTGCGATGTCCAAAATCCACGAGTTGCATTTCCAATTAGTACCGCTTGCGCCTTATTCGCCGGATCTAGCCCCTTCCGACTTCCACCTTTTTCCAAAATTGAAAACGGCACTAGGTGGAAAGAAACGACGAGCTTATCATCTTTGTAAATGAGTATTTTGCAAGGTTTCCGGAATCGCATTTTAGAGATGGCATAAGGGCATTGGAGCACCGTTGGAATAAATGTATTGCCCTTATGGAGAATATAACCCAACCTTCAGTGATTAAACATGGTTAATAATTTATAAATTCAATACGGAATTTTCTTCCGATGTTCACTATTCATATACGAGATTCATTTAAAATTTCTAAAAATGTTTATAACTTTTTAGTGACTGAATAATTAATATTTCTCATGTATTTTATATCGTGACTATATAACTATATATATATATCCATGTATTACGTTAAAGAAAAAGGGGTAAAATTCCCCGAAACATTATTAATATAAACTAAGTGGCTTATTGCTAATTATCCCATACTGTTTGGAAAACCCAAACACAAAATAATAGAAGTTATAATTAGAATAAAACATCTAACATATTAAAAAACAAAACAATAATAAACATTAGAAATAATATTGGGCCTAGATTTGATCTCTGAAATAAACCGGAAGAAGGATAAAAAGTTTTGAATCTCACCTGAAGATACTCCACATATTGCTTTCTTGCAAGCAGATACCACCTCAATACAGTTATTAACGGAAGTGAAAGTCCATATACTCAATCAAACAGGTAAATACATTCGCAGACAAAGGAGTCCTATAACCTACATGTTACTAAAATTAAAACTATTAAAATAAAAAATAAAACGCGAAGACTAATAAATAAGAAAAAAAAAGAATATAAAATTAAAAAATACCAACTAAAAATATCTTCAAAATACTTGCTTACATTCTTGTACATCATAGAAATAGATGCTCTAGCCAAAATATTCGTGTGAATGGTTGACACGAAGAGGGTAGTAGGAGACCTGGATTGTAGACGTGATACACTAAACCCGACCCTGGACAACAAATATGGGCTATCAATTGTATCGCTAATTAATTTTTTAAGACTCTTCCATTTGCCAAGGTATTGATAGGTAGACCTTCCTTCTATTCCAAATTAATGGATAAGATTTTAGTACCTCGAACATGTGATATAGCAGACATTATTTTAGGTTTAGATAAAAGCCTCGTATGTCAAACTTTATTGTAGGCATGTGTTATATCCAAAAATACTGTAAACCAGTATCTTGTACCCTGTAAATCCCTATTATTTTATCAACTACTCTAAGAATTTGTGCAATTGTTTCATACTGTTTTGTTTAATAAACCATTTCAGTAAACGTGCAAATTTTTAATTAGACTCTCCTTAAAATGAAAAAGTGTTGTAATTGACAAAGAAAGCCGATGGCAAAATTGCTTTCATAATAAAGGGTGTTATAAATGTCGCGTTTTTTATAAAGAATAAATAAAACACATAATTTGCATTCACTTTCAAAAACTTTTTATTGGTAATTGAAGTATCAGTTATGACATTTATATGCGAAAAATAATATCTGCCGAATGGCCTTCTCTTGCGTGGAGCTGCAAGACGAGGCAAGACGTCCACTCTTTTGTTAAAATTTTCAATGAGATTTTGACATGATTGAGGCTCTATCTCACCAATGACACGAATAATCTCATCTTTCAAAGCAGGAATTGATTGTGGATTGTTTTCATAAACCCGACTTTTCACACAACCCCAAAGAAAATAGTCTAGCGGTATCAAACTACATGATCTTGGTGGCTAATTAACGTCACTGTTTCTTGAGATTACACGTCCAGGAAATTTTCTCTCAATTAATCAATTGATTCGTGTGCAAAGTGAGGTGTAGCGCCATCTTGTTGAAACGACATATCCTCTAGATCAATATTCATTAATTCAGGCCACAAAAATTCGGTTATCATCCGACGATATCGACCACCATTGACAGTTATAGCTTCACCAGCAGCATTTTCAAAGAAGTAAGGTCCAATTACGCCACCTGACCATAATGCACACCAAACAGTAACTCCTTTAAGATGCATAGGTTTCTCATGAATAATTCGCGGATTTTCCTCACCCCCAGATACGGCAGTTTTGTTTATTAACTAAATTGCCGTTTGTTTATTAGCATAGCCATTAAGTTCAAAATGTGCCTCATCGGAAAACATTATTTTCTGAGGAAAATTACCTGGTTGTTCATTGATGAAATTGACAAATGAACGACGTTTTAAATGATCTAATAGCTTCAGTTCCTATGTTATTTGAACCTTATATGCCTTTAGAGCTAAATCCTTGTGTAAATACGAAATGTTGTTGATCTACTAAGTCCAAGTTGATGTGAGCGTCGTCTAATGGACATTTCAAGATCTTCAGCAACACTTTCACGAACCAAAGCAATACTTTCTTGTGAACGACCACTACGACTGTATTTTTCACTTTTTTGATCTTTCACGGAACCGGTCTCTTGAATTTTTTTAATAATTCGACCAATAGTGCTTTCAGATGGGCGATTATGTAAACCATAAAATTCAGTCTAAAAACTCTTTTCACAGAACGCTGATTTTCATAAAATAATTCAACAATTTGAACGCTTTGTTGCACCGTATACGAAGCCATTTTTATAAATGTCATACATCACATGTCTTAAATGCACACATACCCGGACAAATTTAGTGCGCCATCTATATTTTATTTATTCTTAAAAAAACCGCGCGATTTGAAACACTCTTTATTTTGTTAATTAAAACCATTTTACTATTAAAGCTTGCTTACATTACCTACAATACGTTTGCTTCATTTTTAATTGAACATAGAAATATTTATGTTATGTTCAGAGGTATAAAAAAATTAATGATGTATGATGTTAGTAACATCAATTTATAGTTTTATCACTACTAGATAAGTATGTTGAAATGAACTTGCCTGATTCAGTTGTGCAGTGTATAAAAACAAACCCCGGCTTTACCTGAAGATTTAAACTCTAATTTGAAGATTTTGTAATGACGTAGTTGTGTGATATTCATTACACGTGAACACACAAAAAGTTTTTGTTTACTTTACTTAATTTTTATTTATATTTTTATTTTTATTTATATATGAATTCAGGTTGTATGTACATCGTTTTGTATGTAGATCGTTTTATATCTTACTCTTAGATGATTAGCTGCAAGTAGAACAGTAAAAGGATGCACAAATATTTGTTAATTTTATATGAATTAAGCAAATTATTGAGCGAATGACAACAACAAATTAACTTGAACTATCACGATGTACAGAGATAAATACAGCGTGGCTAAATGCGTGATACTAAAAAATTAATTGTAATGTCGAAGAGATTACTTAAATAACGTTAGTTTAAACAGACGATGAATTTTAAAATAAACAGTGATAATTACATTTTCGAGGACTTCTACATATACGCGAATCTTTGTGTATCGCAATCGTGTTTCATTTACCACTCCGGCCAAGCGGCCACAATTTTACAATTTCACAAGCAATAGTTTAAAATGAAGGGTGCGGTAGAAATAATTAAAAAAAATGTTGTCGCAACAGAAAACCCAGAGAAACCTCGTGGCACACAATTTCCTGGTAAAACATGGCCGCAACTTTGTGCAATTCTATCAGGTAAATATGAATTCAATATAAATAAGTAAGATAGCATCCCCAAATACATTAACTAAATTTCTTTCTCATCCATTTCGATTTGCAATAATCATATAATCATTTAAAGCGTGTATGGGCAACTTTTGACATGTTGTGGGCCAAACTTTAATGTGCAAATACGTTCGCGGGCTGCGTTTAAAAGTAGTGCTTTTTAAAGTAGTGTTCATAATTTTTAGCGATAGATATCAGACATGAAATAATGCGACAATATTATTATAATACAATTTATTAAAATAACAAAATGAAATGAAAAAAAATAGGTACAACATTATAATTAAATTTGGAATTGTTACAAACTATGAAAGTTAAATAGCGACACCAAAATCAATGAGACACTTGAGCTTGAATTTGGGAAACTAATCCATCGATGTTTGGATTAATTCCACTGATACAAAGACGTAAAGAATTTTCCAAATTATCGTCAGTCAGCCTTACACGATATTTTGATTTATTAACTTTCATCATTGAAAAGAACTGTTCGCATTTATAAGTACTGCCAAACGCACAAATCAATCTTCTTGTGAATTCTCTAAGCTACGGAAAATGGCCTCCTTCGAGGTATTTTTTTATAGAAATCGCACAACTCCAAGTCTTCAAATTTAGATTTTAGGAGTGAGTTTTCTTGAGTCTCAATCAACTCCATTTGCAAGTGTATTGGAGCATTTTGTACATTACTTTTTGTTGGAGTAGCAAATAAATGGTCACAAACAGTCTTCCATGATTTTGAAATCGCTAAATCTGTTCGAAAATTGCTCCGACAGTAACTTGAGTTCTTCAGCATATTGAGCATAAGCAATATATTCATACGCAGAGAGCGTGGTGAAATGGTAGCTGTTACCAGACAGCATCTGCGCCTCCCATACGCTTATGGGAGGCGCATTTTGTTCTGAAACGCTTTCAAATGGCTGTACAAATCATTTACTAACTGTCCTTGTTTTTGAAGTTTCAAATTTAAATCATTCAAATAGCCTGTAAGGTCGACCAGATATGCTAAGTCACATATCCATTTTGGGTCACTCAATTCAGATAGTGGTTTATCTTTTATTTGTAAAAAGTGTGCTATCTCATTTCCAAGCCCGTAAAATCGTCTCAGCATTTTCTCTTTACTTAGCCATCTGACTTCGCAATAATATGTTACGTCGTCATATTCATCCAAAAAAGGCCTTGAACGGACGATGGTTAAGTTCTTCGGATCGAATAAAATTGATGGTTTTTACTACCTCATTCATAACATTCTGGAGTCGAATGGACTTAGAACACAAGTTCTGATGGTGGATAATGCAATGAAAGACTACCATATCATCTTTTAGCACATTTAATTCAGTTGTTTTTTCATTCAGACTTTCGATGAAACCTTTACCTAAGCCGACCATAGAAGGTGCACCATCTGTGCATATTCCAACTGATTTTGACCATGGCAAGCCAAAACTTGTGAATACCTTTTGAACTTCATTAAAAACGTCCTCTCCTGTAGTGGTTCCTTTTAGCGGCTGTAAAGCAAGCAATTCCTCAGTAACAGTGAACTCTTTATCAACACCTCGAATAAATATAGCCAGTTGAGCTATGTCAGACAAATCGGTGTTCTCGTCTAATGCTACTGAAAATGATTCGAAACCAGCCAGACGTCCGCCAATGTTGTTTTTATATCATTAGCCATCATTTCTATATGTCGGACAACAGTTTGTCTTGACAAACTAATTTTTTCAATTCATTTTTCTTTTCAGGACACAAAACACTGCAAACTTCTAAAATTCACTCCTTGATAAATTCTCCTTCGGCAAATGGTTTTAATAACTTTGCCAATTTTGAACTAACTATAAAACTAGCTTTCACATTATCAAGTTGTGTTCTTTGTATATGAAAAATTTGCTGCTGTTTTTCCAAATTTGCGGCAAGCTTCTGGATTTTGTCTCTTCTTATTTGTCCTTTCAGTGAGTGCAGCGTACGATGCTTAGTTGAGTAATGCCTCTTTATATTGAATTCTTTCATCATTGAAATGGAGCAAACAAATAGGCTTACCCTTATGCAAGATAAAAAAGAATTCTTCAATCCATTTTTCTCGAAACTGGCAACCCTCTGCATCTACTTTTAGTTTCTTTCCACCAGACATAATTTTCGTTTACTTTTCGTTCGATAAACTTAACAAAATATAGGTAATTAGTAAGCACTCAAGATGCACATAAAGCAATAATCTTTTGTTGCGCCGCCAGTGAGGCGGCAAACGTCGAAGGCTTTGATGTTTGCCGCCTCACTCTTTGATAATCGCCGCCACTCGGCTTGCTCGCTCACTTGATTCAGTGAGTATGAGTAAGTAGTGTAATATTTTAATTGGGTTTTTTAAAATGTCTCGCGAGCCGGATCAAATCTTACAGCGGGTCGCATAAGGCCCGCGGACCGGTTGTTACCCACATATGATTTAAAGTATTAGCAGGATTAGTAGTATCAGATCAAAACTAACTTTAATTTCATAATTGGATCATAATCAACACCCTCTCATGGTATTTGCTTAAATATCAACTTTACATGATCATATACAATTTTTTAAATAATTGCAAAAAGAATTAACTTTCTTACATACATAAATAATCAATAAACCCCGTCTACCATTCGGTGTAGGGTTAGTCTATTTTTCTATTTTTCACTCACAAATTTGAGTGACTGCTTTTTGTTTCGAGCCAAAGCCTTGGTCTCCGTCCACGACGTATACCTTCCTATCAGAATCTTCCCCATCATCTCGTCTCACGTTTCTTTCGGTCTAGCTCGTTTTCTCCTAGCCGGGTCTCTTGATTCCCATATCTGCCTCACCGGCAAACTTGCAACTATCCTCACTAGATATACTCACCAGCTAAGCTGTCGTCTCTCTATGAATTCCACAATCCATCCTACCTGTAGTTCTTCCCTTATTTTATCATTCCTTAGTCTTTCCCATCTTGTAACCCCCAGTATTTTTCTCAGGTATTTCATTTGAACAGGTTGTATTTTACTTTTTTGTTTCCTATTCAAAACCAATGTTTCGCATGCATAGGTCAATTTTGGTCTAGCAATCATTTTATGAACTTTTATTTTAGTTGCCTTGCACACTTCTTTTTTACCTATAATTGTCTTGTTTATTGTGTAATAGGTTTTTCTGGCCCTTTCAATTCTTCTGTTGATCTCCATCTCTTGGTCACCCGTTCTTTCTATAGTCGAACCCAAATATTGAAAGCTATCCAACTGTTCTATTTTTGTATTGTCTACATCTATATTTATGTTCCGTTTCTCTTCCGTTATTACCATCGCTTTTGTCTTGTTTGTATTTATTTTGATACCACTCTTTCTTAATTCTTCATTCCACACTTGCATACTGTGTTGCAGGTCTTTTTCACTCCGTCATTATTACGAAGTCGTCAGCAAAAGCACATTCTGACACCTCGATTTGTTGTAGATGTCTGTAGGCAATATGCACACTTTTCATTTTCTTGCTGCATCTTTGCATTATCTCGTCCATGTAGATTGTAAATAGTACTGGACTCAGTACCCCTCCCCGTCTTAGCCCTTCTGTAGTTTGGGATATGTCCAATTTCATATTTTTACTTATAACGTAATTTCAGTTTTCTTGGTAATTGTTCTGGACGCATATAATCATCTTTTCCTCTACGCCTTTTTCGAGAAAGTTCTTCCATATACTTTCTCTAGGCACTCGATCAAAAGTCTTTTCTAGATCCATAAATGTTAAGTATGCCTTTCTCTTGTATTTAATTGCTTTATTTATTTATTATTTCCTTGAGTGTAAAAACATGGTCCTGCGTACTTAAATAATTGTATAAAGAATTAACTTTCTTATTTGCGAGGAAAAAAGAAATAAATGCACAAAAACGTTTAAAGGGAATTTAGACACTTATTATGTAAACGCACTTAATGTGTAAACTCTCTCGTTTCCCGCACTTTATATACATATTGTCATTGTGAATTGATTCTCGAGTAAAATAGTAAATAAATGTGACCTTGGCGAAGCAATCTTCCTTGTATATTTATCACTTGAAAGTTATAATATATTTTACAATTGTAAAAGTCAGCTGATAATGATAATTTCATTAGGTATTTTAAGATCATTAGTAAAGAAGAGAAATGAAATTGGGCTGGGCGCCATAGACGTGCGCTTAATAGTTGGTACATAAGATAAAAAGCAGGTAATAATTTAAACATTTATCGTTTTAAGCGTCTTTCGTGTAGTCACAAACTGAATAGGATCTGTTAAATATTTGAAGAACAAGTTATGTTTTCATATCTATTTAAACAAACAGAGTACGCCATGGGAATAAATGTACTTATCGGCAGAAAACGGTCTTTCTGCTGTATCTAATGACATAAGAATTGATACCATCTTTGAAGCGAACTAACGAATCTGTAGAGACACCTTCGTAAATTGGTGTTAATACGAGGGTAGCCGCTTATATTTCGGGAACTGACAACACTGTTAGTGTTGTCTCCGATCTGATGATTGCATCGTGAAGTTTGTCATTTTTGACAATATATTTACCTTGACAGTTTTATTATCCGATCGCCATTTCTCTCGTTGATACTAACTTGAATATTTTATGTGAGCGAAAAAATGGAATTAACTCGCAAACATTTTCGCGGAATTATTTTTCATAACTTTCGGCGTGGATTATCTCAACAAGAATGCATCGACGAGCTGAATTCTTTATGTGGTGATGAAGCACTATCGGAAACTACAGTATATCGTAGGTATAGTGAATTCAAACTTGAACGGCGTTCTTTAGATGACGAATTTCGTGAAGGTCGCCCCACAAATGTTATTGCGTCGGAAAACATTAATGCAGTGTCTGAATTGATAATGCAAGACTGTCATGTGATAAACCGTGAGATCGAGCCATCTCTAGGTATTAGTAACACCAACGTGAATAAGATCCTGCATGAACATTTGGCCGTTAAGAAGCTATGTTCACGTTGGTTATCACATAATTTGACAACCGCTCAAAAAAGAACTCGCGTCGATTGGTGACAAGAAATGCACAAAAAATATAATGGAGGTGCTTCAAAGAACATTCATAAAGTCGTAACAGGTGATGAACCTTGGATCTATACGTATGCGCCTGATAGTAAACAGCAGTCGACTGTGTGGGTATTCCAAGATGAGCCAAAACCAACAAAAGTTGCACGCGCTCGAAGAAATCAAAACAAATTTTCGCCTGTTTATTCGGAAAAACCACGAACGTTGCAACCGTGCCTTTAGAGAGTTGTAGAACGGTCAATTCTGAATGTTACACAACTATTTGTTTGCCAAAAGTTTTTGAAGAAATAAGGAAAACCAACCGAAAACGACAAATCATTCTCCACCATGACAATGCGAGCTCTCACAGGTCGGTTCAAACAATTAATTATTTGACCGGGCAAACCATTGAATTGATGCGCCATCCGCAGTACACTCCTGATCTAGCACCCTGTGATTTCTTTTTGTTCCCACACGTGAAGAAAAAACTTCGTGGTCAACGGCTTTTTACGCCAGAAAAGGTAGTTGAGGCATTCAAAACTCATATTTTGGAGATACCGCCTTCACAGTGGCACCAATGCTTTTCGGATTTATTTAAATGAATGCAAAAGTGCATTGATTTTCAAGGATAATATTTTGAGAAACAATAAAACTATTTTCGATAATAATTTTTTTTTTGTCTGCTATTCCCGAAATATAAACGGCTATCCTCGAATGGTAAAATCCGAATCTTGGCCTAAAATCCTTTCAACTTCTTCTAAAATACAATAATTTGTTGCATTTTCAACAGCGTATAGCTGTGCGTAAACTGCGTTCATTATTTGCACTGATTTTACTAACGACAACGTAGTATTTCGAATTTTTCTATTCCCATCACTAGTCCGAAGTAATTGTCTTTTTTTATTAATAATTGGTCATTTATATCAATTTTTAAGTTTAATAAATCTACTAATATAATATTTAGAACTCCAAATTTAGTTATTTATTTATTACTTTCGCGTTTCTCTTCATTCATCAGAAGTACTTTACATTTTACGTACTTTGCACAAAAGGCAAAGACCTCGCAAAAATCTGCCGCCCGAAGCCTCACAATTGTTAAAACCGCCGCTATGTGTAAGAATCGGCTATGGTAGTTCAGGAATATGCAGTCGGTGAAACTCTCGAGTACGTTTTGTGGACTTGCAATTAATGCATCTACCTCCGGATAACATTTACGAGTAGACTCTGCGACAAGATATATTGGGTTGGCAACTAAGTACTTTCGGTTTTTACTGATAGAGAGCGTTGCTTTATTTTTTGTATAACGTATGTTAGTGCTGTACTTTACCGTTTGCCGCGTGATGCTAGTCACATTGACGTAACTCCAGAAGCAAATAGTGCGTGATTTTTATTAAAGCTATTTGTTGTGGGTTAATTTTAAATGGAGTGCAGAAACGAACATTTTCGACATATTTTACTATTTTATTTCCGTAAAGGAAAGAAAGCTGCTGCAGCTCACAAAAAGATATGTGAAGTTTATGGTGCTAATTGCTTAACAGAGAGCATGTGTCAGAATTGGTATAAAAAAATTCCGTTCTGCAGATTTTTTCCTCAAAGTTGAGCAACGTTCTGGTCGGCCTACTGAAGTTGATGATGACCAAATCGAAGTCATAATTGAAGAGGATCGTCATATAACTGTTCGAGAGGTTGCGGAGAGGCTACATGTATCGCACACAACAATTGAAAAACATTTAAAATGTCTTGGGTTAGTTAAGAAGCTTGATATTTGGGTAACTCACGAATTGAAAGAAATTCATTTAACACAAAGAATCAACTTTTGCGATATGCACCTTAGACGAAATGAAACCGACCCTTTCTTAAAAAGAATCATCACTGGTGATGAAAAATGGGTCCTGTACAGTAACATAGTTCGAAAACAATCATGGAGCAAACACGATATACCAGCTCAAACCACATCGAAAGCTGAATTGCATCTAAAAAAGATCATGCCGTCAGTTTGGTGGGATTACAAAGGTGTTGTGTTTTTTGAGCTGCTTCCAAGGAACCAAACGATCAATTCTGATGTTTACTGTTAACAATTAATAAAACTGGATGAAGCAATCAAAGAAAAACGGCCAGAATTGTCAAATCGGAAAGGCGTAGTTTTCCACCAAGATAATGCAAGGACTCACACATTTTTGGCAACTCGTGGGAAACTATAGGAGCTTGGCTGAGAAGTGATGCCACATCCCCCATACAGCCCTGATCTAGCACCATCTGATTACCATTTATTTCGAAGTTTGCAGAATTCTTTGAATGGTAAAACTTTCACAAATGACGATGACCTTCACTCGCACCTGGTTCAGTTTTTTGCTGATAAGGACCAGAAATTTTATGAGCGCGGAATCATGCAGCTGAAAGAAAGATAACAAAAGGTCATTGAGCAAAATGGAAGATATATAATTGATTAAAAACTATTCTTTGTTTAAAAAGAAAGTGTTTTATTTTATACTACAAAACCGAAAGTACTTAGTTGCCAACCCAATACAAACATGGATTTTTCACGTATACGTAGTATCTATGAAGTCACTAGTCTTCTTTAAGAAACCAGCCTACAAAACTCAGAGATGTTCTCAAAAGTTTAAATTTTTCCAATGTATTTAACATCACCTTTGATATTACAATACAGTAATAATAAGTAATAACTAATAATTATATCTTTCTTAATCTTTCAAAAAGTGCTTCTTTACTTTATAAAGATTTTTAAAAAACACAACATATTTATTACATACGCACGTCAATCCAAAAAATCCGTTGATATTTTTTATGTCTACGTGAACATATTAGATGGTGATTTGATCAATAAGGTTGATATATAACCCCTTTCCACAATTAACTATTTGTAAATTCTGTATACGCATTTCGACAACCAAGTTGTCATCATCAGCAGATAATTTCAAAGTGTCGCACCTGGTAAAACACGGCGAAAAAATTGTACGAAAAATAAACTCCGTAAACCGTTGAAAACCAAGATGTGAAACAGACACAGTGCACATCTTGGTTTTCAACGGTGCGGATCGCGTACGGAGTTTATTTTTCGTACAATTTTTTCGCCGTGTTTTACCAGGTGCGACACTTTGAAATTATCTGCTGATGATGACAACTTGGTTGTCGAAATGCGTATACAGAATTTACAAATAGTTAATTGTGGAAAGGGGTTATATATCAACCTTATTGATCAAGTCAATCAACCACAGGCTCCATCAAATTCAACTATTAGATGGTGATATTACTTTCTTTATTTTGATCATTTAATTTTATATCTAATTAATGTTAAAATTCAAAGATGCGATGCTTTCTTTTAATATAAATTAATTGTTAGCTTTGTAACCGCGTCTCTGGCATTGAAATGATTATTAATTATCAATGTGTCATTTTAAATAACAACCATCAATCTGATTTCTAATATGTAATAATCAAATTTATTATACATACCTAAACAATTCTTATCTTTAAAGAGAAATTTATAATTTTGAAATAATAACATGAAAACACTCTAGCACCTACGCATAAAATGAAACAATATATGTATGTCATTGACAATTTACACATCTAATGTCAAAACATAAATATTTACCTACCGTTCTTGGGCAAATACTAATAATATGAACAATGAAGGAATATAGAATTGTAGACAATAATATTTATAGAAAATGCAATACAAGTTAATTACTTTAAAATAACAGCAAAATTAATTACGAAGGGATTGTCCAAAATAAAATAAAGAGTTTAAACAATTATATAATATTTCTTATAGGAATTTTTTAAGATTTTTGAAGAGAGGAATTTTTAAAATACAAATAATTAAGTTTGGAAAAGAGATTTGGAACGAAATCTTGAAGTAATGTGTCTAGGCAAAAACAAATTTCCAATGTATTCCCCTTGCAACTCACTACGTTTAGTCCACCTACACAGTCGTCTCAGAGAAAACGGAACTTTTTAAAAATAAAAAATTTTTTTTCTACTTTGGACGAATTCATTTATTTTATTCAAGGTAGTCACCTTCGGCTTCAATACAACGTTTTGCACGGTCAATTAACATATCGAATGAATTTTTAAGTTCATCTTTAAAGATGTCCTTCGAGATTGCTGTCGACGCCTTTTTAATGGCTTCGACGTCGTTAATAACGCTGTTCTTTCATCGGCAAATGTAGTTCGGAGAGTAGATAAAAATTACAGGGGCCAAATCCGGTGAATAAGGTGAATGGTTGATTGTTAAATTGCCATTTGTAGTTAGAAAACCAATTATAAGGATCGAGCGATGAGATGGTGCATTATCATGTTACAAACGCCAGCTATCATCACAACGAATACGCGCCAAAAGACGCTTCACAAAACCAAGATAATATACAGCATTGACTGTTTGACTTGTTGGTACAAACACTTTGTGTACTATGCATTTCGAATTATAGAAATAAATCAACATTCACTTTTCACTTTTCTCCAAACGGCTTTTTCTCGGTCTTTCCTCGCTTGGATGCTTTCATTCAGAGCTTTGACGCTTGGTCTCTGAATCATATTGAAAACACCATGTCTCATCGCCAGTTACAATGGAATACCTGAAGTTTTCGCCCTTTTTTGAGTATTTAATCAAGTCTGCACAATGTTGAATTCGGAGCAATTTTTGATCATCAATTAACTTGTGTGGTACAAACCTTGCACAAATCTCTCTCAGTCCCAAATGCTCTGTCAAAATGCGATGAACTGAATCTTTGAAATTCCATTCCCATGTATCGCAATGAAGATTTCGGCTCATTTCTGATAAATTCATGCAAAAGTTCAATGTTGTTTTCCGTAACCACAGATTTTTTTGCACCAGAATGTTCGTCGTCATTTATGTCCATACGACCGTCTTTAAATCGTTTATACCAATCATACACACTCGCACATGAAAAACAGGCATCAACATACACCTGTTTCATCAAATTAAACGTTTTAGTAAATGACTTACCGAGTTTAAAACAGACTCGATATTTGCTCTTTGTTAAAATTTTATTTTTCGACTAATGCCAAATACATATTCTTACTTTATGCGCTATTTCTCTGCTTCTAATATCCATAGGGGGAAAAAGAAAATTAAATTGGCAACACTGAGTATTTGGTATGGATTTGTTGAAATTTGATAGTTCATAAATGAATATCTGAATATTGTATGTAAGAAGCAAATAAAAGATTTCATACTCTTATAATAATTACTGCGGCATAAAATTACCGTAAACTTTGTTTAAAAACAATTTATAAATACTATGTAAAATAAACATTGTTGTAGAACTATAACAAGTGTTCAAAACG
Source organism: Dermolepida albohirtum (assembly GCA_031893035.1). Taxonomy (NCBI): domain Eukaryota; kingdom Metazoa; phylum Arthropoda; class Insecta; order Coleoptera; family Scarabaeidae; genus Dermolepida; species Dermolepida albohirtum. The sequence continues at coordinate 61,447 of JAVIWB010003747.1, forward strand.
ATCACAACGTAAATCCACACGTCTCTTCGTACGAGGGAGCGTTTTTATATTCGCGGAATGGGGGACAAGGGGTGGAAATAAAAAAACCAAATTATTTTTCTTTTTCAATATATTCACCTGCAAGACGGATACATTTTTCACATCTTTCAATTAATTTATTTATACCCTCATAAAAAAATGATTTCTCTTTATCTGCAAAATACGCCGAAACTGCCTCCTTGACTTCATCATCGGCAGTAAATTTTTTACCCCGCAGCTCTTTTTACATTTTCGGAAACAGGTAATAATCACTCAGGGCCAGGTCTGGGCTGTAGGGTGGGTGATTCTCAATTTCGAAGCCCACCTTATGCAGGGCAGCTAACGCAACGCGGCTCTTGTGGACGGGCGCGTTGTCGTGCAAAAGCAGAACACCTTTTGTCAATTTTTCCCCGTCTTTTCTCTTTAATGGCTTCTTTTAGTCGCTCTAATATTGAAGCGTAATATTCTCCGGTTATAGAAACACCTTTATCTTTATAATCAATGAACAATATTCCTTCCGAGTCCCAAAATACCGTTGCCATGAGTTTCCTAGCTGATTGTGACACTTTAAATTTCTTGGGAGGTGCTGTGCCCCATTCATTATGGTCGCGACTGATTTTCCTTGCCTGGTAAGGAACTTTATAACGGAACGATATTCGATTTTTTCCATATTTCACTTTTCACTCCTGATTATGTTACTTGGTTGACGATAGCTCAAAGACTAACTGTCTAATAACAATGAAACTTCGTATTTATACTAATCATGAGTCGCTGCACAGGCCACGCCCCCAATGCGCCTACTCACCCCTCTACAACCCGCTCATTCCGCGAATATAAAAACGCTCCCTCGTATCTGTTATTGAGTGCTCCAATTCTTTCAAGGTATGCAGTACGTTGATAAAGACTTTGTCTTTCAAATATCCGATCAAAAAGAAATCTATCGGAATCAAAACTGGGGAATTTACTAACTAACGTCCTCTGCTAATTAATCTTTCATTAAAAAATTCTCTTAACTAATTTAAATTAGCATACGCTGTATGTAGTGTAGTACCATCATGTTAGAGGTAACCGTCATGCAGTTCTTCCCCATCTAGATTATCAACGGAATATGTGTTCTCTATATCTAGCTGCGTTAACTGTATCATAAAAGAATACTGGTCTCGCAATTCGTCTGCGTGACATAGTAACCCAAACTTCAAATTTTACGGGATTCGAACTTGTTGCTGTAAACACATGTGATTTCCAGATAACTATATGACTATTGACTAACTCTTATCTAATATCTCATCATTGTCAAATATGTTACCAAACTAATTGCAGTATTCTCTTCGAGCACCGCTCTGTCTCGTTTACTAAATATTATCGAGATGTAGCATCTTCTTTATGAGTGTTGTTTAATGTAAGCGTGGATTAATGTAGACTTGAACATACTCTTTGCAGTGCTTCTAAAAACTTTCTTCCTTCTTCCTTACTTCTTCTATTTTCTTCGGAATATACCGAAGTTACTAATTACTTGACCCATCTTTTGTACAGCCAAACAGTTCTTCTACCCTCTTCGATTCTTGAATCCACTTTTGGCTATGATTAATAAAAACGAAATCAGGGTCCTATCCAAACTCAGTTCATGATCATTTTTACAAAACTGGAATCCCAAGAGTATAATTCACGACTTCTTCGATGAGGGAATCTGCACGTATTTATACTCCGTTGAAGAATTGTCCTGTTGTTTTCTTGTTAACGGTCAAGATAATTTCCATGTTGATATCGTATTGTTGAATGTAATTTTGGCGACCCAAGGAGCATATACAGTGTGTATCAGCCAAATGGAATAAATTCGATAATAATTAAATGGAAGGGTGTTCGAAAAAACGCACCGACACGTCGATTGGGATTTTTAGTTGCGTATTTTTTTAAATAAAAAGTTTCTATACAAGGTGTGTCATGTAAAAGTGGTCAATACCAACTTTCTTATTTTAAATGCAACACCCTGTTAAATATTAAATTTTTGGATTCTTTAGAAAATTCCAGACATATTTCATATACAATGTCCTATACCTATCTTCAACTGTTTCGGAAATATTAAATGTTTTCAGATTAATCTGAAAGAGAAACACATTAATGTCACTGTAGAAGATGTTCAAAATGTTCGCCGCAAACGTCTTGACAACATCCTAATCTTAAATAAAAATTTTTTCTAACATTGCTCAACATCTCAGGTGTGACCGATCTAATCGCAACTATTATTCGTCTTCTTAAGTCAGCTAAGTCGAGGGGTTTAGTTTTGTATACTATACTCTTGACATATCCTCATAAGAAGAAGTCTAATGGCGTTAGATCAGGGGATCGTGCTGACCATTCCATCGATCCTCGCCTACCTATCCACCGATTCGGGAATATTTGGTTGAGGTACTGCCGGACATTGATTTGGTAATGGGGAAAATAAAATATGTTCTAATTGGATCACATTGTTATCTAACATTGTCATCATTTGTTCACAAAAATACGTTCTCCTATCAAAGTCGTCTTCCATGAGCTCCTGAGGGATGCATTTTATTTTCTTTTAATGTGCGAGTAATCGATGAATGGCAAACATCGAACATTGACGCTGCTTGTCTGCTAGAAGTATGCGGGTTTTCTTCAAACTCAAGCACAATATCCAGTTTAGTATAATTACTTACTGCATTCGCAGCTGCTTTTTTTATTTGCCTTACATGTCCAAACGCGCGAAACTGTTTTTCTATTTTACTGATTGTTCCTTGGGATATGGGGGCAAATTTGCAAATTTCTCATGAAATAAGTGAGCAACTTCCATTTGTATCCGTGTGTTATCTCCATAACCAATCATCTGCAGAATTGTTATTTTGTGCATTTCTGTTAAATGAACCATTTTACTGAAATGTAGTTAACGAAATTCAAACAGTTATGACACTGACAACACTATGACAATGAAAATCTTATTTTAATTGTAAACAAAATTATTAATCTGAAAACATTTAATATTTCCAAAACAGTCGAAGATAGGTATAGGATATTGTACATGAAATATGTCTGGAATTTTCTAAAGAATCCAAAAATTTAATATTTGATAGAGTGTTGTATTTAAGATAAGAAAGTTGGTATTGACCACTTTTACATGACACATCCTGTATATAAACTTTTTATTTAGAAAAACACGCAACTAAAAATCCCAATCGACGTGTCCGAGCGTTTTTTCGAACACCCTTCCATTTAATTATTATCGAATTTATTCCATTTGGCTGATACACACTGTATGGTTTTTCGAAGTGTTAAGTTCTGAACGACTCGTGACAATCAACAACATTCTTGATAACGATCAAGATGATTTCCATGTTGAAATCGTACTATCAAACTTAATTTTGGCATCCCAGTGAGCATATAGTCCTGAACGATTCGTGACAGTTAGTAGCATTCGCCCAAACCATAGAATTTTACAAGATGGATATAGAATTTGGTGTCAGCATATCCAGAGATAATATCTTCCTTGACTTACTTTCTAGGATTTCAGTTTAACTTCAAATACACCGAAATTTTTGAATTCAAAGTTGTTATATCTTCTTCAAATTGATGTTGTTTAGTCTTCGCAAAAGCAGTCGTAAGCATTTACTGAAAAGAATTGGTTTAAAAGACTTTAAGTAACCTATATAAAAAAAAAACACTGTTAAAAAATCCATAAGAAATGTAATAAATCGCAAGATAAGAATCTTTGTATTTTATTCATAATCAAAATTTAGGTTGAACTATGATATTTCCTTATTACTTTTATTTGTTATATTTATTTATATTGCATTGAACGGTAGGAAGTTATTTAGAATGATTTACGCACACATAAGTGTCTATAAAGTAAATATTATGTATTTCTCTATTTTATTGATAGATATTACACAAATTTAATTAAACGTATGTAATAAGTGCAACGAATCATACGAAAACATACTTTTATTTAATAATAGTTGATATTAATATAATATTTGTTTCCAACGAACAAACAATAGATAAATCAAACAAAGTATCCCATTTTTATGCATTATTGTAATATTGCTCTATATGTTACAATGAAGTACACACAATTTACATTTCATTGTAGCTCATAGAATATTTAGTTCCTATTGTTAATTGGTTAAATAACTTCAAGCACGAACAATAAATAAATACCTTTATATAATAAAAACGTGCGACGTACAAATTAATGCTTCGTAGGCTAACACATTTTCTTAATTAAATATTATCCTAGAACTGTTCTTAACTATATTTTTGTATAATAAAATATTAAAAAAATTGTTCTATTTTAAAAGCTTATTCTCCCTGCAACTCGTTATATTTAATCCACCGATATTCGAGATCCAGTTGTATGAACTTCATTGTTTCACTATCAATCAGTCTCAGCAAATACATCTGGATAAAATTACAGTTACTTAGGGAAGAAATACCGACGGGGACGAACGTGTGCAGGCATAGCTTGCCTCATGTCAGAGACGCGAAGATGCCTGACAATGGTAAATCTCTAACAGCGATGGGTATAAATAAATTTTTAAATCCTTTCCCCACATTAGAATATACAGGGACTGTAATTAAATGTGTTATTTGTGTTGGTGTTTCGCTAGGTTGCACGTAAAATGTACCATCTTAAAAATTTGTATTTTTTCATTAGTATCATTTCCCGCAAGTGAAAGACACTATTGTGGACCTTATAAAGACGAAAAAGGTTCAAAAAAGGACGACAAATTAAAGAATTCTATTATAACTGGTGTATAATTGAGACGTGGTGTTTTCAATATGATCCAGAAACTAAGCGTCAAAGCTCTGAATGCAAGCATCCAAGCGAAGAAAGACCGAAAAAAAGCCGTTTGGAGAAGTCAAAAGTGATGTTTATTTGTTTTTATGATTCGAAAGGCATAGTGCATAAAGGATTTGTACTAATTAGTCAAACAGTCAGTACTGTATATTATCTTGGTGTTATGAAGCATTTTTTGACACGCATTCGTCGTGTGGGCCTTCGATATCGTGAAAATGGTAGCTGGCGTTTGTTACATGATAATGCACCATCTCATCGCTTGACCCTTACCATTGGTTTTCTAACTACCAATGGCATTTTAAGTATCAACCATTCACCGTATTCACCGAATTTGGTCTCGCGTGATTTCTATCTATTCTCCAAACTACATTTGTCGATGAAAGGACAGCATTATACCGTCGTCGAAGCCATTAAAAAGGCGTCTCTAAAGATTAACTTAAAAATTCATTCGACATGTTAATTGACCGTGCAAAACGTTCTATTGAAGCCAAGGGGGGAGAACTTTGAATAAAATTAAAGAATTTTAACAAAATAGTAAGCTTTTGGTTTTATTTAAAAAAAGTTTACTTTGCCTTGCGATAGACTGTGTATTCATGCTCAAATATATATTAAACCATTGCACAATTTTACAACTATTTCACGATTTGATCACACTAGAATCACCGAATTGAAATTTGGTCACGGCGAGTACCCAGCTCATCTCCACAAAATAGATATTATCGAGTCACCAGAGTATGAATGTGGATTCGAATGCGCAGATTCCAATTATAGTTTATTAGCTTGTCAATTGCATAAAGATAAAATAAAGCAAGTTCAATTGAAGAAAGTGTAGCTCTATCTACTAATATTGTTGTTTTATTAAGTTACAATACTCGTAGATAATGTCTTCATGATTTGATATTTCACTTGATTATGCAACGCAAAATAAGGATTTGATGGTGGTAGAGAATAGGACTGTTATTCTTCCTGTGTGGATTTCCTGCTATATTCTTGCCCCGAAATATGAAATTCGTGTCCGTTATTTTCCAAACATATTCTCTATCTACAGTAGTTAAAGTCATAAGACACTGAGGTATATGGGCTTTGCTTTGATTCCGAAAAAGTAATAAAAAATAAGAGAATAAAATTTGTAGTTTATTGCGATGCCTTTAGAGTTTTATGCTGATTGTTAGAATTTAACTTATTTCAATCATCTGAAATGGAAATTTAAAAAATCTGAGTATTTATTAATATTAGTTGTTATTGTAGATTCTCATACTTTTACTATTTATATTATGAAGAAGGGAGGAAAAAAGGATATTAAGTAAACTACTTATTCAGAATAATAATTGTTTCATTCATGCATAATTAAAAACAATCCTTTATTCAATAACTCATGTGGTATTTTAAACATTTATTACAGATTGTATGCTTTACTTTATTACGCAAGTTTCTATAATAAAATGCGCAGTTTCTGCTAATGAAGCATATTATTCTAAGAATATTATATTAAATTACTTCTTCTAGTCTTTGAATACACGTGGATCGAACCTCTTTATAAGATCTACTACGACAGCTCTATAAATAAAAAGCTTATATAAAAGATATGGATAGGCACATTTGCGAAATAATGAAGCGCAATAAAATATATGCTTCTCATCAATGACTTTCCTATTCTGTCGAGAAAATGTCAAATTTCGCTTATCATCAAATAAAACTAACTCTATATACATATGTATTTACTTTCTTTAAATCTTCAAATAAAACAGTAAAAGTATTAAACATATTATAATTTAAACATTACCTTTGAAATTACGATCAAATAAACATGCCTACAGAAAATCTAATAATAAATTATAATGTATAATATTTATCGCATATAATGAGAGTAAGGCAACGATTTCGTACGTAGAGTACCGTGCAAAAGAAAGAAGCACCTAACAATATTTTCCAAACTTATTCACGAAAACATTTTTACTAACAATTATTGGAGTAATTTAACTTAAAATACTTAATACATCTTTCCAAGAACAATTCACTTATTGGTAGAAATATAATCACTGGAAATTTCCAAGTTTATAACATCATACTTCCGCGTAGGGGTGAGATCGACCACTTGATAAGAGGATTAAAATAATAAATTTTATTGCACCACAATGCTCTGCATGTGATTTTTTCGGGACCTATATAAAATGTATTTTTACTAAACAAAAAATACAAAAATGTTCAGTTTTGCAGTAGTTTTATTGTAATAGTTTTTACACAAAAAGAAAGAGATTAATAATGTGTATGAGGTCCACGATCATATAAATGCTTTAGGCATGGACCGCCTAAAGTTTTTATGCCTACAGTTTTTATATGATCGTGGACGTCATACACATTATTAATCTCTTTCTTTTTGTGTAAAAACTATTACAATAAAACTTCTGTAAAATTGAACATTTTTGTATTTTTTGTCTAGTAAAAATACATTTTGTATAGGTCCCGAAAAAATCACATGTGTTCAAACAAATTAACATTTGCAAAAACTGAAACGAAAAATGATATGAAATATCAGTTAATTGTTTTGAGCATTGTATTTATCAATAACATTATATGATTAAATTTACTCGATTGAATTACATCATATATGATTTTTTTCAAGTTCAAGCCATATATTCTTCCTCAACCTTCTATCTTGGGGTTTTCTCTTATTTATCCAAACAATAACTAAAAAAATATTATGAATTTTGAAGTAGTCCAACATATATATTGAATATATTACATTTTTCTTCGCTAGAGCTACAAAAGAGACAAATGAGAAAATATCAAATACATGAAAGACGTAGCCGTTATGAGCATCTACATTTACTAATGAATATTTAATAATCTTATGCCTAGACAGTTGGGAAAGGGAAATAGAACGAAAAGCAAAAGATAGTTCAACTGACGAAAAAAATATTAATTGAATTTTTAAATAAGTATAGAGCTAAAACATAAAACTTTAGATTTGAGTTAGATTTTCTAACTAAATTTTTGTAATTGAACATACATGATGAAACATGATTACTGAACATGTATTGTAATACATTCTGTAAGAAGGAGCGGAAAGTGTTTAGTATAGTATTTTGCCGTCAAATTAAAGGAAATAATTTGATATTTAAAAATTACATTTAAAACTATAAACATGATCATTAATATTTAATGGTAGCTGTTATTGGAAATGAAGCCATACATTTTTCACGATCAATGAAAAGTGTTCAAATACTTATTATGCAAGATTATCTAAACGCTATGTTTCTGCTTCTTGTAAAATGATACTGAAATATCTTTTATATCCTTAACTTCTTGGACATTGTATCTTGTGCCAACAGTTCTACTTCCTTTCTAGCTTCTAAACGTGTTTGTGCCACTTTCATTGGATTCGATTTATCTAATATTGCTTTCCTTAATAACTCAATATTCTTTTCAATGTCGAATATTTCTTGTTGTGTCTTATGTAAGTGCATTTGTAATTTACTCTTGGATTCTAGTTGTTCAACTGCTCTTCTGGCTAGTGCATTGTTGGTGTTACTCCACATGTCCTATACCTGACTCGAAGTCATATTTATGAGATTATCTCTTCCAGCTTGAGGTCGGTTTACTATGCGGTTACTATTTTCATCTCAGGTTCACCCCAGTTGTCATACTCACAGTTGGATCAAAATTTTCAATACCCCCATAATAATTTATTCCTCTTGAAAAATTATTCAGTTGGTGGCACATATTATCTATGTCGAGTGCGGATTCTTTACTGCGTACATCCGTCTCCAATTCGTGTTTAGCAGCTCAATAATATATTTCATGTCGATGTGTAATCACCAAAGATGTATTGAAGAAAGATAGTTTCTGGAAATTCCATTTTTGATTTTTTTCACACCTTGAACGTTTTTCCAAATTGCAATTTTAGAGTGCGATGTCAGGCGAATAATAAGATGGCTGAGGCAACACCTCCCATCCAAATTCTTTGATTTTATCCAGAGACTTTTTGCTTTAGAATTGAGCTTTTTCTTTTAACAAGATGTGGATACTTTTCAATCGAAACTTGGTTTATTTAGTCTAGTTTTTGACAATAAAAACCTGAAGCTATGGTTTGACCTACCACGCAGCACCTAAAATCAATTCCTTCCCTAAACACGTACAGTTATATGTTCACCGGACATACAACGGTACGTGTTTAGGATGCAAGCTTAGCTTTGGAAGAGCTAATTGCGTTTTACCTTTGGCATCATCGTAAAAGACCAAGTTCTCATTTTTAGTCGCACAATGAAGATGCTTCTGCATTATGTCGTTAACAGATGATTGAACGATTAGCTTTACTTCTTTTAGCAGATTGTGTGGAGATCAAATATCTTCTCTGTTAACTCTACCAACCTGCGTAAATGCTCATGAATGGTCAAGCAAGACGTGTTAAACTTATTAATTTGCTTTCACTTCTGTCCGTAAAACATTATTATCAAGAGACTCCTCTTGAACGAAGCGAGGCAGAAATGTCATGTGTACCTAATCTCAACTTAGCAAACCAATTTGGCATTTACGGACATATAATGCGACCTTATATACACGAGAAATGCCTTTTATAGCTATTGCTGTATCACCAAACTGAATAAGAAATCTGCATCTCTTTGGGTTTTTGACAGATATCTTACAAAAATTAAATTGATATATAAAACAAAAAAAGTAAAAAATATTTTGTAACTTGCGACATTCGCAATCAACTGATTAGCATTGAACAACTACTATTTGGTCCTCCTTACATAATATAATACTCAGCATTATATATACATTAGTGTGCATAAATGAGTGACCACCAAAAAATTCAATTATTCAACAATATTGTTTCCATATTTAATATTACTCTACTTTTGCTCTCATAATAAGGTTCTAGAAATTGAAAATGTATTGTTAAATGAAAGAGAATGCGGTTTTTTGCGAAAACATAGTATCTTTTTCATAACCAGGGCTTAATTCAGCGACAAATTGCAAAAACAACGTAATGTTCGAAATCTTAGATTTTTCCAAATTATTGAAGAGCATATAAAACTGATAAAAAGGACGGGAAGGTTAAAAAAGTAAAAGATGGTCATGATCAATATTTGTGATTGACATCATTACAAAATATGAAGAAATCATCTAACAAATTAACATAAGATCTTCACTGATCGACAGGAGTTTCTGTGCATCCTTCTACCATTGGTGTCCTGTAATTAAACTGAGACTAGAAGTCGTCCTGTAAGAAGGAAATTAATACTGCGACGGGGCAACAAACAAAAACGATTGGAATATGCACCAATTCTTTCCCATTGGACGCTAGACGAAGAGTTGTGACGTGTACTTTGGCCAGATGAGTCTAAATATTCGGAGATTCGCAGAAGAGTAGGAGAAACGTATAAGCTATCATGTATACAATCAACAAAGAAACATAGAGTTAGCACATTAATTAGAATAACTGGAAAATTAACGCAAGCGAAATAATTAGAAATTCTGCAGCAACATGTTAATACCAGCACAAACACAATTAATTAGAAATAATTACATTTTCCAGAACGATAACGCTCTCAAGTACATATATCACTATGATCATTAAAAATTATTTAAATTAAATCGAGCGGCATGGAGTTGTCCAGACTTTCGTCTGGCAACCGCAAAGTCCAGGTTTAAATAGTGTCGAACATGCTTTTATTTAGTTCGTGCGATGCACAAAAGATAGCCAGCTAATGCCAACTTTTGGATATCATTTTGGAAGAATTTAATAAAATTCCACAAGAATTACTGACTAAACTGTTAGATGACTTACCGAAACGCATGAGAAGTGTGCTAGGGGTGGTTATACTAAACTATCATCTTTATTATTAATATCTTTCAGTTAAATGCATTTTTTTTGTTGTAATTAATAATATATAAAAAATACTATGCATAAGACTGTTTCCTTCAGTAATTTTTACTGTATATTAATTCACTCTTTATTAATACAAATATTTTGTTTCAGCTTCACTGGTTTTCATGTCTGCAGGCACTTTATTTACGTGGCCTTCTCCTGCAATACCTAAACTTCTCATTCCACCATATAACGTCACAATCGAAGAGGCCTCCTATTTGACTGTGATACCGCAAATATCTATGATATTCGCGACACCAGTTTTCTGCATTCTCCTGGACATAATCGGTCGGAAAAAGAATTTAATAATCATGGGATTTATACACATATTAACATGGTTATTGATAGGTTTCGCTAAACACATCTATATTTTTTATTTAGCGAGAGCTATTGGCGGACTGGCGGATGCATGTGGTTTCGCCACTCTTCCAGCATACATCGCTGAGTCGACAACACCCACAGTGCGTGGACGGTATGGCAATATGATGATGATAGTTATGTTCTTTGGGCAATTCTTAATAAACTGTGTAGGCTTTTATTTACCTATATCGACCACTGCTTTTATCATGTTATGTATGCCTTTTCTTTTTTTGTTAGCGTTTTATTTTATGCCCGAAACACCATACTTTTACATAATGAAGAATGACATAGAAAATGCTAGAAAATCTTTATATCAATTGAGAAGAGTTAAAGACATCGACCCAGAATTAAAGCAGTTAATAGCTGACGTTCAAAGGCAAATGTCCGAATCCAACACATACAGTGATCTATGGAAAATAAAAAGTAACAGAATGGCTATTATAATTACAAACGTCGCTAGAGGTTTCCAACAGTTTGCTGGTATTACAGCTTTGCTAGTTTACTCACAGTATTTCTTCGAACAAGCTGGAGGAAACATATCCGGTGGCGTTGCTGCTATGATATTTTCCGGAATGCTGGCAATTGCAAATATTTTCGCAAATTTCATTAGCGATAAGCTAGGAAGAAAAAAAGCAATGATCGTGTCATCAATAGGATGTGGAATTTCATTGCTTGGTGAAACCATATATTTTTATTTACAGGAAAATACAGACATAGATGTCACTCCTGCTAATTGGTTTCCGGTCGCTGGATTAGCTTTATACATTTTAGCGTTTACTATTGGTTTGGGAGTGGTGCCAATGTTACTGCTGGGCGAACTATTTTCTACAAACATCCGCAGTAAGGCTGGAATGACAACGAATATTATGTTCGCTATATACGCGAGTGGTCTCAACAAATTGTTTCAATATTTGCTCACAGATTTCGGGTTGTGGGTACCCTTTTTGTTTTTTACAATTTGCCTGTTTTTAAGTGCAATTGGTTCGTACTTTATTATTCCTGATACTAAAGGTAAAACATTAGAAGAAATACAACAGATGTTAAAAGGAAATTTAAAAGGCAGTTAATATTGTAAACGATTTTATATTTTTTATTTTGTAATAAAATTTTAAAAAATCACATCTCCGATTATTTTTTAACCCCGTATTATCTTGTTAAAAGTAAGCTTTCATGGCTATTACCCTTTGTATATAAATCTTTCAGGTGTTAGCATGATTTTCTATTTGTTTTAAAGCTTTTGAAGATTTCTGAAGACAGCCTTCAGAAACTTTCTGGAGAAGTTGACTGGATGATACGACTGTAAATGGAAACCACTCTTTAGAAATCTTTTAAAGAAGCTGACTGCGTTTGTCAAGAAAATTTTAAAAGTAAATAGAAGACGGTAGCAGTACACGGAAAATTTACAAATATTTACTAGCTATTAATACAGAAAATATCAGAGGTAAACACACGAAAGATCTACCTACGTATATCTACCATATAATATCTATATTATTATTATCTAATAGTCAATCATTTTGGAGTTTAGGAACTAATACTGCAAAGGGGGCGTTTGCAGTAATACTTCGCGTAAATAACGCGCGCTCAATAAAAAGCAATATTAATAATTTAAGAATACGCAAATGAATAAAAAACATTAAACATTTATAAATATATTATTCTGAAAATTTTATTACATTTTTCTGCAATATTTTTCATTCGAATAAATCAATCTTAAATGGCCCTGGTGGTACGTCTTTTTCTTAACATATGGTAATAAAGCCAAATCGAAAGTACTACAATGATTTGACGAAAATTAACTCGAAATGAAGCAAATGAATTAAAACATTAAGGTTTTTATTATTTTCAAGATATTCTCATTCAACTTCAGTGCACTTGGACCAACAATGGTAAAGAGCCGATACACCGTTTTTCAATTAATCTTTCTCGAAATTCTCGAAATAATGTTTTTATTTCTACATTAGCTTTTCTTAACTATTTCACCTCGTCTGTCCTGAATCTTCCAAATTTCCCACGTAATAATTTCTCTTTCCATCGTTCCAGTTCACCGCCTGCTTTGTATATCATAATTTATTGTTGATTTAACTACGTTCTACGAGCATAACCTTAACTTTATATGAATGATGTCAAGGAAAGTGATACTCAAAATGAAACAAATGAGTTGATGCACTAAACGTTAAAGTTCCGCACGTTTCCATGGCCGGTGTAATAAAATTTTTTACGGGCTTCACCGTGCTGTCGTAGCTTTGATCGACGTTTCGTTGTTCATACTACCACATTCTTCAGGATTTTCGATTAGGCTGACTCTCATCGGTCATTCTTCTTTATGTATTTCGTTGATTCACCGAGGCGCCAACATTGTGCTTCATTGGTGATGAAAAATTCACATGGTAAGTACTTCCAGGTGTTGAGTCCATAGCCGTCTTTACGGTTGAACTTTGAATGCCATTTATTCCGTTAGTTTCTCTAATGATTCTTCGATGGCAGTTCTTCCTAGTAGCTAATACTCTCTCTGGTATTCCTTAACTCTGTTCAATAAATCTTCCTATTTGTAGCTCTTCATGTACTCGCACATTAGTTTGCAGACTCCTCCTTTTGTTCGTTATCTTTTACTTTTTGCTCCAGAAGAGTTACATACGTTGAATGAAGTTTACAATACTGTTGGTAATGTTTTTTTTCTGGGATTCGTTAAGGTTTCTTTGCTCTGTATTGTTATACCTGTTTTTCTGTAATGCTTCCTTAACATGTCGCTTGTCTTCTTTCAAATGTTCCGCGTCGCTGATCGTTACTGCTCCTCGCATTAGGGTTTTCTAAGAGATCTTTTCTGTTTAGGATTATGGTGAGACGTAGCATGCAAGTCTATCAGTATGGATTTTCTTCCTGTATACTACATGTAATTTTTTTGGCTGCGTGTGGTATGCCATAAGCATATAACAAAACATCTGTTGGATATGCAAAAATCGACCTTGTGCATATCCAACAGATGTTCTGTTATATGTTTTTAAAGTGATATGAATGCTTTCGGGGCAAGCAATTGCACCCAGTCACCCTACCTCACTTGTTCCGAACGATATCAAGAAAATCAATGCAATTAATCAAGCTACTTTCTGTGTGCAAGCGTGCCGTAATATATCCAAGTTTTGTTTATTGGAAAGGTAACAGATTTAATGCGTATTTAAAGTAACAACAAAATTTTCGTATGCATTGGAAAAAAGCAAATTTTCGTTAATTTTCTGTATTAATCCAACAGTTTCTGTGAAATTTCTTTTACTTGGAAGTTGCTCGAATGTAACAGTCCCCAAATCACTGCAATCTTATAGGCTTAATGTACATTCCCCTACCCAACCCATTACTTCTATCCCCTGTACTAATCTGTATAAATCCAGGAGAGGTCGGCTGCTATACATGTATTGTCGGTTCTCTCTTTTGATCAGATGTCTAACATTCCCGCACGGTGTGATTTACTGTTTCTGTAGCCTTATTAACTAAGCTATGACTATGCTGTCTATTATATCTGCCAATTTGGATTGGGAACTTTCAAAGAGATGCTTATTCTATGAGATATCCTATTATTATTTTAAGCTGGTTCTTTTCTGGCTAAACCAAGTTCAAGTTTTTTTGTTTACGGTTTAGTTCGCCAATAAAGAGTTTATCCAAGAGTTACTCAAGTACATTCCATATTTAACCTTGGTCTATTTGCCTATTCGTTGCTGGAGAGTATACTCGAGCACTCTCAGTATAGGCTTTGATGAAATATTCAATGAGACTGATCCTTCTCTGACAAGTTTAAAAGCTCCCATGTCCCGGACATAATCCTCAATGTCCCGGCACCCATAGCAGCTTTACCACAGACCATCGTGTCAATTCCTCGCGACATTCCCATGCTCGAGAGTCTCCTTAAAGCTCCTAGTTAAGCCTGTCTTTTAACAAAAGGTTTAGTTCGCCAATAAAGAGTTTGCTCAAGAGTTACTCAAGTACGTTCTATATTTAACCTTGGTCCATTTGCCTATTCGTTGCCGGAGAGTATAATCGAGCACTCTCAGTATAGGCTTTGATGAAATATTCAATGAGACTGATCCTTCTCTGACAAGCTTAAAAACTCCCATGGCCTGGACATGATCCCCAATGTCCCGGCACCCATAGCAGCTTTACCACAGACCACCGTATCAATTCCTCGCGACACTCCCATGCTAGCCTAAACGTAATCTGAGGTCTCCTTAAAGCTCCTAGTTTAGCCTGTCTTTCAACAAAAATGTGGATTCGCTTCTTGCAGTAACTCGTACCATTAATTTCCTCTGCATGTTTCAGAATTTTATAAACTTCTACATGAAATATCAACGCGAGAAAGAAAAGCTACGAGTTATTTGCAAGCTTTTGTAATATATGCCTGCACTGGCGTCGTACTAAGTCTTAGATACGTATCTATACCAGGTCCGTAACATTGTGTTTTATAAACTTATCACCTAAGATGTAAAATAAATAGTATATCCCTAATCATTCTGTATACTCTAAAAATTAAGATATAAAAGTTGTGCGACGCCATTATACTTTGTATGTTTTAGATTATATTATACCATAGTAGTGCCAAAAAGTACTTTTTGAAAATTCAATTTATTTTTCTTATTTTTAATTTTATCCATAAAATAAATATGTATATATTTTGTTACCTTTTTACATTAAGAATAAAGTTGATTTGCTTTCGTCTTGTTAGTTTTATTTTCTGGATATTATTCAATAATTATTGAGATATAATATTTCAACAAAGAAGATACACTAAACCTAATGGGATCTCTTGTCGCATGATGTTTAACGATACTAGAAGAATTCTAATGACAAAAACTGATATTTTTTTTTTATACTAACGAAGTAATTTTGACTAAAAATAATGCAATCAAAGCAATGCAAAGGGTTAAGAAAGAAATATTACGGTAAATACTCAATATACGTTGTTATGATATAGAACAGCTACTGTACTTCAAGCTTTAAGCATGTGCGTCTCAAATGCTGTGACAAAATTCGATGAATTGAATCTTTGGAAAAATTTATTTCCATTCCCACGTATTGCAATGAGGATGTCAGCTCATTTAATAAATAAATAATAATATTAATAATAATAATAATAATAATAAATTCACGCGCAAATTCAGTGTTACTTTCCGTAACCACAGATTTTTTTGCACCAGAATGTTCGCCATTATTTGTATCCGTACGACCGTTTTCAAATCGTTTGTACCACTCATACACACTCGTGCGTGGTAAATACGCATCAACATACACTTGTTTCATCAAATTAAACGTTTCGGTAAACGATTTACTGAGTTTAAAAAAGAACTTGATATTTGTTCTTTGTTCAAAATTCAATTTTCGACCAATGCCAAATACACAAATTACTTCATGCGCAATTTTTCTGCTTCTAGTGATGCAAATATCATGATATTTTGACATAACATTGGTGAAAGATCTGTTTTACAGACGCATTTTTTTAATAGATGTCGCCACCAAGAATTACTATTTTAAAAAGTTTGGTTTTCTCTGCGACAGACTGTGTATGGTTCTATCCTATGATATCCTATATACATTTAGCAATAACCTGATTTGAAGAAATTTTTGAAGTATTTAACTGATGAAGCATGTCGGCCTCCTGGAGTAGACTATAAAAATTATATCCACCTCGTTGTATAGACTATGAGAGTTTTTTGAGGAAGCATGGCATGCAGTCGCTAAGTGATTGAAGAAACATCTTTAGCGTCAACTTCTTCAAAGCTCTTCTAGCAAATACAATTGATTCCACATTTTTACTCGGAGAAATCAATTTTCTGGTACCATGTTATGAAATAGACCGTCAGCTAGCTTCTCAGTTTCTCGCGCTAAAACAAATACATTAACACAAGCTCCAATTAGTCATACGACTAAGAATATCAACAATATTATTTTGCTTTTTTGTCAAAATAATGTGTGTAGGTTTTTTACAAACTTACATGCGCTGCTATTTATTGTTTAATTATCCTTTAAGTAGATATATACATCTGTTGGACAATTAAGAACATTATTATTATTATTACCATTATTATTATTGTTAAATATAATGCTAGATTTTAGCATAAATCACGGGATATTAATTTAAGACCACAAAAATCGATTACAATTGTACGACTTCACTACGAAAATGTTCCTATCCATACAGTCGGGACTGGGCAAGCTGTTCATTAAAGATTGGGGCTTCATTCAAATTAGATATCCATTACATAATCTTGAAATGCCCAGAAGTGGTTTTTATTTATTATCCAAACTTCAATAAATGTACCTTTTCAAAATAGACGAAGAAATTGAAACATCTGCGTACTTTGATACTAAAACTAATGGCATTAGTTTACTACCAAAAAGCGTATTAAACACTAATTAGAATAGCGTATATTAAAAAGCAGTAAATGCGTGTAGAACAATGCACTTTTTAATATCTACTTTCATAATGCAATTTATAGCACATTAAAAGACTCGAATTCACCATTCTCAGTAGTCTAAGGGTGAAGAGAGAGAGAATGAGATCGCAAAGTTAGGGCTAGCGTTGAGAGCAGGAATCTTTTCAAAAAAGTTTCTGTGTTTATATGTACGATGCAAAAAGCGGTTAAATTTAAAATTTTTCAATAAATATGTAGTTTTTTTTTGTTTTCCTGCATTTACTAGTTGTTGAGGTTGAGGCAAAATTATTTTCCTATTAATGATTACGCTTGGTTTGCTAGACGCGAAGCGATAACCTTGAATAAGTTAATTAATTACTTTTCTATGATAACTTAATTCTATTCTCTATTCAAACTAAAGACAAAACCGCTTTCTGATTTATCTCATGTTTATTCAAAAAATTACTATTCGAACAAACAATAAAATCGTATATATGTAGATAGAACAATTCGTGTACTGAGTTTCCCCAAATAAATTTCGAATTTTGTTAAATGCGGTCCTCCTGATATTCTACTTTCTTCTCTTAAACAGAAACAAATGCAAAATGAAAGTCAAAGTAGAAATAAGAAAGAGAAGTTTAAATCAGGCCGAGAAGAATATTAAAAATGAAAATGAATTTCCTGGGAAAACATGGCCGCAAGTTTGTGCAATTTTCTCAGGTATTATTAAAATAAAATCTAGTTTGTTTTTACACATATGTACTTTCATTTTTTACGTCTACATTTTCACCAAAAGTAAATATATTTATATTCATTGTTGTGTGTTCTCGTTCAAATAAAAATTTGGTAAACAGTTATTTTTGTCAGAACCTTCTGTAAATTCAAATACCTATAAAACGTGTTCAGATTGAATGGCCGAATATATTATTAAAATTTTTATCATCAGCATATAAACAGCATATAAACAGTGACTGTGGAGAACGTAGAGTATATTACTCATATTACATCCTACATTTTTAAAGTCTAAAAGTAGATCTGCTAGTTCAATATAATTGTCTGATTTTCTATGGTATTGCCAAGAAAGTGTTGCGTCACTGAAACAAAAGCATTCGATTGAAGCTCAATCTACAATATTCTATAAATTTGGTATCTTTCGGGACGTCTGATTTGGGAACCATCAAAAATACCTATTTTAATATTTTCTATAGTTAGATCAGAACATGTTTAGCAAATGTAAGAAAATTTCCATTTTTATTAAGAAATCTAACAAATTCTTTCATGATGCTTAATTTTATATGCAGGACAATTTTGTTACGAACTACCAACTGGTAAGCAAAATACCGTCTTGCTTACCAGGCATCATATATTTACTTAAGAGCCAATTTTTTTAGAGTATCTAAACCAATTCTTATGTGTTTTCAAGATTTTAGATTTCTTAATTATATTCCGGTACCAGTTGTACCGGAAAGTCATTACAGGTTTTTTCGTAAAAAAAAACTACATAATATTCAAGAAAATAGAAAAACGTATTTATTCAAGGTATTTGCCATTTGATTCTACATATCTTGTCCATCTTTCAGGCAACTTATGGATGCCAAAAAAAAACTGTTTGTCCTTTGAGCAAAACCATTCATCGAGCCATTTTCTAACTCTTCGAAATTGGCGAAGTGCTGCTCTGCAAGCGCCTGTCCCATTGATGCAAAAAGGTGGTAGTAGGACGGGGCAAGGTCTGAAGACTACGGCGGGTGCAATATTATGTCCAATTCAAGTGCTTTCAACGCTTCCTTGACCGGTTTTGCTGTATGAGACGGCGCTTTATCGTGCTGCAAAATCACTCTACCGTGTCTTCGGGCCCATTCTAGACGTTTTTCTATCAATACATAGTTCAAATAACCAATAACTATTTCACCAGGTTTCAACAGTTCGTAATTCACCACGCCATTTTGGTCCCACTAAGCACAGAGTATTGTCTTGCAACCAAAACGATAGGCTTTGCCAGGTGATAACCATGATTTTTGCGCTTAAGATTTTCGAATTAAATCCAATTTTCATCACCCGCCACTATTCGATGCAGAAATAACTTCCGATCATACCTTTGCGGCAGCATTTCACATACGAATTTTCAATTTTCCATTTGCCAGTCATTCAATTGATGTCGCGCCCATTTTCCCATCTATTGAATTTTTCCCATTGCTCATAATCGGTCGCTAATCGTTTCTTGGGCCACTTTTAACGCTCCTGCCAATTGTTTTTAAGTTTGATTCGGGTTTTCAGTCAATAACTTCTGTAGTTGCGCATCTTCAAACTTTTTCGATCTAATAGAACGTTCTTTGTCTTGTACATCGAAATCACCACTTTTGAATTGTCGAAACCACGCCTCACGTGTTTATAAGGTTACAGCATGCTCACCGTAAGTTTCTGCCAGCAAACGATGACTAAGCGGCTTTTTTCTTTTGATTAAATAAAAAAAGTAATGCGTGCCACAAATGCACTTTTTCAGTTACGAAACTCAACATTTTCAAATAGATATAAATCTATGGCAGTGTTACTTTCGCCAAATATTACATGAGTGGCTTTGAAGCTTAATGTCAGTAGAATAAAATGACTTATGTGACTCCGGTACACTTGGTATATAAGACTCGAAACTGTGCTGTCTGCTCACCTGATTAGTAAGGCAGCTCTCTAGCAAACTTTCGATAGAGGTTCGAGTCTTTCTCCGAAGCAGAATTTTTTAATTAATTTCTGAAATTTTAATTAGCGATGGCTTAGCAGAAAATATATATATATATATATATATATATATATATATATATATATATATATATATATATATATATATATATTATGTATATATTGTTACTTATGCAAAAACGGACCCTGAGAATTATCTTTGGGTTGGGCTATAGGGATTCCTGCAGAGAACATTTTCGAAGTAACTCGATATTAACTATTTATGATATTTATATATTAGATCCCTGCTTCGTTTTTAGGAAGAAAAACGCTTTTTCGAGTGGCAACGTAAATCATAAATATGATTCACGAACTGATAATTATTTATTACCTGCCTCACACGCAAAATCTATGTTCCAAAAATGAACATATTTTATGAGATGTAAATTACACAATAACTTACCACTGTGTATTAGAAAGAATACAAACTTCTCTATTTTCAAAAGCAACCTTAAGCGATACCTGCTTGCGATAAATTGTTATTGAATAAATGACTTTCTATGTCCAAATTTATAACATTTTTTGTTATGGAGACGTGTTTCTAGCATGAGAGTGTACTTAGTATGTATTGATTGCTATTTTCTTGTATGTACTGATATGTACTGTACGCACATTTTTTTAGAAATAAAATTTATTATTATTATATATATTATTTATTAATTTTATAAATATATATATTAGTTATAGGGATTATATAAAATGAACTACTTTCCTTAATTAGTTATATTTTCTTGATTTATTTGTATTTATTGTAATATTAGTTATTATCATGTAATTAGGTCCCAATCTGTGATAAAGTTCCTATTATTATTATTATTATTATTATTATTATATGCCGTGTTTTAGTACTTGTCTATTTTCGAATTGTAGTGACCCAGTCGTTTATTTAGAGGAATAAATACAACTTTAGGTTTTTCTTTTTTCAAATAATTTCGTTTCTATTCGATAGATGGAAACATAGTTTTTTATCACTATCTTGTATACAAGGTCCATGTGTTTATATATATGTAACTTTACAAAAATGATTCGTTGTTGAGCTGTAACTTAACTGAAAAGCTTTCAATAAGCGAAATGCGTCTTAACCATTATTATAGTTATCATCAACGATAGTTCTTTATTCTAATATATTTTTAATAATAGAAGGAATCTCATTCTTCCTAATTTGGAATTAGGAAGATCTTGATTCTTCCATTTAATTAATAGGAATACAATCATCGTCTACAATGTAACCCCTGCTAAGGTGTATCATAGAGAACGTCATGCCAATTTATTTTGAATAATAAGTCTACTAAGAACTTCTTTCATACATTTATGGATTAGAAAGAAGCAATCTCATGTCTTAATAAAATCATTTTGTTTCAGCATCTTTGGCTTTTCTTTCTGGAGGCACATTAGTTTCTTGGCCGTCACCTACAATACCCAAACTTCTTTCAGAAGAATATAATATGACGATTGAGCAAGCGTCCTATTTAACGGTAATTCCGCCAATTGCTATGATAATAGCTACCCCGACTTTTTGTATACTCTTAGACAAGATCGGAAGAAGAAAGACTTTGTTATTTACGGGAGGCATTCACGTCGCTGCTTGGTTGTTTATAGCTTTCGGCAATAAAAATATTTATATTCTCTACTTAGCACGAGCAATTACAGGAGTGGGTGATGCTTGTGGCTTTGCAACTGCACCACCTTACATAGCCGAAACAACAACGCCCAGAGTGCGTAGTCTCTACGGAAATGCCATGATGATATCCATGTTCTTCGGACAATTTCTCATAAATTGCTTGGGTTTCTACTTCAGCATATCGACTACTGCTTTTATAATGATTAGTATTCCCATACTATTTACTGTAACATTTTATTTTATGCCAGAAACACCGTACTACTATGCCATGAAAAATGACGAAGAAAATGCCAGAAAATCTCTGCGTAAATTGAGAAGAGTAGACAACGTTAAAATGGAATTGGAACAAATAATTACCGACGTACGACGACAGATGTCTGAGCCCGCACGGTACAGTGACCTTTGGAATATAAAAAGTAACAGAATGGCCATAATAATAGCAAATATCGCTAGGACGTTTCAACAATTGAGCGGCATAAGTGCTTTGGTAGTTTACACACAATATATCTTTGAGCAAACAGGAGGTAATGTATCGAGTGGTGCCGCGTCAATGCTATTTTCTGGATTATTAGCTATTATGAACATTTTTGCTAATATAATTAGCGATAAATTGGGCCGAATGCGATCGATGGTGGTGTCATGTGTAGGTTGCGGTATCACTCTGTTAGGCGAAACTATATATTTCTATTTACAAGAGAACACCAATGTGGATGTTTCCGTCGCTGGTATGTTTCCTGTCGTTGGATTAGTAATTTACGTTATATCATTCACTATAGGCTTAGGTGTCGTACCTACGTTAATGTTAGGAGAAATATTCTCAACAAGTATTCGCAGCAAGGCAACTATGACCACAAATATTATATTTGCATTGTACGTATTCAGTACTAGTAAATTATTTCAATATCTTATGACTAATTTTGGACTGTGGGTGCCGTTTCTGTTCTTTACGATTTGCTTATTTTTAAGTGCCATTGGTTCATACTTAATCATACCGAATACAAAGGATAAGACTCTAGAAGAAATACAACAAATGCTGAAGGGAAACGAAAAGGAAAAATCCTAAATATTCTTTCAGATAATCTCTATTACTTTAATTTCTTTCAATGTTTACCATTGAAAACTATTTATTAACTATAAAATAAATATATGCAGTTTGATATGCTGCCAATAATATATTACATTCTGTACTTTGTATTAGTCTATATATAATAAAGAAAACAAAAAATTAAATCTGGATTATTACTACTAAATCTTAGCTTAGGGCACCTCTGCGATATTTTTAACATACAAATGAGAACTAATGGTAAATTTTAATAAAGACTGTGGTTGACCGAAATAATCAAAAAACCTAAATAAAATCCCTTTCCACATTAATATTCGTATTCTATCTACGTATTTCAACAACTAAGTTGTTGTCATCGGTTGTTAATAGTTAATACGAACATTAATGCAGGAAGGGGTTTTATTTACCTTTTTTGATTAATAAGAACTAATAATAAATAACTGTTTACATTAAAGACAATATTTATAAGAATAGATAACTTAAATGAATTAACGCAATCGAATACGAGATTCAGATTACTGCGCGCGAGCAAAAATTAACAGTTATGGCTAACCCTTCAACGAGCCCTCAATAAAGTTAGAGTTGACAAATAAGCAAGAACAATATCTTATTGATAAATCCTTAACTATATGTTAATGGGCCCCTTAATTAATAAAGTTGAAATTAATAGATTAATGGAGGTATTTTTTAATGACAAAGGCTATCTATCGAGTAAATTTTTGTTACAGCTTTTAATTCCACAAATTATATGAATAAATAATAAATAAATACCTTCCGTTATCTTCCTTGCTTTTAATTTTTTACTGAGCGTTAAATTACATCCATTGGGATCTAAATGGTCTTAAATGATCCCGTAAGTAACTGGTACGATAGCCTATAAATTCAAGCGTTAATACCACGGTCTCAATAATCAAAAATCAAATAATATTAACAATAAGCTAATATAAAAATAATAATAAATACGAAAGTCTTTGACGTCTGGTTTAAATACTCTAATAACCTCTATAAATCCGATCAAATTACTTCGTTAACCCTTAAGCGTACAGATCAAGTTCTGTCTTCTTAATCAGATAGGTATGAGATCTTCACATACACACTTACTCCGTCCGTTCGATAATTACTAAATGACCAAAAAAGTGGTAGGTTGGAAAAACACCCACTAGTTTGTTTTGAGGGTTAATTAACAGTATTAAGTTCGTCGCTTCGTCGCTTCACTAAAATGCCAAGATTAGTCGAACCATTTTCGGCCCCGCGTCGTGTTTTTTATTGACTTGACTAACTGTTCCCACAAAGACGATGAGTTAAACAATCGGTGTACAATATTTCAACACACTTGCAAGAATTGTAATTAACCATTCCGACCAAGAATATGCACGATTACTAGTTCAAAGTTGCACTTCTAAATGGCGTAAAGAAGATACTCGTTAACTCTCGCAAGGAAATCGATTAATAGAAGCTGACAGCGTCGCCCATCTTGCTTTTATGTCACTCAAACTGAGAGTTATGGGCGAATAATTACAAAACCACCCGGAATAACTTCCAAAGAATATAAGGACAATAATCATACGAATGGATTAATTAAATTCTATTAATCGAAACAAAATTAAAATATCGACGAGATCTATATCGAAAGTAATAATTCTTAGGCTGACAGCTACGAAGGGCGTTAAGAGTAACAAATAATAATAAAATGTACCTACTCGAATACATTAAGCAGAGATTAAATTTATTTTGTAACAAACCATACATTTATGAAGCATGTAATGAAGATTAGCGAAGGTTCGGTAGGGAGTATTTTAAGAAGAAACACATCCATTTTCCTACTTTTTTTTTCATAGAACTTTGACCCGAAACAATAATCCCATATTTAATAAGCAAACGTACATATGGAAAATAAAGTAATCTGAAAACTGCACCGTCCACACTATCTACTACTATGTGTTTCAAGTGCTGACCATTTAGTGAGAATAGAAAGGCACCAACAAGCAAAAGAAGTATGGGAAACACGAACGATGCAGAGAAGAAACATAGGCAGACCTGCCAAAACCTGGGAAACTGAAGTAGCTGAAAACCTGAGAGAACTGAAAATGAATTGGAATGAATAAAAGGAAAAGGCAAAGAACAAGAAGCAATGGGCAGAATCTATATAAATTTTTGAGATGAAATATATCTGACATACAAATGTATGTATATCTTGACACCTTACGGTACATCAAGGTATTTAATTAATAAATAAATAAAAATGTGGAAATATTTTAATAAATTTAGAGCACGAACTCTACAATACAGAGTGTAAGTGTCAGTAGAATACATGTAGAATACATGTAGAATACATGCTATAAAAATACCCATATAACAATACAAAGACACATAAATCAATTTATTTGTGCGCAAGAAGAAAAGAAACAAGTATACATAAACAGACAAATCATACATTCATATTTAAATTGCATCATTCAACTGCTTTTCAGGTCTATCTCTGTGTTTTCTCTGCATCGTTCGTGTTTCCCATACTTCTTTTGCTTGTTGGTTCCTTTCTATTCTCACTAAATGGCCAAACCCTATCAGTTGGTTCCTTCTTATAGATGTTGTTAGCGGTTCTACTCGCAATTATTTTCTCACTTTGGTGTTTCTAATTCTGTCTCTTTTTGTAATGCTTATTACTGCTCTAAGGTACTTCATCTCAATTGCCTTAAGTTTACTCCTCGTTCTTTCTGTGAGTACCCAACTCTCGCTGCCGTATATTAGAATAGGTCTAAATATAGTTTTATAGACCATCATTTTTGTATTTTCACATATTATTTGAGCATAGAAAACCTTATATTTAATATTCAACTTTTCAGAAAGAAAAAATTTGTTCATTTTTCAACTAAACTAGAATTTGAAGTACTCAACAATTTCGAAACAACTTGTTCAGACATCTAAACAATTTAAAACAGTGGTACTTCACTAGGATACGCTTTTACATTTCAATTTCCAGAACGCCCTGTATAAAATTTTATAAGTGATAATAATTTTTATAAAGAATATTTTTCTAAGTAATCAAAAATCTCTTTTTCCTCTTCTTACTTGTCCGGCTGCACTTAGTATACTGCCGTTTACGAATATGATTTGTTCAAATCACTATATACTAGAGGAAACAGTTGGCAATATTGTGAAATAATACGACTACGTGAACTCTTCCCTGTGGAATTAGCGATAAAATTATCATTGTTTGTACTATGTTTCTAAACATAATCTTCACAAAATCTTATTTCAATTGTTTTTTTAAAATTTATGGCTGTTTGCTTATTATAAATTGTACTGTACTTAGACAAAATTAAAGTATATTTACATACATAATGTCTATGTATTTACTTGTAGACAATGACATTTGTACATATATATATGATCCCACATTCATTTAACTAGCAGAATGATAAAAATTATATTATAAATCAGCAATATTTGTTAACTTTTTTGAAAAAATTCAATTTATCTAACTATTGTGTAGATGCAACATTTACATTGTTTTTATTTTGGATATATTTATTTAGAAGATTTACAAGTTAACAAGAACTGCCATATTTATTATATATAATCTTTTAATAGTGATATGCCTTAATAGAGCACGCATTCAAAGACGTATTTCATACCTAGCACTCACTCCCCTGTCAATCTGTTAAAGTATACCAAGCAGAAGTCTGTTTTTTACATCTAATAACCAAGGAAAATAAGAGATTTGATACTTCCTTTTTTTTTAGAGTTTTGATCGTGATCTCCAAATGTGAATTTCAAGTCAAATTATTATTTAATAATGGATGCCTATTTAATTTGTACATAGGGTATGCAAATAACAAATCAATATCAACTATAACCGTGAGAAATACATTTTCCATTTCAAATCACTTGTCATTCAATGCACTTGTCAAAATTGAACTTAAAATCTTAAAATTTCTCATGTTACAGTTATATATAGACTCTATTACACAGTCTGTCGAAGAGAAAACCGAACTTTTTTAAAATAAAAACAAAAGCTTACTATTTTGGTAAAATTCATTTATTTTATTCAAAGCAGTCGCCTTCGGTTTCAATACAACGTTTTGCACGGTCAATTAAGATGTCGAATGAATTTTTAAGTTCATCTTCAGATGTGTCCTTCAAGATCGCTGTTAACGCCTCTTCAATGGTTTCGACGTCGGCATAACGCTGTCCTTTCATTGGCAAATGTAGTTTGAAGAATAGATAGAAATCACAGGGGAATAAATCCGGTGAATACTGTGAATGGTTGATGGCTGAAATGCTATTAGCAGTTAAAAAATCAGTGATAAGCGGCGAGCGATGAGATGTGCATTATCATGTAGCATTGACTGTTTGATTAATTGGTACACTCTTTGTGCTCTATGCCTCTCCAATCATAAAAACAAATCAACATTGTCTTCACTTTTGATTTCTCCGGTTTCTTCGGTTGGATACTGCCATTCAGAGCTTTGACGCTTGGTCTCTGGATCATATTGAAAGACCACGTCTCATCGCTAGTTGCAATAGAATACCTGAAGTTTTCCTTCTTGTTTGAGTCTTTAATCAAGTCTGTATAATGTTGAATTCAGTTAACTTGTGTGTATAAACCTTGCACAAATCTTTCTCAGTCCCAACAACTGTGTCAAAATGCGATGAATTAAATCTTTGGAAATATTTAATTCCATTCCCACGTACCGCAATGCGGATTTTGGCTTGTTTCTGATAAATTCACGCACAAGTTCGATGCTACTTTTCGTAACCACAGATTTTATTGCACCAGGACGTTCGTCGTCATTCATATCTGTACGACCGTCTTTAAATCATTTATACCACTCACACACTCGCACGTGATCAGCACGCATCACCGTACACTTGTTTCATCAAATTAAACGTTTCAGTAAACGATTTACCGAGTTTAAATCAGAACTTGATATTTGCTCTTTGTCCAAAATTCATTTTTCGACCTATGCCAAATACACAGTGTTACTTTATGCGCAATTTCTCTGCTTCTAATGATGCAAATGACATGATATTCTGACATAACATTGGTGGAAGATCTACCTTACCGACGCATATTTTTTTAATAGATGGCACCACTGAGAATTACTATTTTAAAATTGTTTGGTTTTCTCTACGACAGACTGTGTATATTGATCTTTAATTGCGTGGGACTTCTATACCTATGATAAATGTTGTCTTTGAAAATCTCTTAACAATAAGCATTTTAGCTATATCTGATGTTCATGTTTATTTGATTTATATTACATCTTTTTAAACATTACTATTTCTTTCAAATGAATTTACAAACATAACAATGCTTTCTTGTAATCATTCTAATACTTACTTCTGAACCTTTATGCATAATTGTTGCAATGTTTATAAAATCTGTCGATAAACTTTACGATAATGTTCTACTAATATCAATATATTGTTATTACGTACATAAATTGATTCCAAACAAATATGTTTTAGGTTTCTAGATTCTATGTGTTAACATAAATAAGGATATGATAAAACAATCTCTACAATAATATTCAACATTTGCAAAATAAACATAAAATATATGGTTTAAATATTTCTATCTAAGAAAATTTTAATGTGGTCATAAACTTACTATCAATTAGAATTATAACAGTGTTTTAACAGCAACTACCTAGAATTACATTAAATTCGGGGCAATGCATGTACAAAGGGTCGTCGCGCCATGTCGATGGGCTCAGTTATTCATTAGCAGTGAGAGTGTAAAGTGCTCGCGACAGCATCGTGGTCACGAAATAAGATAAGGGCAGTTTTGCGTTATAATTTCGTGCATGGTTTAAACATAGACCAGTATTTCGAAGAAATGACCCTTGCGCTAGGTGATGTTTGTCCACATCGCACAACGATATTCAGGTAGTATAGAGAATTCCAAAGGGGAAATTTAACTGTGGAGGATGCTGAGAGGCCGGGAAGGCCACGAACGTCAGTTACGGAAGAAAACGTTACTACTGTGAGGATAATGCTTGGCGAGGACAGGCGAGTGACTTACCAACAGGTAGAGGGTACTTCAGGCCTAAAAGCATCAGCAATTCGTTCGATTCTGCATGATTATTTGCACGTGAAGAAACTTTGTTCTCTGGATGCCGCATTGACTGACTGAAGGCCAGATGACACGACGTGTGACTTGATGCCGGGAGATGCTAAAAAAGTTTAATAAGGGACAGTCTCGGTATGTGAACAACATCGTGACAGGTGACGAGACTTGACAGTACTATTACGATGTGCCGACCAAAGCTCAAAACAAAGTTTGGGTCTTTGATGATGAGGATATACCCGTAGTTGTCAGAAAATCCCGATCTGTAAAGAAGAAAATAATAGCTGTATTTTTCAAATCGAGTGGAATTGTGGAACGCGTTTCGGACACACAGAAGACAATCATAGCTAAGTGGTTAACTGAACAATGCCTACATAAAGTCATTAAATCTATGAAGAACCTGCGGCCAAAGTCAAGAATGGCCACCTGGTTCCTCCATCACGATAATGCTCCAGCTCACCGCGCTAAAGCCTGCACCGAATATATGATCACGACAGGATTGAAACTTCTCGAGCACCCTGCCTACAGTCTAGATCTTACTCCATGCGACTTTGCACTGTTCCCACATGTGAAAATGAAGCTAAAAGGGAGGCGGTTTTCCAGTGATGAGGACCTTCTGCGGGCTTGGGACAACGAGTGTGCTTTACTCCCTAGTGAAACTTGGCAGAAGTGGTTTGAAGATTGGTTTCGGAGAATGGAGAGGTGTATTGAGTATAGAGGAAATTACTTTGAAAAAATTAAATAAATAAAGCTGTATTGCAAAACTTTCCTAGTACCCTTTGTATGATTAGATGTACGTATATCATCTATAAAGACATTTCACATGATATGCACAAATCAAGCAGGAGATTTGTTGAATATGTTATTTTCTTTAAATAAATGATTAAAGTAATTACCTATCATATGTTCCAAACATGTCATATGTAGGTAAAACCAGGAATGTTTCCCGATTACGTGATCGCAGTCGTATGAAATAAGATGTAGACAGGAAATGAGGATGTCAAATTAAATACTATATTTGTATTACTGTCAGATGCGATAATGTACTATATACCTAACCTATAAACCTGAAAATCACAACTATAAAAGCTGCCTATGTAGGTTATCTAAGTGTAAATTTACAAGGATGATATGATAAATTAGCTGTTAGAACAATAATAAATAACAGCGGTTCAATACAAGGACTAAACAATATCGGAACCGTAGAAAAGACAAACTTCATAAGTCAAAAGTCAGAACACTATATTATCTATATTATACGTGACAAATGTGTGTATAATAAACATGCCCTGTATACGTCTGCTTCTATTTTTTCATGATATCTTGACAAAACGTAACGCGTAACTCATAGAAAAACATTTGCGCACTTTCTCTCTTCAACACATGTGACCACTGATGAATTAGACAAATGCCGGCGTATGTTCATATTCTGTAGCGTTATTGATACATCGGCAAACTTTCGTGGTTCGAACAATATAACACCTCACAATATTAAGTGTATCCGATGCAATTACTCGTTATATGATTATACGTATCTTTCTAAAAATCTAACTAAACTTTTCTACAGTATAATGTACATTTTCATACACATGAATGGAATGTTTCTTTTAGGAATTATAAACCTTTTATATAACGAATTATTGTCTATAACTATACAAAGGGTACTAGAAAAGTTTTGCAATACAGATTTGTTAATTTAATTTTTTCAAAGTAATTTCCTCTACACTCAATACACCTCTCCATCCTCCGAAACCAAACTTTAAACCAATTCTGACAAGTTTCACTAGGGAGTAAAGCACGCTCGTTGTCCCTCAGCCCACAGAAGGTCCTCATCACTGGAAAACCGCCTCCCTTTTAGCTTCATTTTCACATGCGGGAACCGCGCAAAGTCGCAGGAAGCAAGATCTGGACTGTAAGGAGGGTACTAGAGAAGTTTCAATCCTGTCGTGCTCAAATATTCGGTGCAGGCTTAGGCGCGGTGAGCTGGAGCATTATCGTGATGGAGGAACCAGGTATCCATTCTCGACTTTAGCCGCAGGTACTTCATAGACTCAATGACTTTAGGCAGGTACTGTTCAGTATACCACTTACCTGTGACTGTCTTCTGTGTGTCCAAAACGACGTGTTCCACAATTCCACTCGATTTGAAAAATACAGCTATCATTTTCTTCTTTACAGATCGGATTCTTTACATTCTCATCATCAAAAACCAAACTTTGTTTTGAGCTTTGATCGGCATATCGTAATAGTACAGCCAAGTTTCGTCACCTGTCTCGATGTTGTTTACATACCTAGATTGTCCCTTATTAAACTTTTTTAGCATCTCCCGGCACCAAGTCATACGTCGTGTCATCTGCTCTTCAGTCAGTCGATGCGGCACCCAGAGAGAACAAAGTTCCTTCACGTGCAAATGATCATGCAAAACCGAACGAATTGGTGGTACATTTAGGCCTGGAGTACCTTGTATCTGTTGGTAGGTCACTTGTCTGTCCTCGCCAAGCATTTTCGTCATAGTTGTAACGCTTTCCTCCGTAACCGACGTTCGTAGTCTTCCCGGCCTCTCAGCATCCTCCACAGTTAAATTTCCCTTTTGAAATTCTCTATACCAGCTGAATATCGTTGTGCGATGCGGACAAACATCACTTGGTGCAAGAGTAATATCTTCGAAGCACTGGTCTATGTTTAAACCACGCACGAAATTATAACGCAAAACTGCTCTTATATTTCGTGGCCACGATGCCATCGCAAGCACTTTACACTCTTACTGTTCATGAATAACTGAGCCCATCGACATGGCGCGGCGGCTATATGCACGTATGAAGATGTTTCAACATGCAGCCACAAACTACGATTTATTG
The DNA here is from genome assembly GCA_031893035.1 of Dermolepida albohirtum. Taxonomy (NCBI): domain Eukaryota; kingdom Metazoa; phylum Arthropoda; class Insecta; order Coleoptera; family Scarabaeidae; genus Dermolepida; species Dermolepida albohirtum. The sequence continues at coordinate 93,256 of JAVIWB010003747.1, forward strand.
TTGCGTCATATTGCAAATCTTTCCTAGTAGGCTTTGTATTATATGTAAATTTAATGTTACACCACAAATTTTCACATTTTATTGTCATAATAGAATGCATGTTTATATTCATATCAATACATAGTTCAAAATACTCAATATGGTGCGCATATAAGGGTCTTGTGGGTTCTCGCATGTGCGATATACAAATTAAAACGTGTCAACTAACGGCAGAAAATCTAACATACATAGATACGTACAGCTTGATAAATCTATATTAACTACAGCTGTAAGATATACGTTTACCATTTTAAATTCATCAAACAAAATAAAGATTTATTCTGCACTTGTTAAAATTTATTTTAAAATATTAAAATGTTTTATATTAAAGCAATATACTCTATTATATTTATCTTTAATTTCATTATGGGACTTCAACACTATATAATAAATACTATCTTTGAAAATCCCTTAACAATAAACATTTTAGCCACATCAGATATTCATGTTTGTTTGATTTGTTATACCTTTTTAAACAGTTATCTATTTCTTTGAAATCAATCGATAACCATAGCAATACTTTCTTTTAAGTATTCTAATACTTATTTTTGAACGTTTATCCATAATTGTTTCGATGTTTATAAAACCTATCGATAGACTTTACGATAACCTATCTACTAATATTAATACGAGGTATGGCAATTAAATAACGAGACTGTGCTCCTCGTACAGCCGCACTGAGCGAGGATGTAATTGGAATGTCATTGACATTGATACTGCCCAAGCAACAACTTGTAGTTTCGTCTCTCTGTCTGCTTTAGTTAACTTTCGAGCTTTAATTGTAGAGGAAACTGTTACTTAATAGTGCCGTGATAATGGTTGACATAAAATCGAGAAGCGAATTAATCTGAAATTCCTTGTCAAATTAAAAAAATTGCCAACCGAATGTTTAGAAATGTTAAAGGTGTTTGTTGATAATGTTATGTCGTGTACGCGAAAGACAAGACAGAAAAAAGCACGAATGAGCAAAACGAAATTGAAGACAATATTGAACGTCTTTTTCGATATCAAGGATGTTATCATGACTGAGTGGGTGTCTGAGGATCAAACCGTTAATCAGTAATACTACAAAGAAGTCCTAATAAAGCTGAGGCGCGGAGTAAGGAAGAAAAGACCGGATTTGTGGAAGAACGACTCATGGATTTTGTAGCAGCACAACATACCAGCTCACAATGCCCTATCTGTGAGGCAGTTTTTAGCGGACACGCGCATTGCTACTAGATCTTGCACGCTGCGACTTCGACCTGTTCCAAAAGCGAAAAGTGCATTAAAAGGAACATATTTTCAGTCAGTTGAACATGTAAAAGTAAAAGCGAATTATGGAGAGGCTGACACGCAACTACAGCATTGTTTTTAACAATGGAAGACACGTATACAGGAGTATATAGATAGGGGAGGAGAGTATGTTAGAAGGAATGAAAGTTAAATATACATTTATTGGCAATAAATAACATTTCCCACACCAGTCTTGTTATTTAATTGCCACACCTCGTATATTGTAATTGCGTATATAAATTCATTCTAAACAAATATTATATGTTTTAGGTTATTAGACTCTATGTATTAACATACAGCGTATAATAAAAAAATGTCTACAACAATATTCACCAACATTTACAAAATAAACATAACAAGATATATGGCTTAAATGTTTCTGTCTGGGAAAATTTTCATACGCGTTTATAAATATATTACTAGTTAGAATTATTACAGTGTTAACAGTAAGTACCTAGAATAAACTAGATTTGCGACAATGCATGTATGATTATATTTATAATCGATAATGATATTTCAGACGATATACATAAATCATGTAGGAGGTTTATTTAATTTGTTATTTTTTTAAATAAGTTATTAAAATAATTGATTCTTCTCATATGGTCCAAACAACAATATACATAAGTTTAATCGCACTACAGATAATTTTAATTGCAGAGGGAAATAAAATATTTAAGTGAATACATTGAAATTTTATACAAACTAAAATCATTTTACATATTTGCACGTTATTTAACCGAAGTATTTTGTATAAACCAATGAACGCCTTATTTTCTATTTCAAGAAATAATATTCAGGAAAGAAATATAATAAGGGGTGTGATGGAGATTATCTCTTACTCGGAATTGTTTATTGTATTGTTTGGCGCTTGTAAGGGTATATTTTATGTCTATTACACAGTGAATAGTCACTATTCACGTTGTTAATTCAGCTTCAGCAAGTGCTATTGAGTGAGCGTATTTTTTTTAATTATGTTTAAAACAAGGAGAAAGCAACTAACTCTCGAACAAAGGGCAAGAATTATTGGTTTGCACGAAACAAAGCTTTCTAATAGAGCAATCGCCCGAAAACTAAAAGTTTTCGAGTATTGTGTTCGTGGACGGCCGAGAATAACTACTAAAAGAGAAGATGAATATCTAAAATTAATGTTCTTGCGCAATCGTCGTCTTACAGCCCCGTAAATAGCAACACAATATAACGTACACCACGAAACCACGATTAGTGTAACAACACTTACTGACTGAGGTCGAGTAGCAGTAAAAAAACCACGTCTGTCTGCACAACAGAAACAAAAAAGATTGGCCTGGGCGAGAACACACAGGTACTGGACTGTCGAAGAATGGAAACAAGTCTTATGGACGGATGAATCCAAATTTGAAATTTTTGGAAATAAACGCCGTACTTTTGTTCGTCGTCGTGTAGGGGAGAAAATGTTATATGAATGTGTAGTTAAGACAGTGAAACATGGTCGTGGAAATGTGATGGTTTAGGGTTGCTTTGGAGGTGGGCACATCGTAAAATTGGTGCAAATCACAGAAAGAATGACAAAAGAAGTTTATTTTGGTATATTGCAAGAGCATGCTCGTCCGTCAGCGATGGAGCTAATGGGTCCAGGGTTTGTTTATCAGTAAGATAACGATCCCAAACACACAGCAACGATTGTAAAAAGGTTTTTCGTCGACCAAACTGAAAGAGGAATTTTTACATTAATGACATGGCCAAGTGAAGTGCGTAAAATACCTCTTACTAGCAAGACAGATCTTTCGGGTAAGTTGCGGATTGCATGTGGTTACTTTGACGAAAGTAAAATTTAAGCTAACTTATTATAATATTACGTAGGTTAATAATGTGAATTGCTTGGATTCTATGCTAATTTCATATTTTATAAATAAATTTGCCATACAAATAAATAGTCTCCTTAATATTATTGCGCAATTAAAATTATCTGTAGTGCGATTAAACTTATGGACGGTAGTGTATATACATGTGTAACACCTCACAATATTAAATGTATTCCAAACAAATTACTCAATGTATGTAATGATTATATGCATGCTTCTAAAAATCAAACTGAACTTTTTTACTATACAATGTACATTTTTATAAACAGGAATTGAATGTTTCTTCTAGGAATTGTAAAGCTTTTACATAAAGAATTATTGTGTATAACTATATTTGTGTGATTTTGATATTCACCACACATTTTCACATTTTACTCTCATAACAGAATGGATGTTTATATTCACACCAATGGGTACTTCAAAATTCACTTGTATGGTGCGCATATAAGGGTGCTGTGGGATTTCGCATGTGCGATATACAAATTAAAACTCGTCAACTAACAGCAGAGAATCTAACATACGTACAGCTTGATAAATCAATATTAACTACAGCCGTAAGAAGTATGTTTTCCATCTTAAATACGTCAAACAGAATAAAAATTTATTCTGCACTATAATATTCATCTTTAATTCCGTTATTGGACGTCTATAGTGATGGTAAATGTTGTCTTTAAAAATCCCTTAATAATAAACATTTTAGCTATATCTGATATTCACGTTTGTTTGATTTATGTTATGCTTTTTTAAACACTTATCTATTTCTTTGAAATCTACTTGTAACTATAACAATACCTTCTTTTAATTACTCTAAAACTTACTTTTGCGCCTTTATTCATAATTGTTTCAGTGTTTATAAAACCTATCGATAATCTTTACGCTAACTTTGTATCGACTAACATTAATATATTGTTATTGTGTATATAAATTGATTCTAAACAAATATGTTTTAAGTTCTTAGACTCTGTGTTAACATATACATATGTATAAGGATATGATAACAAAATCTGCAATAATATTCAATATTTACAAAATAAACATAACAAAATATATGGTTTAAATGTTTCTATCTGGGAAAGATTGTTTTCATGTATGTTTATAAATACGCTATCAATTAGAATTATAGGTTTATTGAATTTATTATTTTTTTAATAAGTGATTAAAGTTATTAATTCTCATTTGTTCCAAACATGACAGTATATATATATATATATGTAATATATTAAACTAAACTTTACTACAGTATCATGTATATTTTTATACACACTTGTGGAATATTTCTTTTAGGAATTATCCCATAAGTACCCGGCCTGACCTAGAGGTGACGGTAGTTGTTTGAAAAATATCACTGTATTAGAAAGTACGCAATCTATAAAGCATATGTTTCAAGTTTAAAGACGCTACATTGTTTAGTATTTGTTTAGAGGCCATCAAATGGTGAACGTTTTCAGTGAATTTATCAAAATGGAGAAAATTGGTCATCGTTACGTGATACAATAGTTTTATTTGAAAGGCCTCAGCCCAACAAATATAAAATCTGATCTGGATTGTAGACTCTGGGTGAGTCTGCTCTTTGTTTACAATAGTGAAATGTTGGATAGCAGAGCTTAAACGAGGCCATACGAGCTGCCAAGACGAGCATCGCAGTAGCCGACCAAATGAGGTGACGACTCCAGAAATGGTAAAGAAAATCCACAAAGCGGCACTGGATGATCGTCGACTGGAAGAGTGCAAGCTAGCAGACATAGCAGGCATTTTAAAAAGTGCAGTACATCGCATATTATCTGAACATTTGGACATGAGAAAGCTGTGTGCAAGACGGGGGCCGCGTGTTTGGCGAAGTTTCACAGTAGTAAAGTCGTTTCACAACCATGGATGAAACATGAGTCCATCACTTCACACCCGAGACAAAAGATCAATCAAAACAAACAATGGACTCAAAAGGGACAACCGGCTCCAAAGAAGGCGAAGACTGTTTCATCAGCAGGCAAGGTCATGGTATCGGTTTTTTGGGATGCACTTGGAATAATTTCATTGACTATCTTGAAAAGGAAAAACTATCAACGACGAGTATTATGTGAACCTATTGCAACGTTTGAGGGAAGAATTCAAGCAAAAACGGTTGCATTTGACTAAAAAGAAAGTGTTGTTTCATCAAGACAATGCACCAGCTCACAAATCCGTTATTGCAATGGCTAAAATTAATGAATTAGCGCATTAAAATTTGAATTGCGACCTCATCCACTCTATCCGCCAAATTTAGCCCCTTCGGATTATTTTCTCTTCCCAAACTTGAAAAAATGGCTCAGTGGTCAAAGATTTTCCAGCGATGAAGAAGTGATGGCAGTTAATGGCTATTTTGAGGAACAAGACAGTTCTTATTATAAAAAGAGTATCGAACTTATTGAACATCGCTGGGACAAGTGTATAGAGCTGAAAGGAGATTATGTTGAAAAATAAATATATTTCGTTCCAAAATTTTTGTGTTTTCTTTGTTGTGTCGGGTGCTTTTGGGACCACCCTGGTATTGCGTGCGAATTTGATATTACACCACATATTTTCACATTTTACTGTCATAACAAAATACACGTTTTATATTCATATCAATGAGCAGTTCAAAATACACAGCAATGTGTACTGGTATTTACGTATTTTATATGCTCACATTAAGTAAGATAACAAGACACTGAAAATTAATAAACGTTATATAGTTATTAATAATTAATTAGAATAATTAATTTTTCATACTTCGTATCACACAATGTTCTCAAAACGTAAACTATCTTAATGATGAATCTTGGGTACTGAAAATAACAAGTTTATCAATACGCTCAGAAAAAATACATAATGCTTGTCAAATATACAAATACATTACGTATGTATATAATTTACTATTTTCTAGTATAAGATACATAATTGCAGCTCACTATCTTTATGTAGATTAAATAATGTATACCTTACTTGAAATTTAATCTTTTCTCAAATAACATTCTCGAAAACAATCACGATCACCACTTATATAATTGTTTAGAAAACGTATACGTAATTTAGTATTGAAATGGGTGTAAAAGTGCAAAAACAAGAAAAGAACAATGAGAAGGACGAGCTGGGCTCCGACTGGCCCCAAATATTTGCTGTAATATCGGGTAAGTAATTATTTCATGAATTCTATTAAATTATAATATTTGAAGTCAAAATATTTTAAACCGATTTAACCAAACTAGTTAATAATTAGTAATCGTTTGTTATAAGCATCATAGATCTAGGTAGGTCGTGTGTCAAGCTGAAACAAAGATTATTTATAGAAATAAAACAACAACGTTGTCCTTAAAATTTTATTCACTAATTTTTTAAATGAACTGCATTCTTAAAGCTTGAATATATGAATAAAACTAATTAGTGAATGAGAACAATAGGTAAAAACAAAATATAAACAGTCGTAAATGCTATAATAAAATAGAGTAATAAAGTTGTAGAGTCAAATACACAAGGATTAATAAAAACAGTAGATATCAAACGACGGTGTACTTGCGTGTGTATGTGTATCTATCCTTGGTCAGGATGACACATCGCGACTACGACATAAACACGTTAAACAGTAAATATATTCTTCTAAGGTTCTAAGGATAACTATTTCGGTTGTGGATTGTGATAGATATAAGAAGGTGTTTCTATAATTTGAGTCTTTCGAAAGGATCGGTGGGACGAAGGGCTATGGCATTGGTCAATTTCAAAGGAACCAATAAGAGAACACGAAAGATAAGCCCAAAATTACAATTAATTAAGAGACGCGACATATTGAATATAATTACTAGCTTGGTAGATACTTGGGCAGAATAATAAATGGATATTTCGTTTTAATTTTAATTTGAAATTGATAAAAATAGAATTAATATTAAACGTAAGTGAAATATTACAGAGGATATTCCAGGAACTGGCGTAGATGTACAAATACGTTCGTTCCAAGTATCGATTGTTATAGCTTGACCACACATGACTAACAAAAGTATCATAATCATAACTCACACATGCCGTATTTTATAATAATTTTGTGTTTAAGAACAAGATTATTACATAGGATATCCTGGAAAGCTTTCCCCATTCATTTGTGGAATATTTTGTAAAGTAGTGGGGATAAGAACGTCGGTACATGTAGTAAATAAAGGTCACGGCTTGGAAGCTCAGTTACAATGGAACGCTTCACAGGTCAACAATGTACTGTGTTTGTTAAAGAGTATTTCGAGAACAATAATTCTTGTGTAACAGTTTGACGTCTATATCGTGCTCATTATCATCTTCACGACATAAATCAAGCACTTTCGGTCAGATAAATTAGATTTTCGGGTTTATAAATTTGAAGAAGGCAGTACCATGAAAAAGAAACCTACTCGTCGACTCAGGACAGCAACAGATCCTGAAAACATCGGGTTTGTTCTTGCTGCAGTAACGCGCAATTCTCGGCGTTTGGTCCAAAAGCAAACAACGGTGTTGAATTTGCCAAAAATGATTGCTCACGACTACTGGTTAAGATTTAAAATTCTAAGCGTATAAAATTCAATTGGTACAGGCTTCGAATGTTAAGAATTCTCCATTTCGAACTGCCTTCGTAGATACATTACTTAACAATTATGAAACTTTCGACGATATCTTATTCATCGACGAGACTCACCTTTACTTAAAAGGGTTTGTAAATAGACGGAACTGCCTCTACTGGTCCTCTAAAATCTCTAAGGAAAAGCATCAAAGACTCTGGAATTATTGGCCCTTATCTAAATGCTAACGATGTTACTTACGATTACTTGTCATTAATACAGAGACATGCGGAACAATTTTCTCAGACCAGAACTGGATAATTTTGCTGGATTCAATAAGAACACTTGGTTTCAATAGGATGGCGCCGCCTCATACACAAACCTTTCGATGGAAGTCGTCAGGGCCTTGTTGTCGGGAAGAATATCAAAAGTCCCGATTTAACCCCCATATACTTATTCGATGGGGTTATCTTAAAGAAAACGTATACAGTACAATATCAAGAAATTTGAATCACTTAAGACAAAGAATCCGTGATGAAATTCAGGAAATCACTACAGTCTTATATCGGCGAGTTATTGAACATTTCCAGTTCGGCCTTGAGGTGCTGCTACTATGTGAAGGAAGACATCTTGATAATGTTGTTTTCCATAAACAATTTTCCATTTTTTAAGTTTTGGAATAAGCTTTACTTCAAATGAATAAGTTCGTTATTAGTTATTGCATACACGAAGTGTAATAAAATCAAAGTCACGGCGCTTACAATGATCCAGTTTTTGGTGCAACACAATCCTATAAAAAGGTGTAAATTCAAGTTTTTTCACAAAATACGCCAAGTTCTTGGTCTACTAAGACCTATTTCTTGAACACGACGAAGGATCGCTAAATTTGAAAGCTCTGCAGTACTATCTCTTACAACAGGAAGGTACAATACACTTCTTGCATTTCGATGTCTTGTTTGTAGTTGGGCGTCTTTTCAAATTTTTCAAGAAATCGACGAATTGCTAGGTTATATAGGCCATAGTTTTCGCGAAGGGCACATTGAGTATTCACAAAAGGTAGTCCACTTTCATAAAATTTTTGAATAACAACCAAATATTCTTGAATCGTGCGTTTAGCCATGATGAATTGCCAGAGTAGTTAAATACAAATGACAACTTGTTACAGTTTTAAGATTTTAAACGTTTTTTATATAATGGTTTTTTCACGTTTTACATATAATTAAACCAACATTGTGCATTATAAATAAAAATTATAAACTGAAATTTAACTTTTAACTTTCAGCGAGTTTAACAGCTCTAAACTCCTCCATCCTGTTCAACTGGACATCACCATCCATTCCAATACTAATATCGTCAGAGGAATATAATGGCATCGATATCGAAGCTGTATCAAATTTGGTGATTATCCCACCTATAGTTGCTATACTAGCTGCACCTGTATATGGACTCTGTTTGGATCGCTTCGGAAGAAAACTTTGTTTACTCGTGTCAGGAGTACTGCATGTTCTCTCATGGATCTGCATTATTTTTACAAAATCGCTTTACATATTCTACTTGTCCAGAGTATTGTTTGGAATAGCAAATGCTGCTATGTTCAGCGTTTTGCCAATTTACATATCAGAGGTAGCCACGCCAAAAGTCAGAGGCAAATGGGGTAACCTTATGGCGTTCTCCTTTTATTTGGGGCAGTTTATTACGAATTTTGTTGGATACTTTTTTGATATAAAAATGACGGCTTGTATTTTTATAACATTTCCGATTTTATTTTTAATTATGTTTTCATTTTGCCCAGAAACGCCTTATTATTACTTAGTTAAAAACAAACCGGAACAGGCTCAAAACTCTTTGAAAAAATTGAGGCATTTAAATAATGTAGATACAGAATTTATACAATTAGCTGGAGACGTGACTAGGCAATTAACAGAAAAAGGAACTTTTAAAGATTGTCTTACGATCAACAGTAACAGAAAAGCGATTTTCATTGTTGCCATAGGCAGAGCTCTGCAACAATTTTCCGGAGTTTCCGCTTTCGCTGCTTATAACCAATATATTTTTCAAGAGGCTGGGGGTTCATTGGATAAAGGTCTTTCTAGTATAATATACGCATTTTCCCTCTGTGCAACCAGTTTCGTCGCTTTAATGTTTCTTTTCCGAATTGGTAGAAGAAAACCTATGATAGTTTCGAATACCTGCTGTTTTCTAGTTCTGGGAGCTGAAGCTGTGTATTTTTACTTAAAGGATTACAGCGCCGTGGACCTATCAGCAATATCCTGGTTTCCAGTTACTGGAATGGTCCTTTACGTAACAATGTTTTCATCTGGCCTAAGCTTAATACCCATATTATTGCTTGGCGAAGTATTTTCAACAAAGATTAGAAGTAAAGCCTCGACCATAATAACAATCTTAAGTTCGACTTATCAAGCTTCAGTAAATAAGATTTTCCATGTATTAGTGTCAACATATGGTTTGGCTGCTCCATTTTGCCTGTTTTCTTTATGCACATTTTTGGGCATATTTTTGTCATACTTCTTTATTCCAGAAACTAAAGGCAAAACATTGGAAGAGATTCAGCAAATGCTAAAAGGCAATGAGAAGAAGGATACTAAAGACGGATGTTGAATTTCATCATATTCAGTAAATAGTGCGTTATGTAGACGTTGGACTTCATGGATATTGCATATTATTCATCTCTCATATCTCATCGAGTAGAATTGATTATTGTGATCAAATAAGGTTACAGTGTTTGAAAAATATTGGAAATATATATGAAAGAAATAATTGCAGGTTTATGCAATTTGATACAGCTGGCATGGAATTTGGAATTTTAGGTTTGTCCGCATCGAAGTAAATGAAGAAGAGAAACACCAATGGTCATTTATTCAAAAATTTTGGCAGCAAACGGAATTAAATCAAGTAACGGATGTTGAGTTTCATCATATTCAGTAAATAGCGCACTAGGTCGACGCTGGACCTCGTGGATAATGCGTATTATTTATCTCATATCTCAAGGAGTAGAATCAATTATTGTAACAAAATGAGGTTGCGGTGTTTGAAAAATATTGAAAATATATCTGAAAGAAATAATTGTGCATGATTTGCGGGTTTATGTAATGCTATACCGCTGGCATGGAATTTGAATTAGGAGTTTTTTCCTATTAAACTGTAACATTGTGTACACCAACGGTTTTTTGTATCGTATGTTCAAATTACGTTATTTTAAAGCAATGTGAAATTGATAAAGCGTTTGGTTATTTTAAACGATAAGCGTTTGGTTAAGGTGTTTGTAAAAGCTACATCCCTGTGATGAGAAAATATAGTAGAGGTGGCTTAAACAGTCTCGTTTTGCTTTCAGAGGTTCAAGTTTGTCTTTCGCTTGCCATCACATATTTGTTAACTTGGGAGTGTAATAATGTGCTCAAGTCTTATCATGGTCAATCTCTACAGCTAAAATTCGCCTCTGTCCTCTTCCCAACAGACAAACAGCATCAGAGATACTCCTAAAATCGTAATTTCTTCTTCAGAATTAAAACCGACTGGCACATTTGAAAGCCTTAATGTGGTTTCGATGATTGACACAGTACTACTAACCTAAACCCATATTGGTGTATATTTCGTCAATTAGAAGCAATCTATTGATGATTCCTAGACAACTTATTTGTATCGATAATAATCTGGGTTCAATATCAATTGCTATCAATATTTTCGCCTATTAAAAGCTCTACTATAACGAATTGTAGAGTTAATCTTGGTACCAGTCGTTTGACTAACCCTAAAAACTGATCTACACACGTAAACAATCTCCATTCTAAGTCTCTTTTAATATCGACTTACTCTCATGAAACTGAAATTTAATTGTTTTACGACCTGAAACTATATTATTTCTATCAACCTGTTTCACAACCGACATAAGTTAACAACATAACAACAACACAAACAGTCGTATATTAAAACCAATATATTGTGGATAAAATGTTTCATACAAGGTCAAAATATTTACATTTATTGTCATAGATATGTATGTATGTATATATGTACTAATGTATTAATAAACTACATATATTTAATCTTATATTTTATTAAAACAGTAATATAATAATTCCTATATATGAGAGAGAAGGTAGTACACGTGGCATCTCTGGCGTTTGTCAATCACATATCACAAGGCTATAATACTATTAATTGAGAAAAGAATTAAAGACAAGGCCAATATTAGTGGCGAAAACTCGAGAAAAAATTTGCAGTATTTTTAAATATTTTTGTTAGATACTATAACGCTCATTTTCCAGTTAAAAAAGTTTTTCTAAAAAACCATAAATTAATCAAATTCCTGGAATATATGCTAGATTCTGCGTTCCCATTTGCCTTCGGCTAACCTTCCCTATCATATGCAATTTCCTCCTCTATTTCTTTGGATATCGTGGCTCATCGCATTTCCTCGCTTCATCATAGACGTGGTCAATCCTTTTTATTTTATCCTGATAGTTTCCAAGTCAATAGTTGTTCGGGTCATCTCTTCTCGTCTATTGTGAGTAACTGTCCAAACCACTTTAATTCTCGTCATTCCACAATCTGCACTATACTTTCTTATTTTGAATTTCTTTATTAGAAAATTCCCAACAGGTGTAATTCTAAATCTGGACAAAAGGAAATTACAGCAAACTTACAATAAAAGTACTGAAATTCCATGCCGTATGTACTATAAGCGCTTTTGATAAAATGTTGGCCCTTGGCGTGGTGATATGAACTAAGTCATTCGATCTTGAAGCCAAAGGTGGAACAAGAAAATCAACATTTGAGAAAAAATCTAGTGTATCAACCCTGCTAGTAATAGCACTCGGCATAAATAGAGTAGTAATAGTCAATCTGGTACGTAGACTTCCGCGGCCGTGGTCCATGCTATCTGCTTCTTGGTTTCCGGGCTGAAACCGCGTCACTTGTATATCTGCCGACGTTTCGTACCCATTTCTATGGGACATCTTCAGGGCTGAACTACTGCACTGAAAAGTTTCAGTGCTTTCGCAGTAGCGTACGGCTCAGTTATTATCAATATTAGAAATAATAAATGTAATTACTTACTATTTAATTTTTCTTTATGTTGTTGATGTAGAGTGACGTAAAAATTCGCTGTAGTATTGTGTCATTAGTATGCCTTCCAGTGCTGACTCAATCATATTCCTACGGCGAGGTGAAAATATGTTGCTGTATTTAGAAAATGATCTTTCTGCGTCTATTAATGTGCTGTTCGCGAATTTAAAAAGGACGTTCGCATCATATTCGCACTCTTGATTTTCAGTTAAACTCTTGTCTATACGCACTATAGTTTCAAAATCAGGATTCATAATTATAACCGCGCACAATATAATTTTGATATTTTTGTAATGTTAATCTTCCTATACTATCTGTTAGATTTCTTAACGAGGCTTTGAAGTAATATATTATATTTAGCGCTTCATGTAATAACAGGTTGGTGTTCTCTAATTTGAAAATAGTATCTAAAAGAATTGAATAAATTTCGGAAATTTGCCCTTTTAAGTATGGATTTCGGTATGTAAAACCAGCCGCTGACTTACTGAAGTTGCTTGAGTATCTTTCGGATTTAAACTTTTCCCATCTCGTTAGTACCGACTGCGGCGGCTGAGGAATGTCCGGACAAGTCTGTTTAAACTCACGAATGCGTTTTGGAGATTTAATGAAAACTTTTTTGGGAGAAACTATAAATTGGTCTATTTTTGGACAACTGTTTCTAATAAATTCAGCTACAAGATGACATGCATGGAGCAAACAGGTTACATGAATCAATTGCGAATGAGATTGTTTAGTAACTTTCTGCTATCCTTTCCGCGTTTGTCTTCTGTAATATTCTACTATGTGAAAGAAGAGCCAAGGAAATCTCACCGCTTTTTAAAGTACCTACTAATACATTTAAAATACCATTCTTTCTTGCATTCGTTGTTTCGTCTACCGTCAGCCATATTTTTTGATATTTTAACTCTGCTTCTATTTGATCGGTGATCGTGTTTTCACCCGAGGTAAATTATATTGTAATTAAACTCCTGTTGGCAATCTCCATTCCTGAACGTATTTTTCGCAAAAGCGTCGAAATTCTTCATTGTCTACAATATTTTGTGGAACGTTGCACACTTTTAATTTAAATATAAAGTCATATAGAAATATATAATTTGGTATATCACGTTGCGCACATAAAAGTACTGTAAAATATTGATGTTGCAAACAGTACGTTTAGTAATAGTGCCAGTGTATCCTAATGTCGAAAATCGGTAAAGAAATCTATTAACGCTCGTTGAACATGACAAAGAACGCCGTCGATTACCCATCATCAATCTACTCCGTCATTCATACACATACCATACGCATATGAATCTCGACTTCGGGTGTATCCGACCGCTTTCGAAATAAATTATCGCCGCCAATGAGTGCGCACTCGTTCCTGCAGGCTTACTTAAAAATGAAGGAGTTGTACTCATATTCTATTCTTTAAATGTTCTTTGTTATTCTAGGAAATGGTCGAACAAGTTTAACGATTTTACCAGTACACTTGCACACCATTTTTAACAATTTCCACTAAGATATCATCTGCTCCAGGTACTCTCTCGCTTTTCATTGATTTTACATTTTCTTTTTCTTCTTCCATCTTCAGTAACGACGGAGTCTGTTACATATGACCTAAATTCTTTGATGCGTTTATTCTTTGAAAAATTAGTATTGGATTGCATGATGAGTCACAAGTTAATGCATTTTATGAGTTTCCATTTAGACATTTTATTCACACCGTGGCTTTCAAATTAACTGAATGTTAGCTAAATTTCACCTGTCGTGATGAAAAAAGAATTAAAGTACAGATTGTTTCAAAAAGAATATACGTATTTCGAAAGCATATATTTCTTAAACTTTAAGACATACGAATATGAAATTTTACACACATACAGCCTTGGCCATATGTCTGAAGCACCCCCATAAACGTGCAATATTACCTGAACCCTAAGAACGTAATGAAAGGGGCCATTACTAATGTGTATATAATGACTGTTTACCAGGAAAATCTCAAGAAGTATACAAATATTCTGTAGTTTTAAGGTTTATTGCTGTTAGTTGATCTTTACTGTTCAATAAGTGAGGTGTATTAGAAACGATATTGTGTTATAAAATTGATTTAACCAGTTGTATTGAATATTGTGTTTTTGTATAGTGTTGTACATTGTGACAACATGCCTAGAAAACGGGAGTTAGATGTAATAGAGCGAAGTAAAGCAGTGTTATTACATACTCAAGGACTATCGCAATCAAAAATCGCGAAAATAATGAAGCGGTCGCGCTATGCCATCCAAGCGGCAATAAAACGTTTTAAAGAGACAGGTTCTTACGAAAATCGACCGAAAAGTGGACGAAAACGTATTACAACGGAGAGACTAACGCGACTTTCTCTGAAAAATCGTATGAAATCATCAAAAGATTTATCTGCAGAAATAAATGAGCGCCAAGGAACTTCTGTATCAGCGAGAACAGTGAGAAGACGACTGGTAGAAGTAAATATACATGGTCGTAAAGCTCGCCGCAAACCCTTATTGAGCGAGGAGCAGAAGAAAAAACGGTTGTTGTGGGCAAAAAAACACAAAAATTGGACAGTTGAGGATTGGTCCAAAATC